>JALIGW010000035.1:2345465-2447965 GCA_023053685.1 Diadophis punctatus similis | reverse complement strand
TGGAAAATATATTATGGACACCTCCATATGTGGCATTTATCATTTATGTCATTTCTGGACTGGTTCCATGCTGCTGTGAACCCAAGCTGTTGCCTCTGTTGAGACCCTGAACAAATTTAACTCAGCTTAGCTGTGTAGCAAGACAAGAAACTTCTCTGAAAGTTGAAATTCGCAAATAAAAATGCTGGAGCTGACCATTTTAAGAACAGATGTGGTGAAGACAAACATGCAAGTGACCTTTGGCGACTACTAGCGAGGTCGGCCCATGAATGTATGTATGTATGACTGAAATTATTTTAAATTGAAAATGTGTTTTTAATTCTGTTTTTTTAATCTTTTATATTGATATATTGATTTATGTTTCCTCTTGTTGTGAGCCGCCCAGAGTCCTTTGGGAGTTGGGCGGCATAGAAATATAATAATTAATAAATAAATAAATAAATAAATAAATAAATAAATAAACAAACAAACAAACAAACAAACAAACAAACAAACAAACAAGGTTGAGCGTAAAATAGTTGCTTTGGATTTGGGGAATGCTAGCAGTGATGGTATTGAAGTACCAATGTTTGCAGCGTTGAATGTACACCACTTTTTTTATCAAAGGTATGGTAGAGAGAATTGATGGACTGCTTAGCTTCAGGATTTCAGAAATGGAAAGACATTCCAGCATTGTCTCCAGGGGTGGGTTCCTACCGGTGCATTCCAGTGCTGGCGTTCCAGTAGCAGCCCGCTGGTGACATAATTTAGGTGCGACTGCTCCGGTGCTGTCTGTGCCGGTCCGTGCGTGCCACCATCTTTTTTTTGTAAGTGTTGGCTTGAAATGTCCTTCTGAGCATGCGCGGAAGTAGAATCGCATGACGGGATGGCTTGAAATGTCCTGTGCATTGGTGTATAGACATTTGAGTCCAATTTGATTGACCCTGTGTTTACTGTCTACATAACCTGTGTGCCTGATTGCCCTACTTTCTTGCCACCTGTTTGATTAGTGCACATGGTATGGCACTTAGTATTAAATGCTTGGTTTTGCTTGACAGCAAGGTTGATAATCTTACCCGCACAAACATCTATGTTACATGCACTGATAACACTATTAATTTTGATTGCTATATTTGCTTTTTTTTACTGCCTTCTGTGGATGCCCTTGGCAGCCCTTTCAGAGCTTGACACAGTTACTCTAGGTCTAAGCCCTTGCTTTTAGGCTTGTCCAGATCTCGCAGAATCTCAGAGCCTCTGTTCCAAGCCTTTAACAAACTGTATCATTTTAAGAAGCTCCATAGGGTCACTTCTCTTGCTAACAGAACATTTTGTGGGCTGATCTGTACAGACCGAATTCCAGCATCTATATCTCTTTATCCAAACTGATTGCCAGCATTCCATCTCGTGTCCCGACATTCCGCTACACTCTTCTGTATCCAAGAAACAATCAGGAAGGAGATATGTAAATAGCAGTGGTTTGGTGTCACTAGAGTCACAACTGATTGAGCTTCTAGTATAACAGTTCAATAGAGCCTTCAGGAAATCATTACCTTTTTTCCCCTCTTTGTGTGAATTGTTTTGAAAATTACCTAGAGAACATTAGTGCAGAGAAACAAAACACGCCTGACACCTTGACTCTGAATGGCCAGAGAGATCCCTTGGAAGTCCTACAGTCTGCAAATATTCTTCTGGGAAGGGAGGGAAATGAATTACCCAAATTATGCTGCTGACCACAGCAACTGTAAAAGTATCTATAGAAATGAGGGGAAAATACGCTTCGAGTAGTAAGTCTTTTTGCTTTCTTAGGTCATCATAAGTTTTCCTGTTGGGATGAATGGGGATTTTGAAGAGGAATTTTTGTATTGATTAACACCCCCCCCCCCCCCATTGCCATCTTGTTCTCATCTTAATGGTCAAATGGTTCCTACTCTCTCACGGCTTCTATTTGTTTTTAATAATAATGTGAAATCCATATCCATTCATATATTTCACAAAAAATCTTTAATTTCAGACTTTGGGACAAGTCTATTTACTCCATTGCATGCCCTTCTGTATTTATAAAAGTCACATATATTATTTCTTTCAAATATTTAAATTAGATATTTTGTTCAGGTGTATAATTATAAGAAATAAGAAATCTAAATAGGATTTCCAGGTGTTCTGCCAATCTGCTTGGTTTCAATAAATTTGCTATGTCACAGATCATCAGACCAAATCATATACAGTAGCTTTCAGAATCTGGTTTTAGTATCAAAGAATAGTAAATGTGATCCAGTGGATATATTTAATCTTTTTCTAAGTCCTACGCAAGAAATGTGATTCCTGTATTATTTTGTTGCCTGATATTTTGACAGTTTTTTGTTTTTAAAATATAATCTATAATCTTTTAAAATATAATGATTTGTTTGGAGTTTCATAAAATGTTATACGTCGCCCTGAGTCCTGAGGGAGCAGGGCAGCATAGAAAAACTGCCAAATAAATAAATAAATAAATAAATAAATAAATAAATAAATAAATAAATAAATAAATAAATGAATGAATGAATGAATGAATGAATGAATGAATGAATGAATGAATGAATAAATAAATAAATAAATAAATAAATAAATAAATAAATAAATAAATAAATAAATAAATAAATAAATAAATAAATAAATAAATAAATAATCTGAATAACCCAATTTAGAGAAAAGGAAACTCTATCTACTTTCAATAATTTTTTTTTAAAAATAAATGATCTCCATTGTGTGAAAATGTACTTGAGCTTCTCCGCTTTTATTCAATCTGTCTTTAATGAAATACAATTCATTAATACATGAGCAAGATGGCTGACCCAGGAGAGCCAAAGAAGAAATTCACTGTTGTCATTTAAAAAAAAAGCCATTGTAGTCACATTTGAAGTGTTAAGATGTAGATTTGAGCATTTCAAATGCTGTGAAATGGATAACTTCTCAGTTCATTACAGCTGCTGGAGCATGCCTGCCCCTTCTTGGCTGTAAAACTAAAGCCACGAGCTCAGATTAGGCTATGCTGAGAATATCTTGCCATAGTTAGCGATGGACACATTGGCCAGGAACTCAGCAGGAAAAATGGTTCCTGTATATTGGAATAGTAAATCAGAATGCCTTTGTATTTGCTTATCCTCTTGGCTCCAATATAATACAAGGAACTAATATTTCAGAATTAGCTGGATGTGTTTTCTTCTTGAAGCCAGCTCTGTTCCTTGCTTGCCAAGCACATTTCCTGTCAGCACTTTAGAGGTCTTTTTAAAAATAGATTAATCAAATAATCTGAAGACATTTTAGGCACCCTCTTATCTTTTTTCCTCCCATCTTTGTATTTTAATTTTGTGGATAAATATGATTTGTAACTAGTCCAAAGTCTGACATCTAGATCTTAATGCCCAATAGACATCTCAGAATTAATTTTATGTCCTTTCTGGACTTGCCCAATATACATATTATACCCCAATTGGAAACAGTGAGCAACATCTTAGTGCTACGAATGTGAAGCGGATCATCAAAAGATATGGGAAAATATATTGATTAAAGCTGTGCAAATCCTTTGTAAGAATGGGAGAGAACCTACCCAACATGTCTTTTCAAATCACTGAAGCAGCCATATCTTTTCCCCAGCTTTGACGATTTTGGAAAGTTGACTGTCTTTGCATAAGTGTGCACAACAGCCCCTTCATTTCTTTAGGAATTTGGAAGCAGTAGGGAGCAGCTTCTGAACCTACTGCTAGAGCCTGTAAAAAAATGTTTGGCTCATATCTGTGTGAAAAGGGATGTTTCATACGTGTGTTCTATTGTATTTCTTCCAAGGATTTGCACAGCTCCATCTGAGGGCATCCCCATTCAACCTTTAAAAATAATTTTTACAAAGACAAAAACATCCATGGTGTTGTAGTTCTAGAGAGCAAATGAAGAAAATATAATTTTAAATGAGAGCACTGTGACTTCTGGGAGACATACTTCAATGTGCCCCAAGCCCCCCCCTCTCTCTTTTTGTCTTACACAAATCTTTATTAATGAAAGCCACATTTTGTTTGTAAAACAAAAGAGAATGGTCCAGTGGCACAAAACAATAATGCAACGAAGGCACAATTTCATTAAACCGGAATACAGGGATTGGGTTACTAATTTGATGCTTTTAATTTCATATTATAAATTATGTCCTTTCAGAAAGTGGAAGAAAAATATTTCCCATGACAATGGCTACCTGCAGATGGTAATGTTATATATTTCCCCAGAAAAATGAAAAAGTTGAGAGAGGTGCTGGAAAAAACTCCTGCTTAATGTGGTTCCTTAGGAACAGAGAGCAATGCCTATATATCAAAACTGGTTTCCTACATTTGGTTCATAAAATACCAAATGCTTTCGTCCTTTTAATAAGATGCCTATTAACCCAACAATAACAGGAAGTGATAAAAAAACCCAGACACAAATTATTCAATGAAAAAACAGAATACATTCTTCATAAACCTAGGTCTTTTGAATTCATTTCTGTATTATCTTCTCTAATGTCCATTCTACTTCAAATAAATAAACAAGCCTGAAACACTGCAGATCAATACATCTTTCTTGGAAATATGTCCCTTAAACTGAGGGTTTTCACATTTGAGTAGCTACATAAAAAATTGCACACAAATCCTTTCTTGCAGCTTATCATTGGAGCTTTTGGGTTGGTAGGGTTATTTTTTTTTCATGCTTTGGTTTCTTTCTTTGAAATGTCAGCCTAGAGCAAACTACAAATTCTTCAGCTATACTATAAATGTGATATAACTAAATTTGTGATTTCTTCAAAGATATCACTGTGCTTATATTTTTGTGTGTGTCTATGCCTTTGAATGAGTCAAGATTCCACTGTAGTTTGTACCTTATGACTATCATTAAGTGTGGTACCTTATGATTCTTGACGGATGTATCTTGTCTTTTTATGTACACTGAGAGCATATGCACCAAAGACAAATTCCTTGTGTGTCCAATCACATTTGGCCAATAAAGAATTCTATTCTATTCTATTCTATTCTATTCTATTCTATTCTATTCTATTCTATTCTATTCTATTCTATTCTATTCTATTCTATTCTATTCTCTTCTCTTCTCTTCTCTTCTATTCTATTCTATTCTATTCTAGTTTCATTGACATTTTTCAGAAATGGTTTGCCTTTGCCTTTTTCTCAGGGCGGAGAGAAATGGACTAGCCCAAAATCAACTGACAGTGTACCTAACGCAGGACTAGAATTCATGGTCTCCCAGCCAATGTCTTTAACCACCATATCAAACTGGCTCTCATTTTCATCAATTCAATACGCTAAGCCAAAAAGGAAGAATATGCAGGTCGTGTGTGGCCCGCAGTGTTTCCCCAGATTGCACTAATGCAATTTGGCAACAAAGAAAAATTCCCAAGAAGAGCTTCAATGGGCTTAGCGCGCCTGTCAAAACTTAATAAAAAAGGATTAAAAAATTATTTGAATAGGACAGTCCTGTGCAAAAAAAACTTGTCTAAAGCCAAAGCAATTAACAATTCTATTTAACAGGAATAAAACAAGCCAAGAAGTGATGCTTTCCTGAAACCCTGCTCATGGCATTATTAAATCTTCCTGGAGTATGTGGGGGATTGATACTAACCCAGAGGCAGAATTTGTTCCCTTTCCCTGCTCACGAGGCCGATGTAATAGAATGTGTGGATGACCTTGGGGGACGAGGGAAAGAGATGTTGCCTAGGAAACAATCAGACAAGAGGAAGGGGAGCCCCTGAGGGCTTTGTGGTCACAGAAAAAAACTTAGGAAGGACTCTCCATAATTGATCAGATAGTTAAAAGTGGCAGTGGAAAGTTTGTACCTTCAGACTTCCAAGATTCTGTTAACATTAGCCTTACATTAAAGTAGGCTTACTCATCTGATTGTGTTTCCTGTCTGGTATACCTGGGAAGAGTGGCTGGAAGAGAAAAAGGCAGCCATTTTGATCAGCTGATCTGTGGTATTGTGAAAGAAGAAGAGATTGTTGGGGGCAATATGCTGACTCTGTAAACCACTTAGAGAGGGCTGGAAAGCACTGTGAAGCGGTATATAAGTCTAAGTGCTATTGCTATTATTTAAATCAATTCTTGCCCTCTTATCAAGGGTGTGAAAATTGATGTTGGGTTTTGTATCACAAGAGACAAAATAAAGCATCTGAGTCAATCCAACAGAAGAAGGTGTCCTGTGGTGTCCTGGCTCACGCAGCAAGCTATCTTGACCCTGGTGCAGCGACGGGTTGCTCCCTTACCGGTGCCGGTGCGCTGCGCATGCATCTCCATACTTTGGGTGCGCACCCCCTCACACAATTTTGCTTCTGCGCATGTGCGGAAGCAAAATTGCGCAAACGTTTTGTGGGGACACGCCCGCACACAAGATTTCAGTGCGATTTTGCTTCCGTGCATGCGCAGAAGCAAAATCTCGCCAAAATCTCTCTCTCTCTCGCGCGCGCATCCCCTCACGAGATTTCAGCGCAATTTTGCTTCCGCACATGCGTAGAAGCAAAATCGGCCAAAAATTCACGGAAAAAACGGCAACGCGCGCAGTGGACCGGCAGAGAGGGCTCCGGAGCGGTCATGCGCAAATTGCGCAATTGGCCGCTCCCTACCGGAGCTGCGCACTGGGCAGCTCCGGCAGGAACCCACCTCTGCCCTGGTGGCCTTATAATCATACACTTGAGCTCCAGCTGCTGCAAAATGTGAATGCTAGGCTGCTAACTGATACAAGGTTACTTGGATGACTTAATACCTGGTTGCCAATTGCTCTTATTGGCACAATTAAAAGTAGTGCAGTCAAAACTGAGCTTAAGACTCTGCCCTTTAAGTCATATATTGCTTACGTCCTGATTATCCGAGTCATCGCTTCTCTATTTGTGAATCTCTTCAGCCATTAGGACCTACAAGTGAGAACCTTTTTAAAAGTGCCTCCACAATCTGAGGCCCAAGTATTATTGATCATGCCGAAGCAGTTCTTCTGTATCACTTCTCGGAAATGTATCCCCAAAGGAATGTCTGCCACATCTCTTTCACTGACTTCATTAAAAGTCAGTGATGCTCTTGTTTGTGTTTTATGTGTTCTTCTATTATTATTTCCTGATATTTTGTGGCATTTTAAAGCAGGAGCCACCTTGAATACTCATGCCAAACTTGAAGGCAGTTAATAAGCCAAGCCAATCACATTAGTAAATGTACTGAAAACAGTTATCTAAAGCACAGATGTGTTTTGGCCATGAAGATGATGTGTAGTGCATGATGATGAATCAGGCCTCGTACACACATTCATATGCACATCTGCATGCACACAACACACATTTTCTTTCCCCTGTCCCTAATCTCAATGCAGTGCAGGTGCTGGAAAGAGAAAATTAAAACCCTCACATCCTACTTGATGGCCCCTTTGAAAAGTGAACAGGTAAATTCCTTTAACATTTACCTTATTTGTGTCTCTCTAGAGTCAGCCCTGATATTTGATGTCAGAATAGATATTTCGGTAACATGATTTAAAGAGTGACTTTGGGAATGCAATTTGTCCATGAAGCAAAATAAACCCATACATCCAAAACGGAGCAAAAGGAGAGTGGCATTCTCTTAGTTGAAGTCACTGGGATATAGTGTTCTTCCCAACTTAGTAGTCTTACGTGCTCAGTATTGAATAGAGTGTAATTTTTATAGGTGCTGTGAAGTTAATATCTAGATATTGGTAAATTCTACAAGTCAGAACAGATTAAAGGAGAACCAAGTTTGGACATAATGCCCATTCTTGGTCTAATAAATCCGAACTCCTTAACCTGGGATGGTTAATATACCGTATTTTTCGGAGTATAAGATGCACCGGAGTATAAGACGCACCTTAGTTTTTGGGGAGGAAAATAGGGGAAAACAATCTGCCTACCAGGTATTCATCTGGCTAGCATCCTTAGTCTGGTCAGCTTTAGCACATTATTTTATCCCCTGGTTAGGACTTAAAAAAAACCTTCTTCTGAGAGAGTAACAATGAAAGAGCATGTAATTGTTAGCACCTAGTTAGGGCGAGAAAAAAACTTATTCGGAGCAGCTTCAGCACATTATTTTATCTCCTGGTTAGGACTTAAAAAAACCTTCTTCTGAGAGAATAACAATGAAAGAGCCTGCAAGCCGGTAAGAGCTGGGAAGATCGTTAGCACCTGGTTAGGGCTGGAAAAAACCTTCTTTGGAGCAAGTAGAGCAATGAAAAAAAAAACCCTGCAAAGACTTAGGGCTGGAAAAGCATTCTTTGGAGAGAGTAACAATGAAAAAGCCTGCAAGGTAAGAGCTGGGAAGATCTGTTAGCACCTAGTTAGGGCTGGAAAAAAGAGCTGCATTCGAAGTATAAGCCGCACCCAAATTTTCAGCCACTTTTAGGGAGGAAAAGGGTGCGTCTTATACTCCGAAAAATACGGTATATGTAGGCAAGTGTGGTGGTCAGAGATGCTTATTCATAGTTTCATCTAGTGTACCATTGCATTTATTCTTGGTGAGAACTGGATATGATCCATGCATTAGTTACCTCTCAGGTCAGGTCACTCCAACACACTCCCTAGGGGCTACCCTTGAAAGGCACTCTGAAACTTCAAATAGCACAATATATTCTTCCTAAAATATTGAACCTATAATCAACTTATTTTGTTAGCTATTACATTGGCTTCAAAGAGCCTTTTTAAATGGACTGTTGAAGGACTATCTCCTTTGAGAATCTGCTTATCCTTCCAAATTAAGTGTTGCATCACTTTCATGTGCTTTCTGAAGCATAATGTGTCAATGTGAATTTTGTTCCAGTGCCTCATAAATGGAACTCTCTGCCCTAAGAGGATACTTCCCTTTCAATGTATGTTGTGTGGCTGAAATCCCCCCCTCCATTAAACATGTTTCTTAATTCTATGGTTCCTAATTTTTACCTTTTGCTAATTTCAGCTTATTGTGCATATTTGATGCTGCTGCTTCAAGCTATCCACCAATCTTTGAGCTATCTGAAGGCCCTAATGGCACAAGATTCACTGCTCCTACAGATGTCCCCTATTTTGCCACAAACACTGTGCTAGTACATGGTGTTATATATCCAGTATACTGGATTGTTAAACACAGAAATTGATAGATTCTCCCTGTTTGTCATACGTTGAGGACAACCAGTTTTGAAGTGAAGTGAAATAAACCTCATTTCAGTTTTGCAAAACTGTTCTTTTGTATGAGCTTTCAAAGAATAGGGACCTTTTAGATATAAGCTTAGTGCAAATCTTGGAAGAGTGGTCTTCTTGAATAATGCTAAACCTTTGCTCAAAAGGAGCCTGATTATTAGGTGATAGGCATGAAGAAAATCGTGTCATAAAATTAGAAAGAGAGCGAGAGATCAGCTGCTACTCATGCTGATCCATAAAAAACAGGTGGTTGGCTTATAGGCTTGGTCACTGGAAGAAAGTAAGGTTTCCCCTGTCCCAAAGAAATGTTTTAAACACAGTGCCTAAGTTAGGAACATAGAGGACATCAGCTTAAGTAGCTAAAAGAGGCCTAGCTGGTATCAATTTCCAAGGGGCCACATAATTAAGACAGTGTATTATGTCAGATGTCATCCATGGCAAAACTGCTACTGTTTATTTCTTACTTGCAGGAAAAACGCTACTATGCCATGGAACAGCTGGGGACACCTTTAAGCTTTTTCAGATAGCAATTTTGGATTAGTTAAAAGCCACATCATGAAGATATAGCAAACAATGAGTTTGCTGGGTTATGTTTGTGTCATGGTTAGGATCAAGGGGAAAAGGCCCTGGGCTTATCAGATGGGCCTTAATTATAGAGTTTAGTTATTTTTATGCCCTTCAATTTCTCTCTTTAAACAACTTCATTTTGGAAGGGAAAAACAGGATTACATTTTTTTTTTGCATTGGTAAATAAGAAAGCAGCCTCTGGTTATGAATGGATTTCTTGAAACCATCAGGTGCAGTGAATACTAAATACTGCAGCTGTGCAGCTGTGCTTCATTTTAGAAGTCTAAATAAGTTGGGTTCCATGATAATTAAGTACACCATACTTAAAATCCCAAATAATATGCCACAAAAACAAAACACTTTTTGGATGCTTTGTCACACCAAATGGCGCAAGATCTATTTTCTTTCGGAGAATGAATGCTGAGCACCAAAGGCATACTTATTTCTAAGGCTCAAAGAGACGCCACAGTCCCAAGCCCTGCATTGTGCCGATTGTCCATTATCTTTTTGTGCCTTATTGACTTGAGGACTAATTAAGAGCATTAGCATAAAATGAAAAAATTAAAATGCAAGAATGGTACCAATTATCACATATGAAACACATTCGGAAACTGTAAAACATTCATTTTTCATTACTCAACTCACCCCGTGAGTCTTTAATACTGCCAAGCAGATGATGCTAATGCATTTTCATATATACATGTTTCTCATCTACTGTTTCCATTTGTGAGATCCATTTTATTACTAAATGCCTGCTTTTCTATTTTACAGAGTCTTCATAATGAAAATGTTCCAACTTGCAAAGTATGTACAGCCGAGGTAAGTTACCTGTGTTCATTTATTTATTTTTTATTTATTTATTTATTTATTTATTTAGTCAAGTACATATTGGTAATATACATAGATATAACATTGTTTATATACATAAGATGGGTACTGATAAGAGGGAACATTAGGACAGGGATGGTAGGCACGCTGGTGCACTTATGGACGCCCCTTACTGACCTCTTAGGAATCGGGTGAGGTCAACAGTGGACAGTCTAAGGATAAAGTTTTGGGGGTTTGGTGACGAAACCACAATGTCAGGTAGTGAGTTCCAGGCATTTACCACTCTGTTGCTAAAGTCGTATTTTCTACAGTCAAGTTTGGAGCGGTTCACTTTGAGTTTGTATCTGTTGTGTGCTCATGTATTGTTGTGGTTGAAGCTGAAGTAGTTGTTGACAGGAAGGACGTTGTAGCAGATAATTTTATCAGCTATGCTTAGGTCGTGCTGAAGGCGATGTAGTTCTAAGCTTTCTAAGCCCAGGATTTCAAGTCTGGTTGCGTAAGGTATTCTGTTGCTAGTAGAGGAGTGGAGGACTCTTCTTGTAAAGTATCTCTGGACACTTTCTAATGTATTTATGTCCGATATGCGGTATGGGTTCCAGACAGATGAGCTGTATTCAAGGATTGGTCTGGCGAATGTTTTGTATGCTCTGGTTAGTAGTGTGATATTACTGGAGAAGAAGCTACGTAAGATTAGGTTAACAGTTCTTGAAGCCTTTTTGGCGATGTTGTTGCAGTGGGCTTTGGCACTTAGGTCATTTGATATGAGTATTCCAAGGTCTTTGACAGGGTGAGGGTCGTCTGCAAGGTCTTGTCTGTTCAGCTTGTATTTGGTGTTCTGATTTTTTTTGCCAATGTGTAGGATAGAGCATTTGTTGGTTGAGATTTGGAGTTGCCAGATGTTTGACCATTCTGACACAAAGTCTAGGTCTTTTTGGAGGATAACAATGTTGTCGGTGGTGTTGAAGAGTTTTACATCATTGGCGAAGAGAATGCAGTTGCTTGTAATGTGATCGCAAAGGTCATTTATATAAAGTATAAAGAGTGTTGGTCCTAGTATGCTGCCTTGGGGAACACCGCTGTTAACAGGTACGGGATTTGATAGGGCACTCCCTATTTTGACCATTTGTTGTCTGTTTGACAGGAACGCAGTTATCCAGTCATGAAGGGGTCCAGAGATGCCGTAGGATTTCAGTTTCAGAAGTAGTTTATCGTGAACCACTGAGTCGAAGGCTTTACTTACAGTGGTTCTTCGCGGAAATGCCTACATAAAAAGAAAAGAAAAGCATTCTTTTTAAAATAATTGTTTTATTTATAAGAACAAAGAGAACAATGGACAGAGAAAAGGCCACAGAAGTCTTTTATATACTCAGTAAAAACTAATCCTATACTCATTAAATATTATACAATTAAATTATTAACATTTAAGACACTTCGCTTCTCAACAGGAAGAAAACAGCTTCAGTATATATTCTTAAACAGTCCTTATACCTGGTGATAAAAATGTTAATATATGGTGAAATTGCTCATGGACTATGGATGAGTGCCTGAGCCCATGAAAGCGGACCTATGGCACGTGTGCCACAGGTGGCACGCGGAGCCATCTCTGCAGGCACATGAGCTGCCGCCCTAGGTCAGCTCCACATGCATGTGTGCACGCCTCCTGCTGGCCAGCTAATTTTGGGGTCTTTGCCACGCATGTGGGAGATGTGTGCGCATGCCCACATTGCCCCTCCCCTCCCAGGAGTCTCCAGGTGGCCTGTTTTAAATGCCAGGTAAGTACAGGGCTCGCGCGGAGACTCTGGTAGGGTGAAAATCGGGCCTCCCGGAAGTCTGGAAACGGAACCCGCGGGAGGCTGTTTTTACCCTCCTGGAGGCTCGAGGAAAGCCTCTGGAGCCTCGGAGGGTGAAAAACGGGCCTACTGGAAGTAGGCATGTGCAGGGGGTGGGGGTGTCATGCACGCTTGCACGGGGGGATCATGCACGCATGCGCAAGTGATGGGGCGTGCGGGGGGGCATTGCATTATGGGTGTGGGCATGCGTGTGTGTGTGCGGTAGCGCGTGCGTACTTTCGGCACCTGAGGGGAAAAAAGGTTAGCCAACACTGGCCTAAGCTGTGAACCATTTAGCTTAACTCTCCTCAGTCAAAAAACCCTACCCTATTATATTAGGCAACCCATTCATCTTTCACTTGCAGTCTCATCATATGAGGACCATAGAAAGGATTTGTAAGAATGAATAGTGAGGCTTATCACGGGGGGGGGGGGATTGTGAGGTATTAGAAATGTGTGATGAATTAATAATGAAGAATTATTAATAATATGCATTTATGTTTGTCATTATAACATGAGATATTGATATGATTCACAGACATTTTCCACTTCACAACACTATTGTGTCAACTTACACAATGACCTGGATATTTAAAAAAAAATGTGGGGGATCATATGTGAGTGTGCCAAACTCTTCATGAGATTTTGAATTTTTTTTTTGTATTCTTGTGACAATTCTTATAAAATTTTGATGATCCCAATACATGTTTTTATTCAGATGGTGCCCTTGGGGAGACTAATAGATACCACATTTTCTACAAATGATTGTCATCAACAATATTAAGAGCAATGAAACGCACAAATGCTGCCTAATGATAGAGATCTGACATGATTTGTTACAGAAATATTTAGGTGTGCTCTCTTTTTGTTCATATGTAGTTGTGTCATATATTTTACTGTTGCCTATACCCGGAAATCTTGATTTGTTTTGATCTGAAAAGAACAGGAAAGCCAGAGGAACACCAAAGGGTCAGCACCTCTTCGTTCCTGTAGTTCCTCTTTTAATTAATTTATAGTGATGATGTTTCCTTCATAGTTAGATGAAAGGAACTTGCTGCCAGAGAATTGTTGTATGCAAATAAAATGTTTTTCCCCTCATTGGTCGATTTAAAGTTCCAAGATAGTTGCTCAGAATACTACTATGACACTTGCATTATACCTTTGGATTTATGTGCTCTTTATCATTTGCATGAGCATTGTTAAACATAAACTTTTTGGGTTTTTGTAAGTCAAGATAAAAATACTGATCCTTTCTTCTTTCCCAATCCCAAGCAAATTTAGTACTAATGAGTGGTTTGTTCTCTTCAGTTTTGAATCCTGCTATTGCCTGGACACCAAGTGTTGATTGTGTTCTTACTCAGACCATGTTTTTTATATATACATAATTTTTATTAAGGAAAAAAAATACTAGGATTTAATAACTACAAAAACATAAATAATTTGGCAAAAGAAAAAGTTATGGAAAATGAAAGAAACAGTAAGAAATAGTAAAAGTCAAGAAAATGGAAGCATAAAAACCCTTTTTTATTGAGTAAATCTCAAGACCAATGATTCATTTTTGTCCATTTTCAGCAAGAAGTTCATAAAGGGTTTCCAGTCTTTTATAAAAATAGTTATCAGACAATCAATTTGGCCATTTCGGCAAGTTCTGCCACCTTCATAATTCATTCCTCCAGTGAGGATATTTCTGTATTTTTCCATCTTACGTTATGTCATGCTTTTCACATTTACAATAACAGAAGTACTTTTTAAATCTTAGATAGTGTCCTCATTTTGTAAAAAAAAAAATTCTTTTGTTTTCTAATTTATCTATTTTCTTATTCACTATTTTCTTATTCTCTTTGTTTCATTTTTAATATTTGTACTTTTTTATTATGTTAAAATGCCATCATGATTATATTAAGACATTATCTTTTAAAATCTAAGAGTGTTAATTTCAATTCTTTTAACCTCATCTTTCCTATTCATCCATGTGATCATTATATCAAAATTCTTAGCCCATTATATCATGCACTCTGTTGCTTGTTTTTCTTCCTTTTCAAACACCCAAACCATATGCTAAGTGTACCTGTAGGCATTTTAGTTCAAAATTCTGCCAGAGTTTGCTTGGTATTCACTAAATCCGCTTTTTTGGGTTAACATATTCTACTTCTATCATAGGATATCTTTTGCCTCATTTGTATATAGAGATATCAGACATCTATATGAGATACTAGTTTTAAAATAATGTTGCAGTATAATGCACACTACTTAAAATTTTTATGAAGTGATTATACAGTTCTTAAGCTGAGAGAAATCATTCAGCTATATTCTTAAGCCATATACCCATGATGGCGAATCTATGGCACGCATGCCCAAAGTGGCACGCGAAGCCATGTCACCCAGCATGCACAGCCTTGCCTGTTTGCCTTCCGGGTTTCTGGTGTGCATGCACATGTGATGATCAGCTATCCTTCGCACGCACGGTAGTGCCGAAAACTGCTGTGCGCATGCGCACTGGTCAGCTGATTGTCGAGTGCGCATGCGCGCCAGAATCCAGAAATTGGTCTTTTCCTGAGCGCAATCCCTTTGTGTGCATAGCAGTGCTGAAAACTGGCCTCTGCATGCGCACCGGCAGCTGATTGTCGGGCACGCATGCGTGCTAGAACTCGGAAGTTCGGCTTTTCCGGAGTGCAACCCCGATGAGTGTGCACGTGCACATGCACATGACATTTCCACATGACCATCACTGCCATATACAGTACTTACTCATTCCTGGATCTATTCTGTCCCATTTCTTTTTTAAAATTATTATTAAATTTTTTATTTTCAAACATCACAATATTTTGACATACGTTCACATCCATTATAATACATTGATAATATCAAATAATATACAATCCTTTTTATATTTACATATCTTCCTCTTTTTTCTCACGTTGTCTCACAATTTTTTATTTTTCCTTTTTTTGTTCTTCATTTTCTCTTCTCCTTTTTGTCCAGTTATACCATTTAGTCCATATCTCATAATAGTCCAAATTTCTTTGTCCTTTAAGATCCATCGTTAGTTTGTCCATTTTTGCACATCTGTAAATTTTGTCGATCAATATATTTTCCAGTGGTATTTGACAATTTTTCCAGTACTGAGCGTAGGCTATTCTCGCTGCAGTAATGATATGTAAAGCTAGGTATTGTACATTTTTAGGGTATTGTTTCTTCATTATTCCTAGCAGAAAAAATTCCAGATTGAATTCTATTGTTCTTTCCATGATTTCCTGTAACCACTTATGAACCTTATTCCAAATATTTTTAGCTTCGGGACACGTCCACCACATATGAAAGAAGGTGCCTATCTCTTTGTTGCACTTCCAACAAGCCGAATTTGCATTTGGGTAAATTTTTGCCAATCTTGATGGTGTTCTGTCCCATTTCTATACTAATCCGCTTGCTTATTTATTTGTTTATCTGTCTGTTTATTATTTTTTTTATTTTTTATTTTTTATTTTTTATTTTTTATTTTTTATTTTTTATTTTTTATTTTTTATTTTATTTTTTATTTTTTATATTTATTTATTTATTTATTTATTTATTTATTTATTTATTTCAAGTGTTTTAGGGAAAAAACCCCAAAATTACTTATTTAAACTTTATTTCTTTATATCTTTTATTTTGAAATATAATCTATTGATGAATTTGATCATTTTAAAAAGAAGAACTGAGTTTAGATGAATGTTAAGGGAAATAAAAAAATTTGATGCATTAACATCACATCTATACATTAGTCAATTAAGCTATGTGGACACATAGTTGGAAATAACAAAGACCAGATCTTTGAAGTACTGTTTCTTAAAATTGTCCTGCATTGGCATTAAAGGTAAAAATATAGTTTTCCCCTTTCCAGTTGGCTGTGCTTATCTCCATTTCTTAGCCGAGGCACATGGAATGCTGTTGCCTTCCCACCAAAGTAGTAGTGTTAGCATTTAGACTTATATACCACTTCACAGTGCTTTACTAACTCGTTTACAGAGTCAGCATATTGCCCCCCCAGATTTGAACTGCCAAATTGCAGTCAATCGGCAGTCAGCAGAAGTAGTCTGCAGTACTGCATTCTAACCACTGCGTCACTATGGTACCTATTTATCAACTCGCATTAGCATGCTTTCAAACTCTTGGATGGGCAGGGGCTGGGGCAAGAAATGGGAGCTCACCCCTTCATGTGCTGCTCGGGTCTCAAACTCAGGCTGTCAGTTTTCCAACTGACAAGCTCAGGGTCTTTAACCACTAAGCTGTTCTGACCCAGCTCTCCAAACATAACAAACCCTCTGAAGTTAACTCAAAGACTCCTTTATTAGGAGCGCCAGCAGCCCCGGCAAAAAGTTTCTCTTTCTGAACATAGGCTAACAAGTCTGCCACATCTATTCATCTTCGCCCGCTGCCTTTTATCCCCACAGCTAGGGTGGGGCTTTGCTCCGCCCCCTGCCTTTTATCCCCAGAACTAGAGTGGCTCTTCCTTCCCAAGGATCAGCCCACGGATTTCCACTGTTCTCCTCTTCTCTGCCTTCTGCGCATCCGCGCATCAGGCACTGGACCCAGTTGTTCCTCCTCTTCCTCATCAACCACCTCCAGACCTGGGGGATGTTGACTCTCCATCTGAGGGCTGATGGACGGCCCAGGCTCCGCCTCTTTCTCTCTCTCTCTCTGCCAGCTCCATTCCCTCTTCTCCCTCAGAGCTCTCAGGTGGCCTGAGATGCTGACTCTGACTCCCACATCCCCTCCTCTCATCCCCTGATTCAGCTGTTTGGAGGGACCGGTGGCCGACAGGCCACAACATGAGCCGTGGCCCCCCTGCATCGGTATGATGACCCTATTAACTTCCTACCAGTGTTTGGTGAACTGTAGTCAAATTTATATTGACCTGTGCCGAGGTGGCGCCGTGGTTAGAGTGCAGTACTGCAGGCCACTTTAGCTGACTGTGATCCACAGGTCAGCGGTTCAAATCTCACCGGCTCAAGGTTGACTCAGCCTTCCATCCTTCCGAGGTAGGTAAAATGAGGACCCAGATTGTTGGGGGCAATATAAATATACATTGCTTACTAGTGTAAACCGCTTAGAGAGTGCTTGCACTGTGAGGCCGTATATACCGGTAAATCTCACAAATAAATAAATAAATAAAGATCAGGAAGTTTCAGGATGACATTATTATATAATATTGCATATTATATAAGATCCCTACATATTTTTGAATTTTCTAGAATTTTTGAAAGGTGTTTGTTCTTCATCATGTATTCTACTAATTTAAACAGCACTTCAGGCATCCACTGTTCTTTTCATGGGTGCATCGTGTGAAAAAAATCATTGTGACAAATGCAGGTAAGAGTGTTGCAAAATAATTGCTCAAGGGTTTCTTCTGTTGTAGGATGTTTACTGCACCTGACATAGCTATCTTAGGTGCCATCATAATTATTCATTGGGATGTTATTTATATGAGTAGATAGATAATGCACCATTTCTTCTACAGACAAAGCATGGGAAAAGGAAGGAAAGAAAACGAGAAAACACCTGTGTGGAAGTATTTAGCTTGCCAAATGATTGCCATAAATTGATTGGCAAATATAAAATAAAATATTTATAAAGCTAATAGGCAGTCTATAGGACAATCCTCTCAAGGCAGTTTATAATTTTAATCAAACTTAAATAAGGCACAATAAAAATCCTGTTAGCGACTTAATAACAAATAAAAGCCAAACAAATGCAAACATTAAAATCAACTAGGCACTAAAATAAACTCCTTCAAGCTGCTCCGTTAAACTTTTATTTATTTAACTTTTTTTAAAACAAAAACCAAAACCAAAGGCTTCTTATTACTTATTTAATATATGTTTCAAATACCAAAAGATCTACAATGGAAATTGTTATTAGGAAGTCGCAGTTTCTCACCGGTTTGCAATTTAGTAAAGGAAGTGGTTCGAATAACATATAAACTTTATATTAGACATCTTTAAAAATTAATGCTTTTAATTTGGCCCTTGCAGAAATAGGGACTATGAAGCCCTCCAGATGTTTCCAGACTTAAACTCACTCCATCCCCAGCCAACATGACCAATAGTGAAAGATGCTTCATCTGAAAAGCTTCATCAAATAGTTTTGGAGGAGCCGAGGTGGCGCAGTGGTTAAAAGCAGCACTGCGACCTTCAGCTGATTGCTAGTTCAGCAGTTCAGCTGTTCAAATCTCACCAGGCTCAAGGTTGACTCAGCCTTCCATCCTTCCGAGGTGGGTAAAATGAGGACCCAGATTGTTGGGGGCAATATGCTGAACTCTGTAAACCGCTTAGAGAGGGCTGTAAAGCACTATGAAGCGGTATATAAGTCTAAGTGCTATTGCTAAATCAGTGTGGGGCTACAGATACAGATACTAAATGCAGACTTTTTGCTCCAGTCTCTTAATACCCTGGGAGATATATGCTGTGGTAGTGCAGTGGTTAGAATGCAGTATTGCAGGCTAACTGCCCATTGCCAGGAGTTCGATCCTGACCGGCTCAAGGTTGACTCAGCCTTCCATCCTTCCAAGGTCGGTAAAATGAGGGCCCAGATTATTGGGGGCAATATGCTGACTATATAAACTGCTCAGACAATGTTATAAACCACCATACAGGTAGTCCTCGACTTAACGACCACAACTGTGCCCCAAATTCATGTTGCTGAGTGAGACCTTTGTTAAAGTGAGTTTTGCCCCATTTTACAACCTTTCTTGACACAGTTGTTAAGTGAATCGCTGCAGTGGTTAAGTTAGTAACACGGTTGTTCTGACTTGCCTGTCAGAAGTTCTCAAAAGCTGATCATGTGACTCTGGGACACTGCAACCTTCTTCATAGATATGAGTCAATTGCCAAGTGTCTGAATTTTGATCACATGACCGTGGGGCCCAGGCTGCAGTGGTCATAAGTGTGAAAAATGGTCATGTCACTTTTTTCAGTGCTGTTATAATTTTGAACGGTCACTAAATGAACTGTTCTAAATCGAGGAGTCCCTGTATAAGTCTAAGTGCTATTGCTATTGCTTTCATTTCTGAGAAAGAAAAGGAGCCTTGTATATTTGGTTTAAGAGTCCGGGTAATTATAATCTTAATTGTTTATTTAAGTTCCAAATAAGTGAGAGCATGCACTAAAGTTTAGAGCAGCTGTTCCCAACCTGGGGGTCGCAACCCCTTTGGGGGTCGAACGACCATTTCCCAGGGGTCGCCCCGGCATCCTCAGCTCCCTCCCACTGCCACAAGCCTGGCCATATTGCGCCCACAACCCACGCCCCGCCCCCGTACCCCCACCGCGACCCACCCCGCCGCCACTATTTGGGTTCTTTTACCCTCTGCATATGCACAAAGCATTCTGCGCATGCACAGAGGGTAAAAGAACCCAAATGGCGGCATCTGGGCGAAGTCTCCAGATCCGGGCGAGGTCTCCACTCGCTTCGCATGTTGCCTCTGGGAGCTTTTCGAGCACCGTCGCGAAAGGCGTGCGCAACTTCGGCGGGGCCGGGACAGGCGGCTGCCCGGAGAGACCCATCCCCTTTGCCCCGAATGCTACAGGTAGACGGGAGAGACTCTGCGAAGGGGATGCGCAAAGGGTAAAAGAACCCAAATGGCGGCAGCGGGGTGGGTCGCAGTGGGGGCGCGGAGGTGGGGCGTGGGTCACGGCATTAGGAAGGTTGGGAACTGCTGGTTTAGAGGGTTTTAAATTCATGCATTCCTATTTTCATAATCTCTTCTTGAAAGTAAAACAGTCAAATCAGATATTCTCTAAAACAAGATATGAACTCCTATGCCTACATCGGATTTCATTTCCAAATCTGTGAAAGGAGAATAGAGAACAGGAAGTAGACAATAGGAGCTGTGCAAATGGGATTACAAAATAACTGGCTTTGCGGGAAAGGTCAGATTGCATAACCTCTGCTTCTGAGAGAAGGTGCAAATAATTTCAACCAGATGTAGAACATGTAGAAGCACACTTAATCTGTACAGTTGGTAAAACAAGTTTAAACACCTAAACGATTCTTTACTTAGGCCACTTCTTTTTGTGAGATTTCCCTGTAAATGGATTCAACGCTGATTCAGCTATTTTACAGTTGGGGGGTTTATTTTCTGCAAGCTGGGCTTGTTTCTGCAAGCAGATCGTGAATCCAAAATAAAACTAATTACAATTATAAAAGAGACCATATCTGGAAATCACAGCGATCTGCTAAATCTATACCTTCCAACGCACTTAATAATCTTTCCCCATTCAGTTTTGCCTCCTGTTAGGGAGAAGATATTTGTAGAAACACTCACTATGCATTTTTAGACATGAGAATGATTAAAAATGGAATGCTATTATGACCCAATGTACCCTGGGAAATGGCTCTAAATCTTGAACTCAATATATTTTGCTGTGTGAAGCAGTATCTTGTTGTAGAGTGCAGTAGGACAAATCAGCCAGGCTGTTTACAGTTGCAAATTGGGAAAAGGAATGAATAAGAACGAAAGAAAGACTGATTTAAACATAAAATTTTTGGCATCGGTGCTGGAAACCCTAATTGAGTCTCATACATTCAGACTATGGATCTTTGACTTCTTACAAAGCCAATAGTGTGCAAATGTTTTGGAATAAACCATGATATCATTGCTATATAAGCTAATTCATGAAGCTCTGTCCTTTTTGCATCTTATGTTTAATTCCAGTGATCTGGAGGAACTCTGTGTGCCTTTAAAAATTGCATAAAAGCATAAAAACAAAACTGTGGGAACATTTCCCCCCCCCCCTTGCTGTGATTATAAACTTTGCATAGATATTCTTTTGCAGAGTTACATAATCTTGTGTGGTACTTAATGAAGTGCTGGATGTTAGAAAAATAACTGCAGTGTAATTTTGCCCCTGGTATGTTTTCCCTTAAAAGGATTAATACCTAATTCACTTGTGCTTTGTGATCTCTATCATGCAGTAATAAAAATACTTAGCATTTTTCACTTATACAAATCCACTTTGCAAACATCTCATTATGAAGCTTCACAACAGCCCCGGTGACATGGGTAGGGAGGTCAGTTCAGTGCTCTGTTTTAATAAACCTCCAGTGCTCAAGCAAATTACAAAATATGAAATCATTAAATCCACTTAAAAGAGAGACAATTTTGAAAAAAAAAAAGGCTTATTCTCTTCACTATGATTCACTAAGAGAAGGAGCAGAATATGGTTATATTGGGCGCCTGATAATGTTTACCGAAAGCTCTCACACTGGCAAGATTTCACAAGAGCTGGAAATATCACAATGTCTGACTGGATGTTCCTAAGGCAGAATTGATCCTTCATTATCTTAGCTAAAATTGTTGCACATTATAACCTCCTTAAAAATTAACCCCCTGACTGCCAATTTGTAATGCGCCACAAGCTGAGAGTCAGCCAATGCATTAATGAAAAATAAAGCAAGCTGAGTTGACTCCCTTTCTTGATGCTGCTTGAAAATACTTCAGGTAAAGCTGTCAGTGAAATTTAAATGCTGTACAGAAAGTGTGAACATTAAGAAAAAATTAAAAGGGGGGGGGGAGAGTATTTTTAAATGTTCCTTTTCCACCGAATACCTGTGCCTGTACACGCTACAGCTGCCCAGCAATATTGCACAGTTAAGGGGGTAGTAGGAAAAGAAAAGAAAACACAGGAGAAGAAAAGATGGCGAAATCGTCCCTACCAGCACCTCACTTTCTACCAAAATGAGCAGAATGAAGGAGGATATAACTCATTGCACAACTACACTCCTAATTAGTTTATCACTGTTTCTGATTTCACACACACACACACACACACACACAAAATCTTTAATCCTCTCTTCAAAATTTTCTTGTGGATTCTCAAACAGAAGCCTCCCAGCTATTAAAGCCCCGGACTGCTTTTTGAAGGCTGTGAAAATTAATTGAAGCCCATCCCGTCATCATAAGTCTTCTAAAGCGGGGTCCTCTCAGAGCTATTTTTACTCCTTTGGTAATGTCGAGGCATGTCAGAAGCCACAAAACCCATTTATTGTTATTGGGAGGCTATGGTTTCATCACCTAAGATGAATGTGGTGAGTGTTGGAATGCCTGGGGTGTTTAAGTAGTGATGAATGCTAACCCTGTGTCTTAATCAAGAAATTATTCTGGAGTTCTGTGAAATATGATTCGGGTTTGCAAATGAGCTGACTTTGGGGGAAAAACTGCATCCTTGCCTTTGTTGTAGAAAGAGAGTTCTTTCCATCCAAAGAAGTTGAGAAGAGCTCCACCCTTCCCTTCTGTAGCCACAGACAATGGCTTCCTACGCTATTGTATCTTTTTTTTTACAGACTATGATCTAGCTATTGCAGAATCTCATTTTGCATGTGCATTCTTATGTTCCAATTCTCATTAACTTACACCACAGATATATCTTACACTTGCTCTATTCTACTAGGTCCGTGATGGCGAACCTATGGCACGCGTGCCACAGATGGCATATCTGAGGGCACGCGAGGCGTTGCCCTGTCAACTAGAGGGGACATGCACACGCTGGCCAGCTGATTTTCGGCCTTTTGGAGAGGGTCTGCTTCCTTCCTGGAGTGTGGGGAGAGGAGAGTGAGATCCGAAAGGCTCCGGTGAGCACCTGGTGCAGATGCATCACGCCCGGCCTCGCTTGCTCGCCAGCCAACCAACCAGTCAGGCAGCAGCCGAGCAGGGCTCCCTGGCTTCCTCCTGTGTGCAGAGAGAGAGAGAGAGAGAGAGGAGGAGGAGGACTGGAAGGCTACGACCCAGCCAGGCCCGCCTGCTTTTTGGATTTCGCCCTCCTTCTCTCCTCACCACTCCAGGAAGGAAGCAGCAGTGGCGGGCGATGGCTGGGAGGCTTGGCTCGGGCTCCTTTTCTCCCTTTCCCTGCTTGGGTTTCAGAACACCTTCGTGGAAAGCCCGCCTCGGCTATGGGCGAAGGACCCAGGAAGAAGCAGGAGGCGTGAGGAAGCACATGTGCTCAGCAGTCCGGATTCTGCTTTGCCACCAGTTCAGGAGCTCTTCTCCTTCTCGTGGCTTGGAAGTCTGGCAGGAAGGGAAGGGGAGGTGGCGGCTAGCCTGAAAATGGAGCCAGATCTGCGCTGCGCCGTCGTCTTCCTCCTCCCCCCAGCACTGCCCCCGCCCAGTAGGAGGGAGCCTAAAAGCTGAGTTGCTAGTCAGGCTCCCTCCCGAGGTGGGGAGACATACCGCCAAAGCCCACCATGGCCGCTAAAGACCACCCCGGCTGGCCTCCTCACTCGCCCGCCCCAGGTTTTGGGAGTGCTGGCTTGGCCGCCCCCGTCCCCTTGTGTTTTGTTTGTGTTTTGAAATGATTCGGGCGCATGCACTCGTGGAAGCAGCAGCAGCGAAAGTGGATAAGGAGAAGATGTGGCACGTGAGGGAAGCCCGGGAGGAGGGAGATGTTCACCTGAGCGGGCTGGTAGCTCTTGCCCTTCCCCCTGCAGCTGCAGCTGCTTTTCTGGGGTGGCGGAGCTACGCAGGAGGAATGCTGGGAGCCGACTCAGGCACACGGAGCAGCATTTGCTGGCTGGGCGGCCACCTGCCCCGCCCACTGCTCTTTCCCCGGCTTGGCTGGCAGCAGGCATGGCGGAGGTCAGGTGGGGGTGCCGCGCCGCCTGCGGTTAACTTTGCACCTCCACAATTTTTATCAAGCAAATTCTGAATGGTGCGCATGCGCATTGTGGCAAAAGGGCGGGGGGTTATGTGCGCATGTGGGGGCATGTTGCATTATGGGTACTGGCATGCGTATGCGATAGTGCGCACACACTGCCATTTTTGGCATGCAACAACAAAAAGGTTAGCCATCACTGTACTAGGTAGACACGATTAGAGCTCATTAGCGCGCCACTGTTACTACTTATTGCCTATATTATTTACTAAAAGCTACTTTGATAGTGGAGGTTGTTTCTTACTACTTGTAAGAGTAGTGCATGTGCTTTTAATAAAAAATACCAAGTCATGGAGTAGAGGCAGTTATATACTGTAGATGTGGAAGAGGTGGTAACAGAGTCATAACCTTATCACTTGCTCTTTCATGATTTCTTTTTTCTGTTGGCTGAAATGGCACCATCTTGGATAAGTTTGTTTCTTACCAGCATCAGTTAAGGAGCGGTACAAAGAAACTGCAGCCATACTTCTTAGAAACTCAATTTCTCAGTGCTTGCAATGACAACATAGCACTTCCTTTACAAATGGTAGCTTTTAAAAAGGTAGTAACAATCCTTGAGTGAGCATCTGGTGACTTCTTTGCATTTTCCTAGCTATATCTGGTCTGAAAATTAATCTCAAATGCCTTTGAGGAAGAGATGTTTAATTCCTAACAATTTGCACGTCTCTAAGGAAGTGTGAATTTAGCTCCCTGCAGGTAGAAATTTACATTCTTATGCTTTAAACTTGCTATTTCATAAATTCCAAGTGAGATGGGGGACTAGCCTGTGGATAACCTGTAGTTTTCCACCACCTCTAGTGAGGTCTTCTTACAGATGTCCACCACTCCACTGTTGTCACCATTATTGCTGTCAATTTCCTGAGGTGCCAACTTCTATATCATTACATTTCTCGATGTGCACGGGACTTCTTTAAAAATATATTTTGTAAAGTTTGTTATAATCATATGGCTGATCTTTAGGTTTTTCACATGTAGCCAATCTATTTTGACATCTCTCCAATAAGCATCCAGGCTCAGGATAAATCAATAAGATATTCTCTTGCCAAATGTATCTCTGATCCATTCTGAATATCATCTGGTCTCCTGAGGGTTCCAGCTTCACAGGATATACATGGATTGTTATTATTTTTTACTATTTTACTACTTCGTTGATACTCCACCCAGAGTGCGATCATGTAGACATTTTGGCAAATGCTATAAACAACTTTTAATTAATTAATTATGGGAGTCAGTTTGGTGTAGGGGTTAACACACAAAACTAGAAACTGGAAGGTTGTGAGTTGCCACTTTGGGCATGAAGCCAGCTGGGTGCCTTTGGGCCAGTCACTCTCAGATTAAGAAGAAGACAGTGGTAAACCACTTCTGAAAATGTTGCCAAGAAAACTGCAAGAGATTGTCTAGCCAGGAGTCAAGATTGAATCAAAGACACAGGTGCATGCATACATCCATACATACACACACACACACACACAGTGAGAGCGATCAAACAGTGGAACAGCTTGCCTGCGGAGGTTGTGAGAGCTCCAACACTTGAGACTTTCAAAAGGAGATTGGACTGCCATTTGTCTGAAAAGGTGTAGGGACTCCTGTTTGAGTGGGGGGTTGGACTAGATGACCTACAAGGTCCCTTCCAACTCTAGTAATCTAATCTAATCTAAATTAGAGATCCCAATCCAGATTGTGACTTCAGCATGAGAGAATGGACACTTCACTATTCCTTCTTTCTCTAAATATGAATATTCATTCAACATGTGGGGTTTTGGGCATGCCAATTGTGTGGGAAGTAAAATTCTTATTCACTTCAATTGAATGTCCCTGCATATAATATGAAGTTAGGTGAAGTAAGTGCAAAAGGTTTAATCTTGTTACACATACAGTGCTGGGATTTCAATCTTCATCAGAACCTCAGATGGGTTATTTGCGAAAGAAAGCTCCATCAATGCAGCTGTGTGCGCGTGCGCCTGTCACTCCCATGTCCCCCCCACGCCGGACTGACACACCACGGATACCGCTGCTTTGACACCCTCTTCTCTATGACAGCCCTTCAAATATTGGAAGACTGCTATCATGTTACCCCTAGTCATTCTCTTCATTAGACTAGACATGCCCAGTTCCTGCAACCATTTATGTTTATATACGTTTAGCTTCCAGCCCCCTAATCATCTTTGTTGCTCTTCTCTGCACTCTTTCTAGAATCTCAACATCTTTTTTTATTGGAATGACCAAAACTGGATGCAGTATTCCTGGTGTAGCCTAACCAAAGCAGTATAAAGCAGTCCTAACACTTCATGTGATCTTGATACTATCCCTCTGTTGGTACAGTTGTTAACATGGGACAACTCTGAAATCTACATTTCAGAGCCGAGGTGGCGCAGCGGTTAAAGGCAGGTACTGCAGGCCACATTAGCTGACACTGATCCGCAGGTCAGCGGTTCAAATCTCACCGGCTCAAGGTTGACTCAGCCTTCCATCCTTCCGAAGTAGGTAAAATGAGGACCCAGATTGTTGGGGGCAATATAAATATACATTGCTTACTGGTGTAAACCGCTTAGAGAGTGCTTGCACTGTGAGGCGGTATATAAATGTCACTAAATAAATAAATAAATAAATTTTAAAGCTTTCAAGCCACTAAGTGAAAAGTCTGCTTTTAAATAGAAATGTACAGTATGCGTTTGTGTATGTGTGTGTTTTCTCTTCATCTTAATAGGACCATCTATCTACTATATGAACAGTTGGCTTTTTGCTAAATATAAACCTATTAACTAAAATAAAACCAATAGAAGTAAAGTAGACAGGTACAAAAGCATCTGTGTAAGGGTGAGGAATTAGAAAGATAGATCTAACAAATTATATGTATGTACACTCTGAATGCTTCAAAAACAATTTGAAAGCAGTAATTTAGATAGCAAGTTACTATAGCATCTGCTGTTCATTAAAGCAGCTCGTCTTTTTTCAGGTTTCTACCGGGGCCTGATAAAAAGTGTGGCTTCTTTAATTAATAGCACAAAGGTGTTGTGCTTGTGTGAGATTTGAAGCACTTCTGAATCAGCTTACTACAGATAGTCCTCAACTTATGTCCACAATTGAACCCAAAATTTCTGTTGTTAAGTGAGACATCTGTTAAGTCGGTTGTTCCCCATTTTACAACACTTCTTGCCACCGCTGTTAACTGAATCACTGCAGTTGTTAAGTTAATAACACGGCCGTTAAATGAATCTGACTTCCCCATTGTTTTTGCTTGTCAAATGGTTGCAAAATGTGATTTATATCAGGGGTCTCCAACCTTGGCAACTTTAAGACTTGTGGACTTCAACTCCCAGAATTCTTCAGTGAGCTTTGCTGGCTGAGGAATTCTGGGAGCTGAAGTCCACAAGTCTTAAAGTTGCCAAGGTTGGAGACCCCTGAATATGACCTTGGGACACAGCAATGGTCATAAGTATGAACCAGTGGCCAACCGTTTGAATTTTGATCACATGAGCATGGGGATGCTGCAAAGGTTGTGTGAAAAATCATCATCAGTCACTTTTTTTCAGTGCCGTTGTAACTTTGAACGGTCACTAAGCGAACTGTTGTAAGTCGAGGACTACCTGTAATTTTTGTTTGAATTAGGCAGTTTACAAGGAGGTTCTCCCTGTTGTGAACAGCTTCGGCTGAGAGAGAGAGAGTAACTGGCCAAAAATCATTAGAATTTGGATCTCCCCATCATCTCATACCTCATCCACTACACCACACTATTGCAATTATTTATGTTAGCAAGAGATAGGGTGCTACAAGCATGCAATCTATTTTGGAAAGAAAGAATGTAAAAGACCTTCCTGTTTCTGTTGTATTTTGCTATATGTATTTGCAATTTAGCATGTTGGCACATATCTTGATAGGTGTTTACCTGTGAAAGGCAATTTTGTAAGTTTGGGTGTGCATAGGTTAGATAGGTTATGTTGTATAGGTTTGCATTTACACATGAGGAATGACTATAGGTACTTCTATGTAACCTGCTACAAGACTTAATGAAGTATTGTGTAACATGTCCTGAAATGCTTTATATGCCGAATACACCCATTGTTTATATACTATAAAAACCAGGTGGGCATCTTGGCTTTGCATTTCAAAGCTGTCATGTGCATTTTAAACTTTTGCCCTTGGTTTTTTTTTAAATTTTAGCATTAAGATTTTCTTTTTTGCCACAAAGAAGAGGGAGTCAAACTATTCTCCAAAGCACCTGAGGGTAGAACAAGAAGCAATGGATGGAAACTAAACAAGGAAAGAAGCAACTTAGAACTAAGGAGAAATTTCCTGACAGTTAGAACAATTAATCAGTGGAACAGCTTGCCTCCAGAAGTTGTGAATGCTCCAACACTAGACATTTTTAAGAAGATGTTGGATAACCATTTGTCTGAAGTAGTGTAGGGTTTCCTGCCTCTGCAGGGGGTTGGACTAGAAGACCTCCAAGGTCCCTTCCAACTCTTGTTGTTGTTGTTGTTGTTGTTGTTACTATTACTATTACTATTATTATTATTACTACTACTACTACTACTACTACTACTACTACTACTACTAATAATAATAATAATAATAATAATAATAATAATAATAATCCTCAGCGGCTGCAAGAAAATCGCACAGACGGACTACAAACAGAGGCACAACTACGTGGCCCAGATGCTTCATTGGAACCTGTGCCACAACTACCACCTACCAGTGGTAAAGAACTGGTGGGATCATAAACCTGGGAAAGTAGTTGAAAACAAACATGCCAAAATACTTTGGGACTTTCGAATTCAGACTGACAAGGTTTTGGAACATAATACGCCAGACCTCACGATTGTGGAAAATAAAAAAGTGTGGATCATTGATGTCGCCATACCAGGTGACAGTTGAATTGATGAAAAACAACAAGAAAAACTTAACCGATATCAGGACCTTAAAATCGAATTACAACGACTCTGGCATAAACCAGTACAGGTGGTCCCAGTGGTAATCGGCACACTGGGTGCTGTGCCAAAATACCTTAACCGGCATTTGAAAACAATAAACCTTGACAAAATCACGATCTGTCAGTTGCAAAAGGCCACCGTACTTGGATCTGCGCGCATCATACGAAAATACATCACACAGTCCTAGACGCTTGGGAAGTGTTCAACTTGTGATATAGTGATACGAAATCCAGCATATAAATCTCGTTTGCTGTGTATTACATTTTTTGTGAATAAATAAATAAATAATAATAATAATAATTTACCAGTCCAATACTTTTACATTGCCTTAGTATTTCTGCCACTTTGGACGTTGCCCGATTGTATTTCATTCAGCTAAGAGAAAAACTGTCACTATTATCTGACCCCCCCCCCAAAAAAGTCTGCTTTTCCAAAGGATTGTTTTCCTACTGTAATTCTTCAGATGCCTCAGTTGTAAGATGTGGATATTTGAAGTGGAAAAATAATAATCAATACAAGCCTTGGTTGACCTGGTTAATGGCGTTATTACACATACTGTGTTTACATTCTGTACTCTTAGTCATGGTGATTTTTAACATGTAACCCTTTGGAGCGTGATGCTTTCATGCTATGCCCTTGCCATTTCACTCTGCACTACTAAGTGTTGTTTTTCTAGGAAGGTCTTGAAATGTGGGGCATTATGTATGAGTTATGCTAATTTGTTAGGGCAATGAATACGTTAATTTCATTAGTAAATGGCCTCAAAGCAATAATTACTGGTGTAGGTGTGTCAGAAACTATCATGTTCAGTTTTGCCAGTTAATTATTAAGATTTTGTTCTGAGAGACCCAGATTTGACATCCAGCTTCGGCTTAGCCACAAATAAACTTGAGAATAAGGAAGGAAGATACAAATTCAGCCTATGTGTGTCTAGTATGGCTACCAATAACGTGCCAAAATGATTAGTGTCATAGATGTGAAGTTACCATGAACATCTCCCCAAAAGGCAAATCAGGATAAAAATAGCAATTGCACATTTTTGGTCCCTCTCCTTATTACATTATAGCATATTGATGGATTCTTATGGTGATTTCATTCTTTTAGAATATTATATTTTCATGGAGTCTTTGGTGCTTTCTGATTGTTGGCTTGCAGACGTTTCATTACCCAGCTAGCTAACATCGTCAGTGCTCGTATTATTTATTATGACATTATTACATTTTTTAAAGCTTGGAACTTGCTCAAATTAGTGCAAGTTTTGATATGGCTCTAAAGTCTACTGCTGCTGCATACGTCTCGGCAGCTATATGACATGGGGGATTGTCATGCCCCCAGATACAATTTGTTTATGTATTGTTGTTGTTCTCTGGTCCCATCTAATGGCTGGGAGCCAAATACCAATCTATATTGTTTGGAAGCTGTCCCCTTTACCCGTCAATCCACACTCCCAAAACAAGTGAATCCTGGGAAGCCGGACTCCATTTCCTTTAGCATTTGGAAGGAAACAGAAGCACCCAGAAGAATCCAGCCTAATCCGTGGCGCATGTTCATCTGAGGACAAAAATTCACATCCCATACACACCAGCATCGCTGGTGAGATTGAGATTTACAGTAGCTATATTTGTTAATTGTTATGTTCACCAGCAACTCAACCCTGCTTATTTTGTTTGTTTGTTTGTTTGTTTGTTTGTTTGTTTGTTTGTTAGATAGATAGATAGATAGATTTATATATCGCCTCACAGTGCAAGCACTCTCTAAGCGGTTTACACCAGTAAGCAATGTATATTTATATTGCCCCCAACAATCTGGGTCCTCATTTTACCTACCTCGGAAGGATGGAAGGTTGAGTCAACCTTGAGGCGGTGAGATTTGAACCGCTGACCTGCGGATCACAGTCAGCTAAAGTGGCCTGCAGTACTGCACTCTAACTGCTGCGCCACCTCGGCTCATTTTGTATTTGGGTTGTTATTGTATTTCTATTTTCCCCAGTATCACCCATCCTGTTCCTTTAATAAAGCATCCAGATCTATGCACACGGTCTGTTTAATTGGAGGATAGGTGGGTTTAGCTGCTGCATGTCAAGTGGCACACAGAGTAATGTGTAGTGAGGGCAGAACAGGGATACTGCTGTATCTCCATACATCCCTCACACTCCAGTCAGGTAGGCACTCAGAGTTCCCCAACCTTTCCAGCTTTGTGGACTGGTGGTGGTGGGGAGAAGGGATAGTTTTGCACGAGTGGCAGGCAAGCATGTGCACACGCAGCTCCCTTTGCAAGAGGGGCGGTTAAGCACGCATGCACAGCTCCCTTTGCGTGAACGGCGGGCAAACATGCCTGTCAGTCACGCAAATGGCCTGCATGCACACACGTTCAGCTGCTGCTTGTGCAAGTGGGGATGCACAGATGTGCTTGGTAAGTAACTACATCAATATCATAACTTTTTAACATTTAACATAAATGAAACAAATATTGCGCACTCACCCACCGCTTCTGCGGCCCAGTTCTGAACAGCTCATGGCCCAGTAGTGGGACTTGGGGGTTGATGACCCCTGCTCTAATAAATAAATGTTAAATAAGAAGCATTCAAAGACATCATGTTGCTCACTTTATTTTTGCACAGCTCTTGAGTTTGTCACTGAAAATCCTAACCCTAATCTTTCAATACTGGAAATATAAATATATCGGGTGGGTTCCTCCCGGTTCAGACCGGATCGCCCAAACCGGTAGCAACCCACTGGTGACGTCACTGTTGGTGTCAGTCCATGCGCGTCACTATCTTTTTTTTTAATTTTGTGCGAATTTCCCCTTCCGCGGCTTGAAAAAGGGCCCTCCTGCCCGCCCGCGGGTGAATTCTGACCTTTATTTCTTCGCCCAAAGCACAGCTGATCAGCTCCTCAGCTGTGTTTCGGGCTCATTCCTGCTTCTGAGCATGCGTGGAAGCCAAATCGCATGAGGGGACGCGTGCACGAGCAGAGTTCGCGCGCATGCGCGCAACATTGCAATGCGAACCAGTGGCAAAGGTAAGTGGAACCCACCCCTGAAATATATGGTTCCAATTTCTCAGTCAATGGAACACCTGACATTAATTACAACTTAGGAACAAGTTACTTACAAACATAGCAATGGTGGGTTGCTGCCGGTTCGGACCGGTTCTTTAGAACCGGTAGTGGAAATTTACCGCCGCTCGCCGAACCGGCAGTGATGACCGGCGGTCCACGCTCCCGAATCGGTCCTCTGGTCACCGCGGCTTGCAAAAAAACCCCTCTGCAGGTGTTTTGCACGATGTGATGGGGGCGCGCGAGCGAGCGATGCAAACCGGTAGGGAAGGTAAGTGGAACCCACCCATGAAACATAGGTTATGTGTGGACAAATGCAATGAAGGATGGTTCTCCTTTATTGAAACTGGGGGAAATGACCCACATTTTGAGGAGCCTTAAAAATATTTTCTTGATAGTTTCCCCTTTTTTTTCCTTTTCTTTTTAGACCTTTAGCTATTTTTGTTCTTATATTTACTTTTTTAAAAGGCAAGAAAGTCACTGAAAACGTAATTAAAACCTCCTCTCATAGCTTTACTGGTCTTCATAAATATTATGTTATATTTAACCTGAGGGGGATTGTTGAAATATTTTAATGTTTAAGATGGATTTCAACTTTTTTACCCAAACTGTAGGAATCGTAACAAATTTGAATGTGTTATCTAGGGACGAAATGAAAGCTATAAAATTTCCTAAAATATGAAACCTGAAATTTAAAAATAAGTTCTATTTTGATAATATTTTTGTTTTATAGAATATATATTGACATAGGTTTTTGCTAACTTGTGATTAAATGTAACTGAAAGTTGGATAATAATTTATAAAAAAACCCATAATGGTTACATGTGTTTCTTGGAATAAACTCCAATTATTGCATTGATATATGTAATGAGCTTTTTTTTTTCTTATATCCAATCAGCTTTCAGCAAGCCATTCTTGAAATGTTTGTAATTTCTGGTGATGCTCCAAGAGCTAGGAACTTTTTTTTGATGTCTTTTTTTGATGTCTCTGAAGGTTTTAGATCAAATTAGGGGTGAGAGAAATGCAAAATACAATTGAAGTAACATTTATTAAAATAGCCTTAAGGTTTTTGCCATGGTTTAATAAAACTTTAATGACATAAAAGCTCCGGTTGTTGAGATGCATTTTGCACTTAAGCTTCATTAAAACTCATTCACTTATAGAATTTGATATTAGTTAAATAAACATCTTTGTTTTCTAGTGACTTTTTATAATCACCTTAAGGAAACAGTTGAAGGAAAGGGAATGCATAACCAGGTGGATTTAATTCACGGTGCCACAGGGAGACGAATGGCTGCAAGGTGCTTTAGGGTAACAAAATAAAATCACAAACATCACAAAAACATCACAAAATAAAAAAAAAGATTTTGCCAAATGCGGGAGATCAGTGGCAACTGCACATCCCCCTATCGCTTAAGAAATTCATAGAGGTTTTCAGCTACAGCGATGATGATCATGATGATGATGTTTAACAAAGCAAATGGCCATTATTATTTCCCATGGGGAGATCATGCTCTACTTTTTGATAAAGGGAAGAGGTGATATTTGTTATTTTTGTGTGGAGGGGTTGAGAAACCAGTAGGATCTGTTTGTGTTGTGATCATGAATCACTTACTAGGGTGGGGTTAGACATTATCAGAAAAATGCTGTGATGTCACTCAGGGGTGGTTTCTTTCATCTTCATGGGAACACCAAATATTTCTTTTTCCTCACACAAATTTCCAAGGTACTTGGAATGAAATAATGTCCACCCACTGATGGTGCATCATGCATAGATATGGGAATTGGCAGTTACCAGTGCCAGTTACTTGACGACACAACAACAACAATTTATTATTACAGTCTTAGACCAGAACAAATAAAAGCACTCAGTATATATACACACTTAAAACTTCTTGTATAAAATAATAAATAACAACTAAAATCTATAATAAAATCCAGTCTGTCAATTATACATGGTCTGACTATATGATAGTTGCAATCCCTAAACTGTGTGGCCCGTTGTAGGTTCAATGCTAAAAGGGAAATGACTAAGCCAGTGCAAAGGGTTTGCCACAATTGTTATATAACATCGCTATGGTGGAGAAGACACGTGTTTGCGACGAATCCCCAGTGCTGCTGCGCAGAATCAGGCCACCTGTGCTGTAGTTATGGACTGTTCATCCTTAAGCAACCACTGAAGATAGGTAGTGTTGGAACGGCCAGGATACCTAGCAGTTATTGGCAGAATATGTTTTTCCTAATCACCATATAAAAGGAACATCTAAGGAGCATGTGACCCAGAGTCTTCACCTCTCCTGAGCCACAGGGACAGAGTCTTTCCGCGAATGGTATCCTTTTATACTTGCCATACAGGACGGCCGATGGAAGCGCATGGCACCATGCGAGTGCAAATGCTTTCCGGCGGTTTGCTGACTCCAGCTGACTAAGATAGCTGGCAGGAGCAACAACACATCTAATGGCATCTGGAGCCAGAAACAGAGGAGCTTTCCCTAAGTCCGCCTGCCTCTCGATGTCTTCCACCCTTTGTCGCAAGGTTTGTTTTGCAAGATCATAGTCCATCTTGAGTATTAAAGCTGGGGAGAAGCCTAGTTTGGCAAGGTTGGACTCGACAGCCTTGATCCATGATGAAGAGAATTTGTCTCGGAGGATTAACGGAGCAAGACTTTGCGGAAAGAAGTTAAGCTTTAGCCAGAGATTTAAGGACGCTATACAGATTCTTGCTTCGACTTTTGTCAATCCTGTCTCCAGGCCCAGAAGTGCATTTGAGACACAAGGCGACATCTGGAGAATTGATCCAATGAATTTGGATTGAACTATTTCTAATGAAGTAAAACATGAAGCTGACGGTCCGAGCAAGGTCCCATAAAGGAGCTGTGCTAGCGACTTGGTCACAAAAAGCTTGATAGCAGCAGGGTCTCTTCAGTGGCACCTACCCATTGGAACCTCCCTGAGATCAGATTCGCCATGTCCTGTTGGCCTTGCATACGGCCTTGGAAATTTGGCTTTATACTCTAGCCTAGAGTCTGAATGTCAGCATTCCCAAATAAAGTAGACAGGAAACATGACCAGATGAGCTAGTTCTATTTTTTATTGTAAAGCTACGTTAACAGAATCTTGCAAGTCTGAACGTACAGATCTCCCGCTGTCTCATTTACAGTCTGAGAAGCTAAGTAAGGTGTGTCAAATGTTTCAACTTTCAATTTCCAAACATTAGGGGTCAGGGGCAGGTTCCTCTTACCTGGCTACCGGTGCGCTGCATGTGCATCCTCACGTTTTGCACGCACGCATGCTTTCTACATGCACGCATCCCCTCATGCGATTTTGCTTCTGCGCATGCGCAGGAAGCAAAAAAAATCACCGAAATTTCACAAGGGGACGCTTGCGTGTGTGTGATTTCAATGATTTTTTGCTTCCGCGCATGCGTGTAAGCAAAAAATCACCAAAATCTCATGCGCACGAGCGTCCTCTCAGAGGCTCGTGAGATTTTGCTTCCACGTATGCGCAGGAAGCAAAAAAAGGCCAAAAATTCGGAATAAAAGAAGGCTCCGCATGACGGACCGGCAAAGACAGCACCGGAGCTGACGCGCGTAAATTGCGCAATTGGGGGGTCCCTACCGGAACGGCGCACTGGACCGCACCGGTAGGAACCCACAACTGTTAGGGGTGCTCAAAAGTTGTGACATGCCTTGGGGATTGTAAAGGTATTTTGGTTACTTTAATAAAATTTAGATGTGCTTGGCAAGTAACTATATAAATATCATAACTTTTTAATATTTTGTTTGTTTCAGGAGTCTCCCTTCTGAGCCTCTTTCTCCACCCATTATACAGCTGTGGGCTATGCCCTCTGTCTCTTATCTGATCATTCCCTGAGTGGCATCTCTTTGCCTTAGGGCCTTAGACATGAAAGCGGGCTAGGTGACTTTGGGCCAATCACAGCCCAATTCCTCTCACAGGGTGGTTGTTGTGGGGAAAATAGAAGGAAGAAGGAATATTAGATATATTTGCCACCTTGACTTTATTTATTTATTTATTTATTTATTTATTTATTTATTTATTTATTTATTTATTTATTTATTTATTTATTTATTTATTTATTTATTTATTATTGGTTCTTCTATGCCGCCCTACTCCCGAGGGACTTATTTATAGAAATAATGAAAGCAGGATTTAACAAATCTTTTAAAAACCCTCTTAGTTTATCCCAAAAAAAAAAGGAGATCCTATACCTGTAGGAAAATACTAGGGGAAAAGGCAAATTAAAATTTAAATGGTATTTATTGCAAAAAAGATCCTTGCCCTGTCAAGGTAAAAGCAATAGATACTAGAAAACTTTAAACATTACAACAAATTTATGCTTAGATCAAACTATAGAACCATGTAAAGTATTTTATATATAGAAGCTAAATAGGATGAATATGCAAGCAAGTATTTATTTATTTATTTATTTATTTATTTATTTATTTATTTATTTATTTATTTATTTATTTATTTATTTATTTATTTATTAAATTTATATACCGCCCTTCTCCAGGGGACTCAGGGTGGTGAACAGCCAAGTAAAAAACATTAAAATACATTTAAGCCAAGTAAAAAACATTAAAATACATTTAAAATAAAATATTCAATATGGCCCTAATTTAATACAATTAAAATTTAGTAAAATCTTAAAATTTTAAAAACCCCAAAAACTTTTTCACGCCAGCCCGGCTTGATAAAAATAATGCGTCTTGAGGGCACGGCGGAAGGTGGACAGGTCGTGAATTGTTCTTAAGTCTGGAGGGAGCTGATTCCAGAGGGTGGGTGCTCCCACAGAGAAGGCCCTCCCCCTGGGCGTCACCAGCCTACACTGCTTGGCTGATGGCACCCCGAGGAGGCCCTCTCTGTGGGAGCGCACTGGTCGATGGGAGGCAGTTTGTGGCAGCAGGCGGTCTCGAGATACCTAGGTCCAATGCCATGGAGCGCTTTAAAGGTAGTAACAAGCACCTTGAAGCGCACCTGGTAGACCACCGGAAGCCAGTGCAGCTCGCGCAGGAGGGGTGTTATATGGGAGCGCCAATTACTAGTTACTAAAGCTTGTGAATATTTCATTTGAGAATTTAGTTTGGATAATATACAGTGAACATGCGGAAGAGGCCTTCATCCTGCAGTGGGTAAACAATAGCTAAAATGATGAATATAGAATAAATGCTTCTCTTCATGCACAGAAATTACTTTAAAAAAAAATAATTTGGAAATCCCAATCCAATCAACCTGATCTGATTCTGTTCAAATGTCTGAATTGAATTGGATCGATTTTCTAAACTGATTTGAACTGTCAAATCAAGTTAGGATTTTTTTCTGAATCAGAATGACAATTTGAATCAAATTTGCATGACTTGCACACCATGCTAACTGTGGAATCCTCATCAAAACTACACAGTTTTATTCAGAAATGACATACTTTCTGATAAGCTTCATAAGTCTGTTTTATTAATTTCAAGCAAACTGCCATAGAAGTTAAACTAGAAGAACTTCATTTTAATAGGGGGAAAGATTAAAAATATCTTGAATGGTTCCTTAGTAATTAAAAACTGTACTGTTATAATGTAAAAGAAACAAGAATAAAGTTTAAATGTATATATGAGGCTGTTTAAGTTTACAGAAATTAGATTACAAGATTACTTATGGGGAATAATTATAGAAGGTAAAGTAATGTAATAGAGATTAAATTGGTTTAAATAATAAGATTAAATTAATTTTACAGTTTGGGGAATAAGAATAGAAGATAGTTAATGTAATAGAGATTAAATTGGTAGAGAATAAGATTAAAATTATATTAGAGGTGGAAATAAGTATAGGTTGTAATCTAATGTAATAGAGATCAAATGAATGTGATGTTGTTAAATATTTTTAGATTTGGTTAAGTTGGTTTGGAATTTAATAATTGCTGCCAGGTGTTGGTGGCATAAAACTGTAAGAGGAAGACTTATTTAAAATTAATATTGTAAAGGGCAAAAATTTTAGAACATGTTAAAGATTATTTAAATGATATTCCTGATAAAGGAGAAGATGAATGGACTAAAATAGATGAGGAAGGACATATTTCAACTTAATTTTTTGTTTAATTTACTGTATAAGGAGTTAAGAGTTTTTGATATTTGGAAGTTAATAATTTGTTAGCATATTTTAGTTTTGCATTTGTGTAAACTATATTATACCCTGTGTATGTTCTGGGAAGTCCAGGGAGGGGAAGGGATGGGGAGGAGGGGGAGGGGGAGGGTTGGGGTTAGGGGGAAAGGGGGGGGGGAGAAAAGAGAAAAATGCTTGTACTTTGTACTAATAAAACTTTTTGAATTAAAAAAAAAAAAAGAAAGAAAAAAAAAACTGTACTGTTCCAGTGAAAGATAATATCTTTATATAATTCAATGGAGCTTTTGGTATAGTTTGCTTTTAAGTGTTAAAACTAGTTTTGTTTTCTATGTGTTGTAACACGTTCTCATGTCTTTCAGCAAGACATCTACTATTGTTTCCTTAACACTTATTCTTCCAGTCAGAATACCAAAAGAGTTTGAATAAATATTATGCTTCACACAGTGATCAGATTAGTTTCTACTGTAACTTTGACATGAATTGTCATTATTATATCACTAATCTGTGAAGACCTGTGGAGTATAGTTTCTGACATGTTTCACTATATCACAATCCCTCCGTTTTTCAAGCAAGTTTTACCATTATATATATTTGTGTCTGTATGTCTATCTACACACACATGCACACACACATATAAACGTATGACATATTTTACTATTTAATCAGATGGATGATAGATAGATAGATAGATAGATGATAGATAGATAGATAGATAGATAGATAGATAGATAGATAGATAGATAGATAGATGACAGACAGACAGACAGACAGACAGATAGACAGACAGATGATAGATTCACAAGCTGAAGAAACACAAGAGAAAAAACACAAAAACTGAAACAACCCATTATTAGTTCATTGGAGTTAGGTTAGGAATGTAAAATAATTTGATGAAGAGGGTAATAATTGGCTAGTATGACAAAGACACTCCATGGAAAGGACTAGTGTATCTTCTTGACTGAAATATTTTATACCGACAGTGATGGTTTAAAACCTTGCACACAAAAAGTATACTTTGAAGAAAATTGCAAACAAAAATACAAACGTGTAGCTTTATTAACTGCATGTAGTAACATACATGTATTAAGGGGAACTAAATGCAAAGTGCACACAAGATACATACTGTATATTAGAAAAAATTGCATGTGAGTTGTAAAATCAAAACTTAGAGAAATTTGATGGAATAGAATGTGAAGTTAATATACGTGACGCTGCCATGTCTGACCAATACATTCTAGCTGAAATCATTTTGTGTGCATTCCTGAGAAGGTGTTACACTTTTCCCCTTTCTGCTTGGCTTTGAGGTTGATAAATGTTCCACATTATCTTTAATTTCCATAAAATGGTTCTAATCTTTGCTTTCTAATAAATGTATGAAGGTGCCCTGAGGGTACTTTTTGGTTTTTGCATTATAGGTACCTGCCTTGGTTAGAGATTATGAAGGGGGAAAAAATATCACTTTCAACATAGAACTTAAAACTTAGACTCATGATTTTATCTATCAAAGATAGATAAAAATATTCAGGGTAATGGAGGTAGAAGTGGTTTGAGGTATGTGATGACTTTGGTCATCTCTGAAAAACATTTCATTGGACGTCAGATACATATAAAAACTATCCATAACATTCTGGATATATCTATGATGATTCCAAATAATTTTAATTTTATATTCAACCTGCCCCCACCAATTTATCCTTCCTCACCAAATGTACAATTATCCATTTTTTGCAAGCATTTATTTATTTAATTTATTTATTTATTAGTGACAATAAATCGCCGCCCTGAGTCCCACGGGATTGGGCGGCCTATAAGAGCGTTTAATAAATAAATAAATATATACCGCCTCACAGTGCAAGCACTCTCTAAGCGGTTTACACCAGTAAGCAATGTAAGCAATATTGCCCCCAACAATCTGGGTCCTCATTTTACCTACCTCGGAAGGATGGAAGGCTGAGTCAACCTTGAATTTACATTTTATATCAAATTGTTTTCAACCAACAAGGTATTGTCAACACGGATTCACACCCCCACTGATTTACCAAATCATCTCTTACTCATTCATCCAAAGGATGTTACTCGTCCTTTGCCCTATTCTCTGCTCAATTTTGAACCAGTTACTAATCAATCCATTTATTCTCATGCATGATTTACTTGAATCATATTACCATTTTTTTTTGCATTCGGTAAACAAGCTTCCTGTTTTTAGAAAACATTCCATAATTCAAGCTTATTCACTTTATTATAAATCAACAAACGTAGGATAAAGTTTTTCTCAGTTTCATATATTTTTCAATGACCTGGCAAAGAGCAAAAATCTGAACTGTGCTCCTTGGATTTGTACGCTGCACTTTTGAAATTGGTTCTTTATCACCTCTGCTATTCTTTCAATCAGAAGTCTACCAAATTCTTCGCCAGGCAAACTAATCTCTCTGTAATGTTTACATTTACTTTGGGTATTATTCTCTTTGGAATAATGCCATTATTGTACCTTATATAATTATCAGGCACAGCTGCAGGCTTCACACGCCTGTTAAAGAAGTCAGGCGATTGAACACTCTGTGCCCACAGCTTTACCACTTTCACCTTATTCACAGCTTGCCTGACTTCCTTTATATGATTTTACCTAAGAGAGCATCAATTTCAGTTCAACTCTTTGACACTTCCTATCTTTCCCACTATCTTTCTCTAAAATACTCATCCCAGCATCCCCTTATTTCAGTGTCATCCCAAATTCATTCTGCTGGTGACTATTTTTGTTTTAGCAACTTTCAGCTGAAAGCCATGCAGATTTGCTTGTGGAGCAATAGATTCATGCTGAATTCTGAATGAGTGACAGTGGCAGATATTGGGGCCCTCTGGCTCTGTAGATCTTCCATCTTTGGTCTTGTTGTGGCCCGCCTGCAGCTTGTGCAGCCTGGGCCTTTGGAACCTTCAGTACCTCTTGGCAGTGCTGAGAAAGGAGGGGCTATTCCTTTCCTGAATGCAAGAGCACGCAGGGCTGCCAAGAGGCAGAAAGGTTTACTCCGGAGGAGGTCTACTCGGGAGTAAGACTTGGGGCTAATTGGTCACTCCCCTAGTCTATTTAAGGTAATCAGTTGCAGCTAACAAGCTGCAGAGAACAAGGTTTGAAAGAGAGACCTGTCTGATCATAGCTTGCTCCATGACTCTTATTTTGGCATTCTCTGCGTTGGCTTGGATTATCAAGGACTAATTTCCAGGAACTTTGCCAACTCTTGGAAACTCCGTAATATAAACAGACTCAATTGCTTGTCATTGTCTTCGAATTCTTTGGACTGATACCAGCTATTAATGAAGCTTAATTGATAGCTGGTTGCTTGCTGATAACAGTTTGTTTGTAAATTGGTGTATGCATCTTGTTTACTACTAAGACGTTTTATTAGTAGCCTTTGTTTCATTAAATAAGTGTGTACAATCTGCTTGTGTGGTTGTGTGCTTCGTGGGGACAGAACAGGTCTTACATTTCCTTATTCAAGATTGGTGTGCCTCTTGGGAGTTATTTTGAATTCATCTTGAAGAGCAGGAGTTGCTGTGGCCAAGATACCCCTTGAACAGATACACATAGTATGTAAATTATGTACTTCCCATCAATACCCAGGGAAGGGGGGGAGGAGTGGCAATTATAACGCGTGGAAATCTGCATCCTCGTAGGATCCCTGCCCCGGAGATTGTTGGGTGTGAGACGCTCCTTCTGAAGTTGGACTTAGGGGTTCAGGTGGGCCTTTTCTTAACGTACCTGCCTCCCAGCTGCGTAAGTAAGGCCCTGCCTGTGTTGCTCGAGGCAGTAGCCGACTTGGCGGTTGAGTTTCCTAGGCTTATAGTACTGGGGGACTTCAACTTGCCATCTGCTGGCGAAACCTCTGGGGTAGTTCAGGAGTTCATGGATTCCATGACAACCATGGACCTGACCCAAGTAATTCAGGGTCCGACTCATGAGGGTGGTCACACGCTTGACCTAGTGTTTCTTTCGGGGCAGTGGAGAGATGATCTGAAGATAAGGGATATAGTCATCACCCCACTGTCATGGTCAGATCATTTCCTACTGAGGCTGGATTTCACAACCCCACTCCTCCCCCGCAGGGAGGCGGGACCGACTAGGTGGTTCCGCCCCAGGCACCTAATGGAGCCGGAAGGATTCCAGAGGGAACTTGGGGAGATACCTGAAACCCTGGTACACAATTCGGCTGACTCCCTGGTGGCTGCTTGGAACACCGCAGCATCAGGGGCTCTAGACCGAATTGCGCCTAAGCGACCTCTCCGTGGCAGTGGATCCCGGAAAGCTCCCTGGTTCACCGAGGAGCTCCGGGAGATGAAACGCCAAAAGAGACGTCTGGAGCACCGCTGAAGGACCAAGAGGGCCGAATCTGACCGAACACTATTAAGAATTTACATCAGATCTTATTTAGTGGCGATAAGGGCGGCAAGACGATCCTATCTTTCCGCTCTTATTGCGTCCGCAGATTCTCGTCCAGCCGCCTTGTTTAGGGTGACTCGCTCCCTCCTTGGAAAAGGGGGGAGCGAGGAACACTTACAAGGCAGAGCTGAGGAATTTGCTGAGTTTCTGTCGGATAAAGTCGCTCAGATTCGGTCAAACCTGGACTCTGGCAGGGCAGAGTCCATAGAGGTGACAGGGGCAAGTCCTAGTCCATCATTGTGGGAGGAGTTTGGGCCTGTTTCTCCCGATGATGTGGACAGGGCTATAGGAGCGATGGGTACCTCCACCTGTTTATTGGACCCATGCCCCTCCTGGCTGGTCTCGGCCAGCTGGTCGGTGGCACGCGGCTGGATCCAGGCGGTGATCACCGCTTCTTTGAGGGAGGGATCCGTACTGCAGTCGTTAAAAGCTGCGGTGGTGCGACCCCTCCTGAAGAAGCCTTCCCTGGATCCAGCTGATTTGAAGAACTATCGTCCAGTCTCCAACTTACCTTTCTTAGGGAAAGTTGTGGAGAAGGTGGTGGTGACTCAGCTTCTGCAGCTCCTGGATGAAACAGACCATCTAGATCCTTACCAGTCGGGCTTCAGGCGCGGCTACAGTACAGAAACTGCCTTGGTTGCCCTGATGGATGATCTCTGGCGAGCCCGGGATGGAGGAAATTCCTCCATCCTGGTGCTACTTGACCTCTCAGCGGCTTTCGATACCATCGACCATGGTATCCTTCTGCATCGGCTCGGCGAGTTGGGAGTGGGAGGCACCGTTTTGCGGTGGTTCTCCTCTTATCTCGCCGATCGGATGCAGTCGGTGTTGGCAGGTGGGCAGAGATCGTCCCCTAGGCCCCTATCATGTGGGGTGCCTCAGGGGTCGGTTCTCTCGCCCATCCTGTTTAATATCTACATGAAACCGTTGGGTGAGATCATTCGCAGACATGGGGTGTGTTTCCATCAGTACGCTGACGACACCCAGCTGTACATCACCACCCCGTCTGACTTCAGGGAGGCAGTTGATGTAATGTGCCGCTGCCTGAACGACGTTAAGATCTGGATGGGGAGGAACAGACTCAGACTTAATCCCGACAAGACTGAGTGGCTGTGGATATTGCCTCCTAAGGACCATGACAACTATCCCTCCTTGGTCTTTGAGGGTGCGAAACTGACTCCCTCAGACCAGGTCCGCAACTTGGGGGTCCTCCTAGATCCACAGCTAAAATTGGATCACCATCTTTCTGCTGTGGCTAGGGGGGCCTTTGCACAGGTTCGCCTGGTGCACCAGTTGCGGCCATACTTGGAGAAGGAGGCTCTACTCACGGTCACTCATGCCCTTGTCACCTCGCGTTTGGACTACTGCAATGCGCTCTACATGGGGCTACCCTTGAAGAGTATCCGGAGACTTCAGCTGGTACAAAATGCGGCTGCGCGTGCTGTGGTGGGTGTGCCAAGGTACACCCACGTGACACCAATACTCCGCCAGCTGCATTGGTTGCCCATCGGTCTCCGGGTCCAATTCAAGGTGTTGATCACCATCTTTAAAGCCCTTCATGGCTTAGGACCAGGATATCTTCGGGACCGCATTCTGCCTCATACTTCCCTCCGACCGGTTAGGGCCCACAGAGTTGGCCTCCTCCAGGTCCCGTCGGCCAAACAATGCCGGCTGGCGGGCCCTAGGGGGAGAGCCTTCTCTGTGGCTGGCCCCGTGCTCTGGAACCAACTTCCCCCAGAGACCCGAACCATCCCCACTCTGCTGGCCTTCCGAAAAGCCGTTAAAACATGGCTTTTCCTGCAGGTGGGGGTGATAGCTTAATCCACCTGAGATCACCCCCCAAGTATGTATGATATCGAATGAATGTTGCTGTTTTAATATTGTTTTTAATAATTTGTATTTGTTTTTTAATCACTTGCATTTTGATTATTCTTGTATTTTTTTTCCTGTTGTACGCCGCCCTGAGTCCTTCGGGAGTTGGGCGGCATATAAGAATAACAAAATAAATAAATAAAATAAATAAATACTTCCCGTTATGAATGGATTGGTGTAATGTGGTCTACATGAGGTTGCCCTTCAAGACCACTCAGAAGCTACAGCTAGTCCAGAATGCAGTGCATAGTGTTGGAAGTGTTGGTACTTCCCAGTGGTGAAATCCAATTTTTTTTACTACCGGTTATGTGGGTGTGGCTTGATGGGCGTGGTGTGGCTTGGTGGGCGTGGCAGGGGAAGGATACTACAAAATTCCCATTACCTCCCAACTTCTGGGGGAAGGATATTGCAAAATCTCCATTCCCACCCCACTCTGGGGCCAGCCAGAGGTGGTATTTGCCGGTTCTCTGAACTACTCAAAATTTCTGCTACCGGTTCTCCGAACTACTCAAAATTTCCGCTACCGGTTCTCCAGAACCTGTCAGAACCTGCTGGATTTCACCCCTGGTCCTTCCTCATTATGCCTGTGTGATCCCACTGTTCTGAGAGCTGCACTGGTTACAAGTTGGCTTCCAGGTACGATCCATACCTAGTTATCTATAAAGTTCTTCATAGCATTGGGCTTGGATATTTGAGGAACTACTTATTTCTAATTGTCCCATCAATTAAGCAATGTCATCTTGTGGATTCCAGGAAGTATGCCTTCTCTGATGTGGTGTCTGTTCTTTGAATAATATTTCTCTTCTAGGAGAACATGGCAAATTGAATGCATCTCTGCAAAAGTGAAGCCAACAATCATGGCAAAGATCAAGAAACTGCTGAGTAGATCAGATCCTTGGGACCTCTCCAGATAAGGAGGGTATGGGAGACCGTAGGAGATCATTTTCCATTTTAAGCAGAGGGAGATAATTGGATCAGCCATCTTTCTTATGACTGCAATAGAGCTTTTTAAAGGACACTAAATTTGCAAGCCTCACTTTCTAACCTCACTTTCTTAACCATTTTAAAGCTCTTAGGGGCCTTCAGGAATGATAAGTTTGAAAAGTCACCACATGAGTTTATACAAAGAAAAAAACAAGTATAAGCTTAAGAAATTAAAGGATTTGAAATAAACAGCAAAAAGCTAAACACGATTTTCTTATAAGAAAGTTATAAATAAATTAAGCATCCAGATAAATTTCAAATATTGATTTTTGCTATAAGTTTTTGCAAATAATTATAAAAATAAATAGCTTGTCGTGGGAAACAGACTTATTTTAGACATCTTGTAAGTCATAACAAAGCCAGTTTTATTATTTTAGAAACTGGGCACTAGAGGGCGCTAAAAATTCTAAGCAAAAAGGAAAAAAATACAACCCTGTTCTTGATGTCAGTTATATTGGTGAGATTCAGCCGGTTCGGGTGAACTAGTAGTTAAATTGCTGGCTAGCCATGCATGCTCCTTCCTGTCCCACGCCTTCCAGGATTCCCCACACACTCCATTTTGGCTCCCAGGTAAGTGCAGGCCCAAAATGGGGCATGTGGGGGCACAGGGGGAGGGATGCCACAGGGGGCAATGCCCCCCTGCGGCCCATTTTTGCTCCCAGGAGGCTTCAGGGATGCCTCCTAGGCCTGTTTTCGCTTCCCAGGAGGCTTCAGGCCTCCTGAAGCCTAGGCTTCAGGCTCCTAGGCCCAAAACTGGATGTGTTAGGCCCAAAACTGGATGTGGGGATGGCACGTGTCCCCCCCATGGCCCATTTTTGCTCCCAGGGGGTGCAGGAGGCCAAGTGCTGCCTGTCACATCCCCTGGCCATGCCCACCATGGCCACGCCCACAGAACCGGTAGTAAAAAAAATTGAATCCCACCACTGAGTTATCTACCAGTTTGGTCTAGTGGTTAGGATACTGGCTAGAAAGCAGGAGACCATGAGTTCTAGTCCTGCTTTAGGCATAAAAGTTGGCTGGATGACTTTGGGCCACTCATTATCTCTCAGCTTAATCAGCTGACATGGTTGTGGTTGTAAAGAAAAGAGGAGCAGGTAGGAGTATTAAATATATTTGCTGCCTTGAGTTATGTATATAAAAAAATAGAGGTGGGATAATAAGACTTACAAAATGACACAAAACCATATAACATTGAAAACATTAAATTTCATTTCTTTGAAGAATGGAGCCAGAAATTAGTAACTACAACACCAACACTGTCAGTAATGATGTCCATTTCTATCTGTAGACTATGTCCAAAAGATGTTAATGAATGACTGACAGATGTGGAACCAATTTTATCTGACAAGTCAGAAAAAGTACTGGAAGTAGAGTTATCAAAGACAGACCAAGAGAATGATTTGGAAAATTATAATTTATTGGACATACAAAAGAAACTGGCTGAAGTTATAAAAAGTAAAAGGAAATACAAATGATGTGCCAAGAGAATGACCTGGAAAATATTTTCTTATTAGATCAACAAAAGAGGCTTATTAAAGCCTTGAAGAAATCTGTGCAATGGGATAAAGAGAAATTGAAGAGAAATCCTATGGCAATATTTGAGTGAATTAAAGATTAAGATTGTTAAAAGTAAACGGAACAAATATAAAGTTGATTTATTTGGTCAAGGTTAAAATAACTTTTTTGGCAAAATTTTGGTAACTGTTTAATGGATTTTTTTCCTGACACCAGGATTAAAATGTTAATATTTTATGAATTTGCTTATAGATAAGATATGGGATATCGGATGAAAAGATATAACTTTTGAAAAGAAGAATTACTTAATTTATTCTACTTGTGATAAAGATGGGAAATCATTTCTTCTTTTTTAAATTATATTCTTTCTTTCCTTTTTCCCCCTGCACTTTTTGTTCTTTTTTCTCCTCTCCTCTCCTCCCCTCTCCTCCCCTCCCCTCCTCTCCTCCCCCTCCCCTCCTCCTCCCCCTCCTCCTCCCCCTCCCCTCCCATCCCTTCCACTCCCCTCCCCTCCTCTCCTTTCCTCTTTTAGTTTGTAAGAGTTTTTACTACTGTAATTAAAACTCTTTATAAAAATTATAATCTAAACATGGAATAATATTACAGAGATCAACTTGATTCTCATCTTGATGATATTCAAGAAGCTACTAAAGATCTGACTCCCAGGTTCTGGGGCAGAGTCAAGGTTGACCCTCTATTGAATGGATTTTCTTTGGTTATATGTTGTTTTGGGAGCTGACCAGTGGTGGGTTCCTACCGGTGCGGTCCAGAGCGCCATTCCGGTAGGGACCCGCCGATTGTGCAATTTGCATGTGATGGCTCTGGTGCCATCTTTGCCGGTCCGTTGTGTGGTGCCATCTTTTTTTTCAAATTTTTGGCCTTTTTTTGCTTCCTGCGCATGCGTGGAAACAAAATCTTGCGAGAAGATGCTCTCGCGCGCAAGAGATTTCAGCGATTTTTTGCTTCCGCGCATGTGTGGAAGCAAATAATCACCAAAATTGCGCACGCACGCGCATCCCCTCACAAGATTTCAGTGATTTTTTTCTTCCTGCGCATGTGCAAAAGCAAAATCGCGCGAGGGGACGCATGTGCGTAGCGAGCGTGTGCGCGAAATGTTATGATGCGCGCGCAGCGCACCAGTAGCCAGGTAAGAGGAACCTGCCCCTGGAGCTGACATATTAGTGTCTCCATCCATGAACTAGATGATGCATATATATATATATATATATATATCTTCTTTGGCACTAGAAACCAGAATTAAATAATTATAATACAGAAGATTCATTGAGCTTGCATTTTTCTGTCTTGTATTGTTACTTTGACTGAATAATGATATAACAGAAAATGTATACGTTGTGAATGCAATAGAAAATGCATGAAAATCTTATGGCAGCTTACAGCAATTAGCATATTATGATTGTGAAGTTCAGTCTTCACAGAACTGAAACATTAAACCCTGATACAATGCACTTATGAATGAATGTGTGTTTGTGTGTATAAAAAATTAAGGTATAAGTAAATGAATTTAAGATCCTCTTTAGGATGAGAGGACTGCATAAACATTTGTTATTATTTTGTTGCATATTTCCGAACAGGAATACACTTTAATAAAGATTGCTCATTCCTAGTTCTTACAGATGAACATCGGTTTTGTGATATCTTCAATAATAATCTAATAAATGGATTCTGGACACAGAAGAGTATTATGAACACAATTTGGGGACATATTTTCATTATCTGTGTCTCATTTAAGTTAGTAGAAAATCAGTGATCTTGACACCAGATCTATTTCTAGATTGAGTAAATAAAATGTAAATCTTGACAGATACAACTGGTCTAACAGCAGGTTGCTCAGAATTTATTGTTTGTTTGTGCAAGTGAGGATGCCCAATACTCTTCTGTATTGTAGCTTTTCTAAAAACAAAACTAAACAGTGATGACATGCAGAAACATCAACTTCCATTAGTGAAAGAAAAATAAGCTATTACTTATTATCAGTGCACTGTTTATTATTTTTAACTCATACTAGAAAAAAACACCACCACATTTTGAGATAAATGGGAAGCAGGAAAGGTGTTTGCTAAACGTAGCTGTTGGGATGAATTATTTTTCTTGTTGCAATAAATGTGCCCATTTATACGGACACATACTTTTCACAGTTAACAACACTATAACTGCAGTTTTGCTTTTTATCCTGAGGCTTTTTTTCTCAATAGTGCAAAATTTAACAGATTGCTGTTTTTAAAATAATGGTAACAATACAAATAATATTAAAAAAAACAATTCATTGTTGCTTAATTAATTGTAATCGTTTCAATTAATTTCAGCTTTTTGTATTTATGCCGTATTTTCCTATGAAAGCTGTTTGAGCTGGAAAATGAAGGCATGAGATATACTGCTTATGTTACATCTCACTGTAAATTGTTCTTAAGACTTTGTGACAGTCAGAGGAGTAATCTGTTCTACTGGCAGATACAGTTCGTCCCAAAATGAGATCAGGAGTTGCCAGGCGGTAGGGAGGGAGAGTAACTCTGCCAGTGGCTATTACAATCTTTAGAGCTCAGTTAATTAGCTTTCTACTGTATCACTCTCAGATTTGCCCTTATAAAGTTCTCAATCCCATTGAAGCAGTTCAATCAAGGATTTTAAGGTCTCTTCTCCAAGTGACCTGGAATATACTCAATCCTTGGTTCTGTTTGGAATCGGGCGCTGCTTCTATGGGAACTCATAGAATCAGGGGTGAAATTCAGCAGGTTCTGACAGGTTCTGGAGAACCGGTAGCGGAAATTTTGAGTAGTTTGGAGAACCGGCAAATACCACCTCTGGCTGGCCCCAGAGTGGGGTGGGAATGGAGATTTTGCAATATCCTTCTCCCAGGAGTGGGGAGGGAATGGGGATTTTGCCGTATCCTTCCCCTACCACGCCCATCAAGCCACGCCCACAGAACTGGTAGGGAAAACTTTTGAATTTCACCCCTGGCTTAGATTCTGAGTTCAATTCATTTTCTCAGAGGTTATTGGACTGCTCTAACTATCCTGGATAGAGTTTGCATTCAGCTTAGGAAAAAAAGGCATTGAATTCATCCATAGGTGAATATCTAATTTTAGATATTCACCTATTTAGACCCAATCTAGAATGAAAATATGCTTTTGATATTGGTCTTCAACAGGACTAACCCTCCCTCAAGTCATGGGTGGTGTACATGGAAGATTTTTTTAAAAATCCCAGCAAATTACCTAATGAACATTCTGAGGATGTCGCATCAAAGCTCTTTCTCTTTGGAGAGATTCAGTTTCTTCCTTTCCCTATTGATATGTAATAATAGCTTTATCTAAGAACACTCATGGCCTTGCCAACTGGAGGATATGGAGTCCGTTGCCTATGTTTCATTGTGCTGCCCTTCTTTATACAACTTGTCTTGTAGAGTTAATAAACCCCCTGTTGTCAAATTGTTCTGGTTGGTCTCATGAGGAGAAAACTCAACTTCTTTAGCTGATGTGCTTTCTGAAAATCCTAAGAAAATAGCCAGGTTTTCTGCAATTGCTTTTACAAGAATAACATTTTAAATTACACACACACACACACACATACACACACATTTTATTATCTAACAAACATCTTAGAGGCTGATTACACTCATGCAGGGAAAAGACTGATCAGTAACTGTTTGCCTATTTTTTCCAATTTTATTTGTTTTCCATTTTTATTCCTAGCCTATTTCACTTTTCTTTTTATTATGTTTACCTTCTAGTTATTTTATTTCTTTGGAATGTACTGTATCATGTTGTTATCTGGTGTCAGGTTGTAATTAAAGTTGTTTTTATTACTGTTATCAGCAGTTGCAATTTTACACAAAAAGGATTTGGAATATGCAAATGTTATATAAGGTTATAATAAATGCTAGCAGAACATTTGCTAGTATTTTGAATTCAAAACATTTTGCGTTCAAATCAGTCATTTTAGCTGATACATACTGTAAGCGTTTTAAACTCAACACTACCCTATTTTGAGTTTGAAACATCTGGAACTGTCAGAACAATTCATTCCAAACTGAAAATAACTTTCTATCTCAAAATAGAGTGCTTGAGCTTGAAATGTTTCACATTAAAATGTTGCACACATGCCTAATAAATACTTCATATTTTTCATTTTAATTCAGCTTCCACTAATATTAAGCAGTGGTAAAGATCAGTAGGTGAAAGCATCAAGAACCTCACTTAATCGAGTCTCAGTACACAGTAAACACATAGTAAGCTCACCATTCATAACAAATAACAGGTCAGTAGGTTTGATCACCAAGTGGGATCACTAGTCCCTAATCTTGATTCAAAAACCATAATGAAATATAAAACAGAGATGTATGTGATACGAGGAATGACGATGGTCTTTTGCATAAAGTATTTCCTGAAAATGATGATGATGTTCATCCATCGTATTCGAAGAGGACCTTGACATCTATCATCACGAGAATTGGGGGGGATGTCAAGATTTGCGCGTGAGTTGGATTAAAGTGAGGGAGAGGTGCGCATAGTCAGCCTCACTCTCTCTTCCCAGATTCCATCTTGCTCCAAATAGCAGGAAAAGAGTTGAGACAGTTGGAGATGGGCTGGGCGCAGTGGTTGACCAGGGCGTCTTTCGTGTCTTGCCGTGCTCTTAGCATACCACATCGCTTGCAGAGACCGCCTTCATGACCGTTGTCCTATTCTAGTAGATTACATCCGCTCAGTCTGCCGGAATCTGTCTTCACATGCTCGGGATAGACAAGTCCCTATCTCACCGAAGGTCAATGACCCAACGGCTACTCTCAACCTGGTTTGGCCAGCCTGTCGAAGCTGTTGCCCGGGGTGTGGCCGCTGCGCATGTTACAGCTGCTAGGAGCCACAGGTGAGAGCTGAGTGACAGGTGGGGACCAAAGGTGAACGAGCTGCCGTAAAAGCTGCCCTAGAATGAGCTGCCGTAAAAGGACACAACATGCCCCTACACCAGAGGTGCTACCCCTACCTGAGCACCCCATACACCACTTTTTGAAAATAGCACAAAGAATAACTACTGCATTGTTTTTTACAATATACCTGAGGCTGCCATGATGAGATGCATCAAGATATGTGTTTTTCCCAGGGATTTCAATTAAATATAATGGAAGGGTTAATCAGGGTCTGTTTTAAGTTTGGTTAATTTGCCTTTTGTGTGGATACTGACTGAGTTTATAATTGTAGATATGTGGGTATGGATTCTGCATTTCTAAATAGGGGCTAGTGTTTAATTTGAGATTAACATAAGGTATTTTGGCAGCAGAATTGGCTGGAGAAAGATTAGGCAACCAGTAGGAAGGCTGGCAATGCATGATATTCTGACCCATGTTCTGATGCTGCACTTAAATAATAGGTTAAATATAATCAATACTATTGCTTGCAATGATTTCACATTTTTAGAAATGGGCAGTCAAAGGCCTCATTTCTAATCTCCTCTCGGAAGGCTAGAAGGCTATATTTAATACTCCTGGACTTTATTTCCCATTCTTGGAGGGCAGGGCATTCTCAAAATAATGGCATCAGATTTTGTTTTATTAGATAGGGATATATAGGGTTAAGGAAAATATAAAAAAAAACAGGACACAGATATCACATTTGGGTTCACAAAAGGAAATGGCCGCATTCACATAGTATGCTATGCTCGAACAAGTAAATTATGTTATGACTGAACTTGATGGTCTGGTTTACCTAACTTGCTAAGGCAACAGCTGGGTTCCCATAACACACAATATGATTTTATCTTAGAGTAGCATACTGTGGGAACCTAGCCAAGACTCATTTTGTTTGCAAATTGCTACCAGGTGAGGGGGATACCAGAAATGACAGAAAAGACCTGTTTGCTTAAGTATGCGTTTGCCTCCTAAAATGGATGTGTGGTTGATTTTTAAGAACAAATTTGGTACATTACTGAATGAACAAACCCTTCCCACACTTTATTGGTTTGCATTACTTGACATTGTTCTTCTAATCCAAGAACAGTTCTGGTGAAAAACATTAGGAAACTTGAAGGTAGAGCAGTAAAGTGCAGATCAGAGAGGAAACATTTTAACATCCAGGACACTCTAAAAATGTGATTCTTCCATGTGATATGCAGCTGTAAAAAGACAAAATGCTTAGTAAAAAGACAAAGATAAAGATTATCAAACAATTAATAATCTACAGTAGGGGTGTCAAACTCGCGACGACACATTGTCATTACGTGACGTATCACAACTTTTTCCCCCTTCGCTAAACTGGGGGTGGGCATGGCCAGCGCGTGACACCCCTGCTCTACAGTATTGCCCTTTAAATAAAAGTATAGCTATCATCACAACAGTTAATTGTCCCCCAAATTAAAATTTCAGATGGGGAACCTGATATATTAAACATTTTATCTGTAGCTTCCATCAAGACTGATTCAACAAATTGTCTGTCTGTCTGTCTGACTATCTATATTTATCTATGCCACGATGTGAACCTTGCCAGTTGAGCACCTCTGCCATATTTCTAGGTTTACTGTATTTTTTTCTAATCAGCAGACATGTGACATGTATTACTGCACATGTGTGCATTCCAGAAGTCTCCTCCTTTCTTCTTCTCCTGTGAGCCTCGCCCGAGGCAGACGTGATTTCTTAGCTGAGACAATGTAGCTTAATAAGGTTTATATTTTTTGTTACTTTTGTACTGAAATAAATATTTTGTTAATTAGAATTGAATCTCAGTTTTATTTTCTAAGTAAGGATGACTTTAAGGAAGCAAGATCCTATATCACCTCGATAGGAATAATTCTTATTCCGTCAATCTATCATATATCTATCCATCCATCCATCCATCCATCCATCCATCCATCTATCCATCCATCCATCCATCTCATATTTTAAAACTGTTCATCTCCCTCACATTACAGTATTACATGCAGCCTTGCCCTAACATTCACATAGACACTAGCTGTCGCTCCCTAAATCAGTCTCATTTAGCCCAAATGTTCAAATCTTGGCGTTTTCTTATGCAGATTTTTATGTTTTGATGTGTGCAAACTGTTATATGTGAATAGATGCTCTATCCAACTGAGTTTCATAGCATTATTTCATCAGATGGTCTTAATTTTCTGCATGACATTATCTTTTTAACTGACATACAGTTGGGCTGCGATAGTCACAGTTGGAACAAGATGGAACTGCGCAGCTGAACCTTATTCCTCTTTCAGTGCATACATTTCAAGTTTTGCCTAGAAAACCCAACTGCCAATCCCTTCCAAAAGTTCTGGAATAATTTAATTGTTTTAACTGAATATTCGAACTGCTTATAGAATTTGGTGCAACTCAAATAGACTGTGGGTACTTTTTGAAATAGCTTTTAATGCTATTACAGTACATTAGTTGTTGCCATTGTCACATTGTCACACAAAATAACAAGTCCTTGTCCCAGTCTACAGTTTGATACAAGAAAAGGGAAAATGGAGGGAGACTAAATCTGGAAAATAATTTGTAGTTGTTTTAATTACAAACATTTACGCTATGAATAGTTAGTAGTCTGTATAGTGGAGAGCCAAAATATACGGCCTTCAAAACCTTGGGTGAAGTTGTAGCCAAGTAATTGTAAAGAAAGCAAAGTATTTAAATGCAAGGATCTTGATATTGTTAACTACCATATTTTTCGGAGTATAAGACACACCAAAGTATAAGACGCACCTTAGTTTTGGGGGAGGAAAACAAGGGAAAAAGGTCTCTGCCTCCAAGCAATTTGCCAAACAGCAAACAGCACAGATGATATACAATGTTTGCTGTGTATTTCTGTGCATGTGTGCCTGACCCATAGAAATAGCAAAGAATTGGAGAAATGTACATTATGCCAGAAAGTTTTCTTAAATGTAGTCACACTAACTCTTCCCAATTATTTAAATAGATCTACTCCAAGGTAACTAAACTCTAATACTAAACAGGACACTGTTACATTTCAGACTATACTTGTACAGAGCTGTTAAAATTAATTAAAATTTCTGGAAGTATAATTATTCTCTATTATTTAAAAGAAGATACAATAGCATTGGGCCTCTTCAAAGCAAGCATTTATTTTAAAAAGCTTCTTTATTTTGTTAAGTTGTCTAGATTTACAGGGATCTCCAACCTTGGCAACTTTAAGACTTGTGGATTTCAACTCCCAGAATTCCACAGCCAGCAAAGCTAACAAAGCTGGCTGTTGAATTCTGGGAGTTGAAGTCCACAAGTCTTAAAGTTGCCAAGGTTGGAGACCCCTGGCTCTAGAACAATAATAAAGCAGTCTTTAAAAAATAAGTCTAATAATTTGAACGTTCTACAGACATTTATATTTATTCACTTACCCCCTTCCATCCAGTTCAGCAAAAATAAAAATCTGCGTGTCTCTCCCAGCTATTTGCCTCTTTGCAGTTAGTTTCACTTTCATTTTCCCACGTGGCAAACCTAATCAGCTGTAGATCTGGAACCTGCTACTGACTTGCTTGGCTTTACAGGCTCTTCCCTCTTTCCTGCAAGCAGGTAAATTGCTGGAAGACAGAGGCCAAAGGGTGGGGGTGGCTGGGTGGGTGGGGCTACATTCGGTGTATAAGACACACCCAAGTTTTCACCCTCTTTTGGGGGGTAAAAAGGTGCGTCTTATACTCCGGAAAATACGGTATATTGAATTGAGTTTACTTTTTTTCTGACTCCACCCTTTTTTGGGACGGGTTGGTCACCGCTATCTTGAGGAATAAGGTTTCTGGGACCCTATTAAAATGGCGGGTGACCTGAAAAAATTGCCCACAATTGTTATGTCTTGCTCCCAAACATTTCAGAGTGATGTAACATAATGGAGAACTTGCTGGTGCAGTGGACGTTAAACGAAAAGAAAGGAATTCAGACAGTATTCAGGAAAGAGTGGAATGTCTGCATAGGTAAATAAAATACTTGATTCTGCTTTTATGAAAGTTGTATAGACAAAAGGAATGGGAAGAACATGGGTTGCTTTCTCTTCTGAATTATCCCTGGAATTGCATACACCTGATTGCCAACAGCATAATTGTTTTATTAAACTTAAACAATCAGGAAAGGGAATTGACGGTGGTAGTGAATACCTGCAAGAGTTTGATGTTGACATAATTTTCTGTGTGAAAAATTGCTGAATCTGTCTGTAGAAATAAGCAAACTGTCCAGAGTCAAATTTCACATTCTTCTCCTTTGGAGTTTCTCTCATTTTTCTTTCTTCCACTTGGACGTACTGTGTTTAACTCGTTGAGGACCAAACCGAGACTCTCCGTGTGGATAGAGTTTGTGCTAATATTATCAGCCCCTTTAGCAGTTTTGATTTGTTTATAATATATTCTAAAAAATGTAATCATTGGAAATATTTCTAAGTATATTCAGCGTTATTTTAATTGTCTAATTTGAGGCAACAATTTCCTCAAGCATAAGTATAACCCTGATTTTGGACTCAGAATTAAATCCCAATAAGTCATTGAAGGATCACTGAATGAGTGGTAGGATCCTTGGAATACTAAGACAGTGTTAGGAGAAACAACCAATGGAAGAAAATGTCTGTGCAAGATATTCAGGGTTCTTCAGTAAAGGCCTCTAAACTTGAATTATTCATAGAAAGTAGCATTGGAAGGAAGTTTTAGCAGAAAAACATGGCTGTGATGAAAATTATTGACAATTTGGACTGTTTACTGATGATGATGAGGAAGAAGAAGATGATGGTTGATTGGGATAATAGTACACTATAATTTCTTCAGGAAGGTTCACTTTGAAGACAAATCTGGTGCTTGATTTGATATTTCTTTGTCTGCACATAAGAATTACAAAGTTTTATGTGTAGGCAGAGCAGTGACCTATATGAAGATATAGCACCCTAATTACTTCTTCTGAATTAGATGTTTTTTGAACCATATACTAGCAGCATAGATGGGAAATATGTTGCTTGACAGTACTGTAGGCCAAATCAGGTTCTTGCCTGTTCTGTAGCAAAAAAAAAGAGCCACTGGGCCTTCAGCACTGCCTCTTGATTCACAGAGGCATTTTACATAATGACACTGATGACTTTTTTTTAATCAGAGCAGTATAGAGCCAAGCTATCATTTTGTGGGATATTCACGTTATAATTTTGTTGATCCAGCCCAAGATTGCATTGGCTGCTTGGACAGCTGCAACACACTGCTGGCTCATGTTTAATTTTAATTTACCAAGCCACTCGGATTCTTTTCACAAGTACTAATGTTGAACCAAGTACTGCCTATCTTGTACCTATGCATATTTCCCCCCTATACAGGTGCAGAATCCTACATTTTTTGCCATTCAACTTTTTTTTTGTTGGAGAAGGTCCACTGTTCAAATCTATCAAGAATCTTTTGAACCATGATGCTGTCTTCTGAGCTATAATCAAGTCTTGCCAGCTTTGTGTCATCTGCAGATTTGCTGAGCATCATTATTATCTCTTTGGATAAATAATTTGTAAAAATGTGGAACACTAGGCCTAGAAGAAAGTCCTGAGGTACCTCATTACATAGCTTTCTCCATGTAGACCCAGATCCACTAAGAACCATCTGGTAGTGAGATCATCAATACCACATTGTTCCATTTTATCAAGCAGAAAGCTACAGTCAACTCTATCAAATGCCTTACAAAACACTGTACACTCTTTCATTGGTGTATTAATTAAGTCACATTGTCAAAAAAGCAGTAAGGTCTTGTATCTTCTCTTTAACAAACTGGTCCTGGCTTCTAATAACCATCTTGTTCCTATCTAAATGTTTGCAAACTTACTGTTTGATTTTCTTTTCTAGGATTTTCCTAGATATTAATGTCAAGTTGTTTGGTTTTATAGTTTCTTGGGTTCACTTTTCCTCCTTTTTAAAGATTGGAATAATCTACTCCAGGAGTTCTAAAAGATTACAGTCAGTGATTCTGAGTTCACCAGTTGCTTTAGCATCCTGAGTTATAATCAATCCAGCCTTCATTCAAAGTGGCCAGGTGTTCTCTCACCACACCCTTGCCTATTTTTACCTGCATTTCTTTTCTGTCCCTTAACTGCTGACAGACTGGATTTTTTTCTTTTGCAAAAATGCAGATTAAAAGTAGGAATTAAGCAGATTTTCTTGTTATCTGTTACCTCACTATCATCTTCTTCAGCCAGTTCACTGACCACTTCTTTGACTTTTATCCTGCTCAATGCAAAACATATTTTTAAAATATTATTTTTTGGTCTTTATTGCAAGCCTTAACTCATGTTATGCCTTAGCCTTCTTGATCTCTCCTTATAGATTCAGTCTATTTCCTTATATTCTGGTGACATTCTCTAAGATTCCTATACCTGCTGCTTCCTCAACCATTTCTTCCCTAATAGTATATTGTCTCCTTCAGTTTTTGGCTGTGAGGCATGTTAGGAATTTGTTGGATTTCTCAAATGTTGTCCAATTTTATCCTAATTGATGTTAAGATAAATGAAATCCTCCATATACCAGAATGGCTTATTTATTTCCTGGACATTTGTAAAGAACTTTTCTTTCAATTCTTTTTGTTCATATTTTTGTTACCATCATTGTCTTATCATTAGTAATTCTGAATCCAGCTAATGCACCAAAATCCTATATTTTTCTATTTCTTCCAAAGGGTCTTGCAAAATAACCACCAAAGTGTCAGCAAATGGTCTTAGTTGATATGTTTCTCTTTTAATCTTCATCCAGCAATTTTCTTATCCAGTCTTATATGTCTGTTCAATGCTTCAAGAGCTAGAATGAACAAAAAAGTGGAGATAAATAGAATCCTTATTGGCCAAGTGTGACTGGACACACAAGGAATTTGTCTCTGGTGCATAAGTTCTCAGTGTACATACAAGCAATAGTGATAGATCATAATCATAGTCATTGTAAAAATATATTCATCATAAATCATAAGATACAACACTTAGTCATAGTCATAGGATACTAAATAAGCAATCAACGTAACTCATACTAGGATACTAAATAAACAATATAAATCGTAAGATACAATCAACAAAGTTATGGTCATCAGAAGATAAGGATTATTTATTTATTTTCATTCATAAAATTCCCTTCTTGCCCTTATGGGTGGTTTGTGTCTTCCTCAATCTTGGGTTCTCTATCAGAGACTTAGGAGTCTGAGAGTTATGCATGGTGTTTTAACTGTGCATAGCACTGCACTCTTCTGGACATAGAGCTCTGATGTTGTTCCTGGGATCTATTGGAGCCATTCTCCCAGTTTAGGACTCATAGTATTGATTTCACCCATTAAAAAAAAATCTCTACAAAGTCTGTATCGTCCAAAATCTTAAATAGATCATAACACAGTAATGTTAACATTTAAAAGGAAAATTAGTTCCTTTAGATCAGGGGGGTCAAACTCAAGGCCCAGGGTCTGGATCTGACCCGCGGGGTGCTTAGATTTGGCCTGCAGGGCTGCCCTGGAAATAGTAAAGGACCGGCCCGCGGTGCCTCTGCCAGCGAAAACAGAGATCACGAGGGCCGCTTGCGGCCTTCCTGAGCTCCATTTTCACTAGCAGAGGGTTGCAGGAGGCCGTCCCAGCTGAAAATGGAGCTCGGGAGCCCATTTTCGCTGGCAGAGCGCTTGGCCCACCACAGGGGCCCCCTAACATAAGTGACATCATGCTGGCCACACACCCCATCCCCCCCGAGGTCAAACACAAAGCTAATACGGCCCTCAATGAAATCGAGTTTGATGCCCCTGCTTTAGATGCAAGTTGAATGAGTCATTGTTACAAAAACAAACAACAGTGGTGAATTTTAAAAAATAGTTGAAATAATTATTTTGAAAATAATTTTAATGATGGTACAAATATAAGGAGAGTTTGGAACACGAGTAAAGCTTTTGTGAGAGGACATTTTACACAACGTAAGAGTAAACTTAAAAAGCAGAGACAAGAGAAAGTGCAAGCAATCTTAGATGACATAAAAATGAAAGAAATTTCCAGAAAATAAAAAGATTCTGCAGCAAATCAAACTTTCACAGTGGCAGCTGCCTATTTAACAATAAGAGAAATGGGAAATGAATATAAACTATGCAAAACAAAACAAAAATGTATTTGCGAACAAACCGGAGAAATAGCTGGCATGTAGATTACAAAAGAGAGGAGGGGAATGACACTGAAATTACAAGATGGAAATATTATGACAACAGATAATGTACATATATAAAAATATTCCATCAATATTATTCAAAATACAGAAGGAGAGGTTATTATGAATTACATAATAAAATAAATGAGTTCCAAAAAAGCACATGTGTGTGGATGTATTCCTCCCAATTTTAGTCTTCGTGCCGAGGACAAGGTACATTCTCAAGCACTCTCTTTGCTTCAAGTTATTGACATGTTTAAAGTAGTGCAATAAAGGAGCAAGACTTTGAGGTAAAAAGAGTTACAAAACATTATAATCCCTAACTTGTAAATGTAAACAAACTTGGATTTTCAGAATATCTTTTGCCATTTTCTATAATCTGAAATACTGGAATTGCTTTCATTTTACAACTTGCTTTGATATTTGAAGCAGCTAATTGCCGACACTCTCTCTCTAGATACTGAGCTGATTAAACATATTATGATAAAGCGGCCACCACATTCTCTAGACTCACAAAGAGAGTATAGCTTAATAAGAAGCTGACAGAACATACAAAGATCCAGGTTTATAGAGCCTGTGTCCTGAGCACACTCTTGTATTGCAGCGAGTCTTGGACCCTTTACGCACGGCAGGAGAGAAAGTTGAATACCTTCCATATGCGCTGTCTCCTTGGCATCACCTGGCATGACAAAGTTCCAAATAGCGCAGTCTTGGAACGTGCTGAAATTTCTAGCATGTATACACTATTGAAACAGCGATGTCTTAGCTGGCTTGGGCATGTTGTGAGAATGGATGATGGTTGGATTCCGAAAGATCTCCTGTATGGTGAATTAGTGCAGGGAAAGCGCCCCAGTGGGAGACCACAGCTGCGATATAAAGATATCTGTAAGAGGGATTTAAAGGCCTTGGGAATGGACATTAACAGCTGGGAAACCTTGACCTCTGATCGTTCAGCTTGGAGGCTAAAGACGCAGCATGGCCTTCTCCATTTCGAGGAGACACTTGTTCGGCAGGCTGAGGCAAAGAGGCAGTCCCGGAACCAGCAAAATCCGGGGGGCCGGGCAGGGGACAGAATGGATCTGCCCTCAGTGTGGAAGGGATTGCCACTCTCGGATTGGCCTTTTTAGCCACACTAGATGCTGTTTTAGGAACTCTTTCCAGAGCACGATACCATAGTCTTTCGAGACTGAAGGTTGCCAATGAATAATGGCTCATAGCTACATTTTCTTCGATGTTATGTCTGTATTTAAAATGAAAGTCTTAAAAATGATGTTAAATTCTAACAGCAAGTGGGGGAGGAAGTCTTTTGTTTTTCTGAGCTTAGAAGTCTGAAGAGCATGACAAATATGTGTTGTTAAACCTGGATTTTATCTGCACTACTTTCTTTTAAGCAAAACCTTTAAAATGCAGCTCCATTTTCTCTTTTTCCCATCACTAGTTTGCATTGTGTAGTTTTCAGTTAGATCTCAATTAGTCATGTGTGCGCAGTTTTTGCAGCCCTGACACAGAAAACAGTATTTTAAATAATATAGTAAGGAGTTTTGGATGGAAAATGCTATTAGAAAGGCACTTCTTTTGATGAGGGATTCTGTTTAAACATGATGATGAAATGTTTTATATGTCTGCGGCAAGAATATATGAAATTAAGAAGAGCTATAAAATATAAACACTCCAGATCTGCATATGATTATCTGTAGTAAATTTAAGTAAATTTACTTTATGTTACTCTGTGAGTGTTCTTCAGCAATAAACCAAGATTTGTTTTTGCTTCTGTTGCTGCCCAGGTTTTTATAGACTTGGCCATGATGCAGTCAGATTACATCTCTTTGACTCTTTTTCATTTTTAGTTTTGGAGGAAGGAAGGAAATAGAGCAAAATTAGAAGGGGAGTTGGGTTTCTTTTTTAAAAAAAAATTCATTAATCATAAGGACTGGAAAATATAGCATGCCTACAAACCAATTGCTTATCTTGCATTATGACTTTTGTAAAAATAATAAGAATCATAGCACTGTGCTTTCCAGATCAATCATTATAGTGTCCCTCGGGAAAGATATAGGAACTGGTTGTACACACTTGCCTTCTTTTTGAATGGCTTCTCATCTACAGCATCTGCAGACGGGATGGGAAATCAGTAGCCTTCCAGATGTTTCTGAATAGCTATCCTGGGTTGCCAAGTAATACTCTACATTCTTTTATCAAATGTTTTACAAATGTACGTACCAAGGTGACATGGAGCAAGTCCTTCCTCAAACATTCCAACTACAGTCTTTCTTCAGTGATGTGTACAGACTTATTCTCCATTAACATTTGCTCAGTCCTTTCAAAATATAAAAAGGTAAAGGTTCCCCCACATATGCGTGCTAGTCGTTCCCGGCTCTAGGGGGCGGTGCTCATCTGGGTTTCTAAGCCGACGAGCCAGCACTGTCCAAAGACGTCTCCATGGTCATGTGGCCGGCATGACTAAACGCCGACTAAACGCACGGAGCGCTGTTACCTTCCCACCAAAGTGGTCCCTATTTTTCTACTTGCATTTTTTACGTGCTTTTGAACTGCTAGGTTGGCAGAAGCTGGGACAAGTAATGGGAGCTCACTCCGTTACGCGGCGCTAGGGATTCGAACCGCTGAACTGTCGACCTTCTGATCAACAAACTCGGCGTCTTAGCCATTGAGCCACCGCATCCCACCATTTCAAAATATACCAACACACAATTATAACATTTTCTTAATAGGATACACATATGTATATACAATATAACCATCACACTATTCCTTTCAATGTAAGAAACAGTATACAAAGTACAAAAAAGGAATGAGAAATATCCAAAGAAATTAAAGGCTGAGAAAAGGCTAACATTACTTTGAACCAACACCATTCATTATAGTCCTCCGTACATTTCCATCATTGCAAGCTATTCTTGCTTTAACCATATCTATATACCCAGGGGTGAAATCCTCCTGGTTCGCCCGGGCCAGTCTTTCGGCGTATAGCCGATGGAACTGGCGGTGGTCGCGGCGCGGAGCTTCTCCCGCCCGCTTTCCCGGCCTGGCTGAACGCCGCCATTCGGGTTATTTTTCCCTCTGTGCATGCGCGCGCATGCACAGAGGGAAAAATAACCCGAATGATTGTGTTCAGCCGGGCCGGGAAAGCCAGGAAAGCGGGTGGGAGAAGCTCTGCGCCGCGACCGCTGCCAGTTCCATCGGCTATACGCCGAAGGACTGGCCCGGGCGAACCGGGAGGATTTCACCCCTGTATATACCACCTCATACACTGCCATTTGTTTTTTTAAACTTCTTGCCTGTTCTTTTTTCAAGATCTCATCAACTCCATCCAGCTATGATCTTCTTGGTCTTCCTTCTTCCCTTAAGACAGCGGCCCCCAACCCTTTGGGAACCAGGGACCAGTTCCGTGGAAAGAGGTTTTCCGATGGACCGGAGCAGACATGGTTTCGCATGCTGCCTCCATCCCGTGGATGGGACTTCACTTGATTGCACGACTCAGTTTCTGGCATGCCACAAACCTGTGCCAGTCCATGGACTGGGGGTTGGGGACCCCTGCCTTAAGATATTTTCTCATCCTTCATATATTTGTTCTACAATCTGATCCTCATTCATTCTCTCAGTAAGACCAAGCCACTCGATATACTTCTTTAATAGTAGTTATTCACTTTTGTATTTAATCTATATTCAATCAGCACCCATTTATTCTTGACCCTGTATTTGTTGTTTTAACTTGTTGTTTTAGTACATAATTTAACATTGTTCTAGTACTGATATTACCTGTAATAATAATGATGTACCAAGGACTCCACAGTATAAGTACATGCAGTCTTTGACTTATGACCACAATTGAGACCGGAATTTCAGTCGGTAAGCAAAGTAAAAAAAATAGAATAACAGAGTTGGAAGGGACCTTGGAGGTCTTTTAGTCCAACCCCCTGCTTAGGCAGGAAACCCTACACCGCTTCAGACAAATGGTTATCCAACATCTTTTTAAAAACTTCCAGTGTTGGAGCATTCACAACTTCTGGAGACAAGTTGTTCCATTGGTTAATTGTTCTGTCAGGAAATTTCTCCTTAGTTCTAAGTTGCTTCTCTCCTTGATTAGTTTCCACCCATTGCTTCTTGTTCTACCCTCAGGTGCTTTGGAGAATAGTTTGACTCCCTCTTCTTTGTGGCAACCCCTGAGCTATTGGAACACTGCTATCATGTCTCCCCTAGTCCTTCTTTTCATTAAACTAGACATACCCAGTTCCTGCAACCGTTCTTCATATGTTTTAGCCTCCAGTCCTCTAATCATCTTTGTTGCTCTTCTCTGCACTCTTTCTAGAGCAGTGGTTCCCAACCTGTGGTACGTGTACCACTAGTGGTACGCGAGGGCCTTCCAGGTGGTACGCGAACACTTTCGGGGTCATGAACGATTTTTAGTTAGTTATTTTTTACTTCACAAAAATGTTTACTGCCTAACACAAGATAATCTGGCAACGATTTGCAACTGTTGCCACACGCCACCCACCTGGTCCCAGCGGCGCGGGGCCAAAAAAGGAACGGTACAATTATGGAAATAAAGTGATATCTGATCGAATTTAGTTTCTCTGGAACCAGGTGGTACGCCGCGACTGTACGGGACCTCCAAGTGGTACTCGATCACAAAAAGGTTGGGAACCACTATTCTAGAGTCTCAACATCCTTTTTACATCGTGGCGACCAAAACTGAATGCAGTATTCCAAGTGTGGCCTTACCAAGGCATTATAAAGTGGTATTAACACTTCACGTGATCTTGATTCTATCCCTCTGTTAATGCAGCCTAGAACTGTGTTGGCTTTTTTGGCAGCTGCTGCACACTGCTGGCTCATATTTAAATGGTTGTCCACTAGGACTCCAAGGTCCCTCTCACAGTTACTACTGTTGAGCAAGGTACCACATATACTGTACCTGTGCATTTTGTTTTTCTTGCCTAAATGTAGAACCTTACTTTTTTCACCATTGAATTTCATTAAGTAGTCATTAAGAAAGTCATCATGCGACTGGATTCAATGTTATGGTCATTTTAACTTCATCATTTAGTGAATCACACAATCATTAGAGGAATGCACTTCCCCAATTGAATTTGCATGACAGAAGCCGACTCAGAAGGTCTCACATCATGTTTTCATGACTGCATGATGGTGCAACCATCTAAATGCAAGCCAGTTGCCAGGTATCAAATTGCAATCGCGTGACTATCGCATGGTGGATTGGTCAAAAGATGGATCATAAGTCACTTTTCCTGAGGCTGTTGTAATTTCAAATCATTGTTAAACAAACTGTCATAAGTCAAGGACTACCTGTACATTCTCTTCTTTGGAGCATGCCTAGTTAGATACCTAAAAGCAGTGTAAAGTATTATCCAGATGTGAAGTTGGCAGCAGTAACATGAGTCATATCAAGGGTGGGTAGAAGGCAAACTAACATGTAATTTTTTTACTACTTTTCTTATTGTAGCATTTTTTGGGCTAAATTGAAGCTAGTGGTAAATTTCATGAACATGCTCACCCTTGCCTAATAAAATCCAGCCCTGTAACAGTGAATTACTTCCCAATAAACATGGAGAAGGAAGAAGCAAGTCTTGTACACCTGGGCCGAAAAGTGCTGATTCTTATTCTTAATATCAGGTTATGCCTGTCAGACTTATAAGATGCAGACAACAATGACAGCAATAAAAGAGCAAGTCAAGTCATCATATTGTCTAGCTGGTCTAGTTTAAGGATTGCTTCCTCCAACAAATTTCTAAAGATGCAGCAATAGAATGGCCCAAAGGAACTAAGCAAAGTGTATTGAGTAACTGGGTTGGGAATTGGCCTAACGCCGTCTGACACTGGCTTTATAGGACCATCATTCACAATGTCTTCTTGTAGATCCAGCTGAGTATCAGTGATGCTTGGGGCTCTACCCTGTGGCCTCAGTCACAGAAGACCAAGAAAACCAAAGGAAAAAGTGTATAGCTAAATGTCTGTGGAGATTCTCAGATATCCAGGTCATGGTTGTCCCAAAGATGCTTTTTTCAAGAGGCAACTGGACTTTCTTGTTTTTCTTTGAAGACTGTTTTGCTTCTCATCCACCAAGCTTCTTCAACTCTCAGCGAAACGTCTTCAAAGAAAAACAGGGAAGTCTAATTGCCTCTTGAAAAAAGCACCTTTGGGACAAAGGAGAACAATTTAAGGGAAAATTAGAAGGAGACTGGCTAATGATAATAATTCTCCCTGTTTTTACAAAAAAGGGGTTATTACCAGCTTGAGGGACACAATAGTCTTCTTTGAATAGAAGGGTGTTTTTTTTAACCTTCAGAAGACTGTTGTTAGGAAAAACAGCATGTTCTGAACTAAGGAATACTCTTTTTTTCCTGGCAATACCAGGAATGAGGCCCGAATTGCCCATGAAAATAATAAAAGCTTAATTGTTAGTAATCGTTTATTTAAAATCTCCTGGAGGAGAAGAGATTACATTATGCAGTCTCTTGCAAAATGTGGAAGGGAAGCAGTCTTTATGAACGAACACTTTATTAACATCACATTGTTCCACTGGAAGTCTCAGAACATTTTGAAGTCTATAGCTCTAGAAAATAAATCCATTTTTCTAATATCAGCTTTTCTTTTAACCTATTTGTAAATGATTTATTGTGGTAGAGAGTCAGATGATGATAAGATAGTGCTGTTTTAGAGGTCATTGAAGAGTTCTTGGAAAGTTTTTCTACCAAGGTGCTGGTCTCGCAATGTCACTCTGATAAGAAAACTAACAGTTTATGTCAAAGTTGGCAAAATGAGTTTGTCTGATAAACAGTCTGCTTACTGGGCATCAATCATTCTTCTTTTTCAGGCTATGTTGTATTTATCATAAAGTGAACTTTCCTGACTTGATACTCTCACAGGGCTGAGATTGCTGCATGTTAAACAGTACAATTATATTAGGGACAAGGGACTTGGCACTGAGCCACCTTAAAGGGCTGGCCATTGGCTGCTGGAATGACCAACAGTGAGAATCCTGTCTTTCTGTCTGCAAAATAAATTAAAAGATTATGGTGTGCCAAGAAAGATGAAGATAAGCAAGAAACCGAGAAATGAAGATAGAATTGAAAACCGAAGTATTATAAATACGAGAAAAGAAGTTGTGTAGGGAAGAGATGAAAGAACTGGAAAGACAACCTGATAGAATTATATATATTTTTAAAAAACAACATAAAGGGTGTGCTTATCTAACAATTTTACAATTTTTTGTTCCTCTGAAAGCAGGAAAAATGCAACGTGTACATTTCAGATCCTCAAACCTTGCTAGGGTTTTTTTCCCCTCCTTCTTCCCCTTACAAGCATTTTTAGCTTATTCTTGTATAAATCGTTTTTGCAAAATTGCCTTGAGCTGAAACAATATATCTGAGTGTGGGTTAAAAGCCTGTAAGTGGTTCTCTGCTTGAACAAAGTGAAATCAGGTTACGTTAATAGAAGTATTAATTAATTTGCCCTCATTTATGCAGCAGAATTAGCATTACTGAAAAGTCTTTACCGCCTTTAAGTACGCTAAATTGTGCGCAGCTTTGGCAACAGAATTTCAGCCATAACACCTAGTAATGTGTCAAATACTGTTGAAAATTATTGTCCAATTTGGAAACCTGAGACATTACTTGGAAGTGCTGTCGGGTGCATTATAATGAAAATACCAATCCACATTAGCCATTGTTGCCATAAGCAAAAATCTTAATATCTTGGCCAAACCTACTTAAGGTTCACATAATAAAGTCACATTCCTAATTTTATTAGGGATGTGCCAAGTTAAGCGCTTTGCTGGCCTTTGGAAAGATTTATGGCTTAACTTCTGCTGAATTAGTGGTGAATGACAAGGGGACATTGTTTTATAGGACATAATTTAAATAAAAACCTGCAGGGTATTTCAGTAACATTGTCACTTCAATTCTAAACTGGAAGAAAGAAATGTGTATTAAGGAAGAATCTTCATTAGTTTTTATGAGTGCAATCTAGTGCTGTCAAAAGCTTCCTTATAAGGTAATATACTGGGACAACTGCAATCTTATTCCAGCTCCCATATAAAAACAATTGGTTGGCTTCATTGCAAAATTAAGTTGGCGGAGAGAGAAAGAATTTCAATAGGTCATTTTTTAATCTAATTTGAGTCTTTTCCAGCTATTCCCCCCCCCACTTTTGATTGGCCCTTGAATTTAATTTGAAAGAAAAGGTTGTTGTACTGTATTTAGTAGCTTCTGATTCAGTATAAATTCTGACAAGAGCGAAGAGTCTCAATAAGGCCATCGGATATTTCTCCAGTGCGTATCACAAAGTCATCAGCAATTTCCACCCAAGGCAAGATGTTAAACAAAAAGAGTTTCTGTAATATTAAAGGTGTAGAAAGAATCTCAGGAGGAGTCCACACATGCCTCAGAACAGCTGATTGATAGGTGCTTTGCTGCCTGACGTTTTAAAGGGAACGCTGGAGTTATTTCCAATGGGCTGAATGTGGCTTATTTATTATTTATCACAAATATTTCAAAGCTGGGTTTTGGGGTACAAAACCTTTTCAAGGCAGCTCGGAAAATGAAACATTCAGATATTTTGACTGCCAGACATTGCGACCAATGTGTTTATGTTTTAAATTATAACACTGTGGGACGGATGCAAACTCCGATTCAGGATACCAAAATAGTTTCAGCAGCCTGTTCAGCAACCATTCCAGGGGCAGACATGGATGCATTAGAGTGTACACACAGATGAGCAGAAGGAAAAGGGGACCTGCTTCGCCGTTTTGCCTCTTAGTTGGCCTAGCCATGGATCTGTGGAATCATGTCCCCTTTTCAATTGTTTTCCTGCCGCTTTGCTGTGTTAATGGATGCAAAGCAAGAGCTATGTGTTCTGTCCCCACGAAGCACACAGCCACACGAACAGGTTTAAAGCAATACTTTTACTAATAAAACTGTTATCAGTAAAGAATGCACACACCAATATTACAAACAATCTTGGATGGCAAACAACCAGCTACTAATTACTTCATTAGTAGCTGGGATTAGTTCAAAGTGTTCTCAAACAATGACGAGCCAATTAAGTCCAGTTAGCTTACGGAGTTTCTTAGTGTTGGCAAAGTTCCTAGAGTCCAGTCTCTGATAACAAGACGCCGACAGAGAAACACAAAACAGGTATCATGAAACAAACTATGATTCAGACGGATTTTTCCCAAGTTGTTCTCTGCAGCTTCCCAGCTGCATCGACTCTTCTTAAATAGACTAGGGGAGTGGCCAATTAGCCCCAAGACTTACTCTCAAGTAGACTTCCTCTCGAGTAGACCTTTCTCCTCTCTTGGCAGCCCTGCGTGCTCTTGCATTCAGGAAAGGAGTAGTAGCCCCTCCTTTCTCAGCACTGCCAAGAGGCACTGAAGGTTCCAAAGGCCCAGGCTGCACACGCTGCGGACGGGCCACGACACTATATGGAAATCTATGATCCTGTCTATTCACAGATATTCACACATTCCATACTGTTTATATTTGAGTGAGGAGGGGGAGGCACAATATGAAAGTCAGAGAGTTAGAAGTAAATTACACAGTGCAATTCATAATACAGGTAAGTCCTCGACTTACGACTGTAACTGAACCCAAAATTTCTGTTGCTAAGTGGAACATTTGTTAAGTGAGTTTGCCCCCTTTTACGACCTTACTTACTACAGTTGTTAAGTGAATCACTGTAGTTGTTAAATTAACCAAACTGTTGTTAAGTGAATCTGGCCTCCCCATTACTTTCGCTTGTCAGAAGGTCGCAAAAGGGGATCACATGACCCTGGAACACCACAATTGTCATAAACATGAGTTAACTGCCAAGCATCTGAATTTTGATCACATGTCCATGGGGATGCTACAATGGTCGTAAGCTTTAAAACTGGACATAAGTCACTTTTTCAGTGCCACTATAACTTTGAACAATCCCACTAAATGAACTGTTCTAAATCAAGGACTATCTGTATTACATACCATATCATGTGGCTTATATACTGTACTTGCATCCATTATTGACACAAACATCAAAAAGGCCAGGGTTTGCATTGTGACATCAAGGGTTGTCATTCTTCAGTCATTGTGGCTTGCATTGGACATCTAAGGAGAAGGTCATCAGTAGATCAAAGCGGGCAGCAGTATAACTTTTGCTTCTCTCCCTTTGTATGGTGATATTATATCAAACTTTCTCTATAGTACTACAGCAAGATTTTGCCTAAGAACAGTTCTTTGCAGACCACCACTGGGTAAAATTAACTTTGTATTTATCAGGCACTAGCTCACAGTATTAAACAATGAAGTTGCCAGACCAAGCCCCAGGCTTCCAGGTAGGCCATGTAAACAAGTTGTCTTTGTTATGGGAACCATCTGCCTTCTTCACACCTGTTGATATGTCCTTGAAAAGTTTCCAGATTCTCACAAGTTTCAATGGAACTGTAGAAGTTTCATTTCTCCAGCTAACCCATTCGTAATCAACACCTTCCCCCCCCCCCCCACTTAGTCTAATGACAAGTTGAAACGAACAGGCACGTAGCTGCCAATGTTTTACTCGACAGTGAATTTACAACAGTTCAATGGCCCAGGGTCACATGATCACCATGCACAACCTTCCCAGGGGGCTTCTAACAAACTAAGTCAATGGGGAAAGATGGATTCACTTAATGGCCATGGTCATTCTCTTAACAATTGCAGCAAATATTGTAAAATTACTATCTCATCTAGCAATGGAAGTTTTATTTATTTATTTTATTTATTTATTTTGTCAACACGTGTACAAGATAACAGGTGTGATATAAACATAAACAAAAGTAAAATATGTATAGGTAAATTTAGACAATAGGACAGAAGGACAGGGACGGTAGGCACGATGATGCGCTTATGCACGGCCCTTACAGACCTCTTACAATGGGGTGAGGTCGACTGTAGACAGTCTAAGGTTAAAGTTTTGGGGGTTTGGGGAAGAAACCACAGAGTCAGGTAGTGCATTCCAGGCATTGATTACTCTGTTGCTGAAGTCGTATTTTCTGCAGTTGAGTTTCCAGCGGTTTACATTGAGTTTGAATCTATTGTGTGCGCATGTATTGTTGCGGTTGAAGCTGAAGTATTCATTGACAGGTAGGACATTGTGGCAGATGATTTTATGAACTACATTTAGATCAGATCGAAGGCGACGTAGCTCTAAGTTGTCTAAGTCTAAAATTTCAACTCTGGTGGAATAAGGAATTCTGTTGCGAGCAGAGGAGTGGAGGACTCTTCTTGTGAAGTATTTCTGGACTCTCTCAATTGTATTAATGTTCTGGTCTTAATTGTGGTTGTAAGTTGAGGATTACGTGTACTGCTCTGGGAAAGATGCTTGTGGATAATACACCAAAAACTGCCTTGACAAAACATGTGAATTATCAGTTTTTCAGTTGGCTCTACATTGGCAAAGCAAATAACTGAACAAGATGACTCTACGATCATTTCAATTTGTGCTGAAAAATGTGTCTTAAAATGGAGTTGCATTAACTTTTATATATGTATAATTGAATTGTATCTTAATTAACTTTTTTATTTATTTAAATCCTTTTTTGTATCATGCTTTCTTTTCTTTTTTTGCTATAATTGTACCGAATCAATAATATTAAATTAAAGAATAATAATAAAGTAATATCCTTTGCTGCATCTTAGGTTTGTGCATCAGCCAAATTAATTTTACATTGCCGAGGAATTACTTTCTAGTATATCTTTCGTGTGTTCCAAATGATTTATTTTTACTTGCTAAATATTTGTTCAAGGCTGAAGCAAAATTAAGAGGTCTTTTTATCTGTGATGTGATAAAACACAGGAATCTGCAGATGCAAATTCTCTTGTCATATTTTACATAAAAAGGATCCTGAGTTTAATCAAGCATAATTGCAACAGTCTATTCATCTTCCAAAATGAACCAGTTGGGATTGGGTTATATGTGAATCCATGGATTTATTCAAATGGAAATGTGGAAAGATTGTAGCCAACCAATTATACTTTGATAACGTAGTATTAAGTTGATCTACTAAAGTGAATCAATACTTATTGGGATTGGCTAGGGATTATTCTCATGATTAAAAATAGTATCCTGGATATACCATGAACTTGTAATGATGCTGTATGAATATTTAAAGTTCATGATTCAATTCTATATACAGGTAGTCCTCGACTTATAACTGTTTAGTGACTGTTTTTCACACTTACGATTATTGCATCATCCCATTGGTCTCGTGGTTAAAATTCAAATGCTTGACAACTGACTCATTTATGACGGTTGCAATGTCCCAGGATCGTGTGATCACCTTCTGACACGCAAAGTCAATGGGGAAGCCAGATTCACTTAAAACTGTGTTACTAACTCAATAACTGCAGTGATTTACTTAACAACCATGACAGGAAAGATCGTAAAATGGGGCAAAACTAACTTAACAACTGTCTCTCTTAGCAACATTTTGGGTTCAGTTGTGGTCATAAATTGAGGATTAGATAAGAGCCGAGCTGGCACAGTGGTTAGAATGCAGTACTGCAGGCTACGTCTGCTGGCTGCCGGCTGCTTTCAGTTTGCAGTTTGAATCTCACCAGGCTCAAGGGTGACTCAGCCTTCCATCCTTCTGAGGTCGGTAAAATGAGGACCCAGATTGTTGTGGCAATATGCTAACTCTGTAAACCGCTTAGAGGGGGCTGTAAAACACTGTGGAGCAGTATTATAAGTCTAAGTGCTATTGCTATTACCTGTACAAGGTAATGTGTATATCTATGTACAATATCTCCATTCCACCTTTTTCTAACTTGAAAAATATCCAGATCTTTGTAGCAACCTTGAGCTTTGGAAACTGATTTTTGGCACTTTCTGAACTAATAGAACCATACCAATTTACACACTTATGTGGCCAATCCTAGGAATATCAAGGAAGGAACCTGAACAAGGAGACCAATATTGTCATAAACAACTGTTTCTTTTAGAAATTAAAGATGGAAGTGCTTTTTTCCCCTTCTACATAACTTTCTAAGAAATAAGTGCAATTTTCATCTACTGTACCTTGTACACTATGGGTTAGTAGATTTTTAAATTTCAAAGAACATATGAAGATTTGCCAAAAGTCTTTAACCATGACCCATTAATTTAAGGTAAGAACCTTCTATCTATTCTAAGTGAGTAAGATGAGGATCTTGTACTATTCTATCACGTAACTGAGATCATTATTCAGGATCCCACAAGGTATAATGCTGCCAAAATAGTTCAGATTAATAAACATTCAGTTAAATGTTATATACCATATATAAACCAGCCTTTGTATTTCAAGCTGCTCAATGTACTTGGGTAAGAATCTATGAATTGTGTTCCAGAGATATAAAACTATTGCTCCATGCCATGTCTTCAGATGGATATATAAAACCAGCAGCTGTGCATACAATTGTGTAATTTCACATATGCAAATGCAAAACAGCCATTTCTCTCTTGCACACATGCACACTTTTTAACTGGGAAAAGCAAAATTTACATAGTATTCATTAACATTTGATTTCATGAGAAACTGAATAGCCTTGCATGAAATGAAGCTTTGGTTTAAGTTGCGTATTGTACTCTGATTGAAAGAGAGGGTGAAAGATGGATAGATCTGATTGCTACTCTTGTCACTGGGCAACTTTCCATGAATTTTCATGTGCGTTGCTTGGATTGGACACTAAAATTTAGAGCCAGAAAAGAAATAAAAAAAATAAATATGCGCTGTTATACTGTATTGGATTTAAGTTCAAGGGTATAAAGCTGTTAATAGTCAGCCCTTTATTTAGAATTGGGGTCAGCAAAACTGTTGATATAAATTCATTCCAAAATTTAGAAAATTTCAAGAAATGATCCTGGATTGGCATCCAGAATCCAAGATTAATTGATAAATAGGAAGGAGGAAAATCAAATTTGTTTTTGTATGTTTGTGTTGAGAGTTCATAATTTCTTTTCTCTCACACAATGGGTTAGCGTGTGTGGGTCCGTGCATTTGATGAAATATAATGTTTAAGCAGAGAATAATCAGAAAATATGAACAATTCTGTGCATTTAAAGAGGGAACAAACCAACCATGCTGAATGTCTGTGAATGTCCATCTCCTACAGCATCCAATACAACTGATGAAGCTCCCAGGATAGGAAGCAAAATGTCTTGATTTCCTCAAAAAATCAGTCCTGTTGCCTTTTCCAAATAAAAACCACTTTTGACTCAACAGTGCTGAAGAATCACATCCCTTGCCACTCACTCATCTGAGAATATGTTACAAGTTTATCTGTTCTCCTCTTCCAGTGGACTAGGTGGATGCAGACCTCAATGAAATCGAGTTTGACATCCCTGCACTAGAACCTGACATGGTTCTGTTTCCCCTACTTGCAAAGTGCTTGTAGGGCTTTCCTCCCTATTATTTTTGCACAAACATCTCTCTCTCTCTCTCTCTCTCTCTCTCTCTCTCTCTCTCTCTCTCTCTCTCTCTCTCTCTCTCTCTCTCTCTCTCTCTCTCTCTCCATACATTTATCAGCAAAAAATCCTACATATATATATATATATATATATATATATATATATATATATGTATGTATGTATGTATGTATGTATGTATGTATGTATGTATGTATGTATGTATGTATGTAACTATAGTATAGTATAGTATAGTATAGTATAGTATAGTATAGTATAGTATAGTATAGTATAGTATAGTATAGTATAGTATAGTATAGTATAGTATAGTATAGTATATCTATCAGGGGTGAAATCCTCCCGGTTCACTCTTACCTGTTGGTCACCGCACAGCTTGCGCAGAGGGCAAAAGAACGCAAATGCCGGCGTCCAGGCGGGTGGGGAAAGTGGGCGGGGGAAGCCCCGTGCCGTGAATGCCGCCAGGTTCTTCGGCTGTGCGGCGTCCAACAGGTAAGAGCGAACCGGGAGGATTTCACCCCTGATATCTATCTATATCTATATCTATATCTATATCTATATCTATATCTATATCTATATCTATATCTATATCTATATCTAATCTATATCTGTCTGTCTGTCTGTCTATCTATATCTCTATCTCTATCTATCTATCTATCTATCTATCTATCTATCTATCTATCTATCTATCTATCTATCTATCTATCTATCTATCTATCTATCTATCTATCTATCTATCTAATCTATCTATCTATCTATCTATCTATATACAGTGTGTGTATACAGTGATGATATATATATAGTCTCCAAGAGAAGCAAAGCATGTCTTTAAGGTCAGGATGAACTTGTCAAGTTAAATAGCTTATTGAAAGAATGTACAGTATTATGACTTTTGACTCATCCACAGAGTGTACATGACAGTGGCTATTTAAGAGTTGATTCTGTAGGAAAGTCCTAAACAACCTACTGAGAGCTAAGAAGAGCAAGCTGTTAAAGCTAGGCTAGATGAGAGTGTCTTCAAAGTATGTTGGATTGCAGCTCCTATTTTTGTAATCAGAACAGCTGGTAATTCTCTGAATTGTAGAGCTGTGCCACATTATCATCCATTAGATTTGCAAAGCACATCAAGGTGCTATAAATTCCAACCAATTCTCTTCCCCTCCTTCTCCCCGGTTTGTCTTTACGGTTGTGATTTCCAAATGTGGCTAGGATCGTGCTGGAAACTCTTTCTGAACATAATCTGTCCAATCTCAGGGAGTGCTGAAGCTTTGGGGGGGGGGGCTCTTTTGAGAATTTATGAGAAAGACAACAATCTGTGTCATAGATAGCTTGCAGAGAAGAACTGAAGCTGAGAAAAGGTGGGACAGAGCATGCCCATCACAACACATATTTCAACTATGTTTGGAAAATGGGGAAAACAAAAATTAATTCTCCAAGGTAGCTAGAAACTGGATTTCTTACCATTGGGAAATAAACCAGTGCTGCCCCCTCCCTTTATTGTCAGTGTTGTAGCAGTGTCCAAGAGACCCAAAGTATAATCTCATAGGTTAGGACTCATAATCCAATGCATTTGGAGTGCACCAGTGTTCGGAATACTGGCACATTAGAGTCCTTTTACTATATATGAAGCAATGCTTGGAAAAATACTGAATCTTCACTATCAATATGTTATCCCTCAATGTTTTGTACCACATTCGGACACCAAACTTTTTGTTTACTATGTCAATTTCGTTAAAAAAACTTTAAGTACCTATTCCATACATTCTTTAAAAAAAGCTGATGGCAACAAGGACTAGTTTTAAACTATGCAGAACCTCTGCACAATAATATGCTGATGAGTAGCTTCAAGAATAGCCCTCAACCCTGCTTTCCAAAATGCATCGAAAATGGAAGCTAATATGTGAATATAATACAAAAGACTATGAAATCCTCTATCTGAAAGTACACATAATACATTTGCCTGCAGGGAAGCTTACATGCTATCTGAGAAAAGCCACACAATTTAACATTCCAATACGCACAATAGCATAGTACCCATGTCAAGTGTAACATGAGAAGTGGCTCACAGATGCCTTCAGGAAGATTATCTCTTGATTACCATCACCTCTATCTAAGCTTTCATTTCCTAAAGAGGTATATGGCCTATCTTTGTCTGCTCTGCTGTTCTCACTTGTCTTTCATCCATCCCATAAAATAGGCTCTCTTGTTCCCTGCTCTTGAACAAGTGATGTCGCCTCCAATCTTATTTTCCATTTGTATCTTGGAGTGTTTATAAAAAAACACTCTTTAAATTAAAAAAATATATATCATGATTTTAATGTGCTCAGGGGCTGGAGAAATAACCATATACATAATTTCAAAATGAAACTGATTTTGTTTATGCGCACCATAATCTTTTACAGTGCTTAGTCTTTATTTGAAGCATTGCAAAGTGGATTATTATGAAAGGTATTATAAAGAACTCCTTGTTTCTTCATAACAGATTTGAACATTAACTGATCAGAGTTCAGATAAATAGTCTTTACTCTCCATTAAAATATTAAAAAGCCTTTGGTAAGAAACTGGCATAAAGATCCTTCATTCTTGTTTAATGAACACTTGTTGGCAAGTATAACACTTTAATAGCTTTGCAGGATGAATTTTGTCTGAGCATCCTCCATTTCCCTGTCAGCCGCTTGTCCAGGTGCTGGGAATTTATTGGGGGAAGCATATTTTTACTCATTAGTTTTGTATTTGATTACAGAACAGTAAAATATGAACCACCAAGTCCCTGAGGCATAGCTGTGTACATTGAGATTAGTAATTGCATGTCATCGTGTTTTCCATTGGAATTTATAGGGACAGATGGGATAGGTGCTTCTTAAGTGGGTTTAAAAGCAAAGCAAATTTGTATTTAATCTTTTTTCCAGGCATATTCTCCCTAATGGAGGAAAGGTTAGGACAGATGATATATTTTAAACACCTTTTCTGCCACATTTTTCCTTCTTTTGTTAAAGGGCAAGGTTTTTTTTTAAAAAAAAAAACTTTTGGAGTCAGATGAGCATGTATAATATGAAAACCAGAACTATATTGGTTAAAGCAAACCTAATATATACTCATTAACCTAACTGAGGAAAGGCAGAGTTGTGTAACAGAAATTATCATAAAGGTGTTTACATGGGTGGGTGGATGTAAATCTGTAGTAGATATTATTTTAATGGTAACATGGACGAATGAGTGAAAATCATTGAACACTGTAAACTTTGCATTCCGTAGCTCTTTTAAACCTTTTCTATATTATATTTATTTGACTTCTTCTGAAAGCCCTTTGAGCCTGTAAATCAGAGAAGACTGTGATTACACTGCCTCATTTTCCAAATGTTCTCTTTTTTTGTGATAAATTGTTACTTGAAGTGCTTTAATTTTTTTAAAAACCTATATATATTGAACATAGATGATTTTGAACATGGCCTGTATTATAGACTTTCAGAATCTTACTACAAGCAGGCCTAATTTAAAAAAAAAAGTTCATAAATGCAATTTTCAAAACAGAATCTAATGAGGTATTTAACAGTCATAAAATGGGCACATTTGATAATTAATGTTCCTTACTGCATTTTTGCTGACAAAGCAGAGATTGAAAGGGAGAAGAAAGTTTAGTGAACATTTTGTTAGATCCAATAAGGGAAACAAAAAGTTAACTTATATATTGATTTTTTTTAAAAAGCAAGCAGGCATGAGAAAGAGCACTCTCTTCTCTAGTGTTTGGCTAACATAAACACTGGCTTGTCTAATTACACTAACATTGATTTTCAAAAAATTATTAAAATGTACTTATTGTTCAAGCAAAATGAGAATGAGGAAACAAAGTGTTCCACCAAGAGATTTGCTCATGAAGTAGCCGGCTAGGTTCTCACTCTATGTATGAGAGCTAAAAGAGGAGTGATTAATATAACTTTCAAAAGATAGCTGTTCCACTTATACAGAATCAGATCCAAAGGCAGTATCTTTCATAAACCCAGGGCTATGGATTTAGGTTTTGTTGGATGATACACAATAATACCATATTTGTCTGTATATAAGAGATTCACGTCTCATATTAATGGAAGGAATCTCATGAAATGAATGCTACAGCTTCAGCAAGCAACATTAATTGACCTTGGAAGGTAAACTGAGGCGTTATATGAGGCAAGATTTATATAAGGCAAATCTTGTATAAATCTAGGCAAGATTTCCTCAGGTTCTGATTGACCTTTAAGAAGAAAATCCACAGGAAAGTGAAGGGGCTAGAAAGCAAAGGCTAGCTGGAGGGACTTTGTATATGTTCACCCTGAAGCTGAGAAGATAAAAGAAGACATATCTCCATTTGAATAGCTGAAGAGCTGTCACAAAGAAAAACGAGGAGATTTGTTCTCTCTTGTTCCAGCATAGAGTTCAGTCCAGGGACCTAATTTTTTTATCATTATTAAAGTGTTTTTTTTATTTTTTTCTCCACAATTTCCATATATACATCAATGCATATACCTTAAAAACATATCAATAACATACATTATACATTTTTATCCAATCAATCATAATTCAATATCCTATTTTTGCACCTATTTTTGCACCTAATTTTTATTTTGCCAGGTCAGTGTACTTAATAAGTTACTTGGTTTTACTAAAGAGAGAGAGAGAGAGAGAGAGAGAGAGAGAGAGAGAGAGAGAGAGAGAGAGAGAGAGAGTTACATAATTAAATGTCTGCTAATTTCTTTTTTTTTATCTTCCTGCCCGCCAACCTGACAAGGCATACAAATCTACAGATACCTCATTAAATAGATTAAAGGAGGCACTCGTATGCTTGTAAGTTTGTTTTGATCACCTTTGGGCCAAAAAGGTGTCACTGTTTATTGTAATTTGTTAAAGTAAGTTTCTGAATTGATGGTCTGTTCGATGAATGAGAGGAAATGGCAAGGAAGCATATCTCAGCTGAACATAATGATGAGAGCATTTCATCTATAGAACTGATTATCTGAGGAAGTGGTGGAACAGATTGCCACAGGAGGTGGTGGCCACTCCTTTACTGGAGATATTTAAACAAAGGCTGGACAGCCATCTGTCTAGGATGCTACAACTGCATCTTTAACTTTAGCTCTTAGATTGAACAGGGATGGGATAACCTTGAAAATCTCTTCCAGTTTAACATTCAATTATTTTACATTGGCATACAAGGAACCTCTGAATGTCCCAGATGGGAATTCTGCTTTCTACTTTCACCCCCTTGATGCAGTTAATGAAAATATCACTATGGACACTTAAAGAAATACTGATTGGATAGCATTATATCTGCTGCGTGCCTTCCCCAAAATAATGTTTTGGTCTATGCTTATTAGGATATTTTGAGACTGAATTTGAACAGATTGGGGGAAAGCACCTGAATGGAGATTGCTTGACTGTAGCATGTTACAACTCATACCTCAGAGGCCCTAAATCTCCATTGATTACCCTGTTTAGTAGTAAATCAGCTTCTCATTTATTAAATGAGTATTTGTCCTGAGTGGGTTTTTTGTTTTTGTCTTTCTCTTCTTGGCTTATGAGATGGCTATTCTATATTATGGTTTTGAAATCATAGAAATAATGTTAGCATTTCTGCAGTCAGAAAGCATTTGAAACATACACAGTACAACCCTGTGGGACTTACATCTTGCTTTTTTTTAGAAACCCCCCCACTCCACAAATAACTATGAAGTCATATTGCTGCTTTAATGTGATGACTTCCCTTGTAATTTCTTTGCTTTTTTACCTCAAACTTTTAGTAGTGTGCATTCAGATTCTTACTTTAAAGTCAGGGCAATGTGCTGATTGACTGTACTGACATAATTGTGTTAATGACAAGACACCGAGGCTACACTGTTAGATATGTCACTTAGCATCACTATTTATTTAGTACATTTCTGCCGAGCCCGAGTTATATGTTTGTGGTTTCCCTCCGTCACTTAAAGTGCTTTACTGTTGAAATAACATTCCTTTTGCCTCTGTTTTCCTTTTCTCTCTCTCTCTCTCTCTCTTTCAAGCAACTCTTTTAGTGATAGTTCAAAGAAGGACTTTCCTTGTATCATTAAAACAAAGTTCAAAGTTTATTCTTGCTAGAAAAGTTGGAACACTTAAGAAAATTAAGCCTTTAATCTGTAATATGATTAGCAAAAAGATGGGGGCAGAAGAAGAAGGTTATATCTAAGCCTATCTTTAACTCAGGTTGGTAGAAATAATATGCTTTTTAATCTTTAAAAAAAAAAAGAATTCTCTTTTTATTTTTACTTTTTAATTCCCCTTCTCTCTGCTCCCGAGTTTTTGTTTTGCTTTTCTTAGATAGTCTTCTGCGCTCACTGCCTTGAACTGCTGAAATGTCATCATCTCCTGCTTACCAGAAAAGAATATAATTGGCAATGCAGGCGCTAAGGGCATGGGAGTTATTTTACAAGTGGCCAATATTCCTGCTTACATACTGTTTACATTCAATTTCTCTCTGTGAAATTGTGTGACACTTTCCAATTGTAAAACTCCTTAAACGTTTCTGAGGCCTAGGATATAATTCACAAAACTCCACTATTTGAATAAAACAGAGGTTGTGACATAAATGTGATAATAGATGGGAATCCAGAGTTAAGGCCAACATTTCTTTTTTATCTCGGTGCCTATGAAGGAAAGTAGGGAGGTGCATAAGAGGCCCTACAGCTGAATTCATATGAAAATCTTTAGAAATATGTTTGCAAGCACAACTGTTGGTTGAGTAATGATTTGGTGCTCAGAGGTAGCTGTTTTATTACACAGACACCTACAAGTGTCTCTGGAAAACATATACTGTGGGCTCATTGTTTCATAAAATGGAAAAAAATGGAAATGGAAAAAAAAGGAAAGTATTGGAGCCAGTTCTGTTTAAGTCACTTTTTGTCACAAAGTGAATATAATGAAAGATGAAAAGATTCAACTACGTTAAATCTCGTTAATAAAGTATTTGAGTGTGCAGAACTTAGTAGGATGTCATTGGAAATGCAAGATAAAGATGACTCTGAATTCTGTAAAACTTGGGACAGGTGGTATAATTGGCTTAACCAAAACAAATATCAAAAATTGCTGTAATTATGTGTCATGATCTTAGACGGTATAAATAATAACAAATGTCTACTTTTTCGCACAGACCGGAACAAATTTTCGGAATATATACAATTTTACAAGATTTTAAAATATTAATCAAGCTGAACAAAAGAACCATTGTTGAAAAAGGAAAAATTGTTTTATTGTAATGATAATAGACTGAACATAATATAACAAGAGAAAAGAATAAGGAAAATATTGGAAGATATAAGGAAGATAATGATGTAAATAACAACTATATAGAATAAATATGTTTTTGTATCACTAGGCTGTAAAAGGATAGTGTCGACGAGATGGTTGACATGTATGTTCAATGTTTTCTATTCTCAAAAATATTTGATACTTTAATTATATATACATATGTTTATACATGTTTTTATGTTTGTTTGTATGTTTGTTTGTCTTTTTAACATAATTAATAAAGACTGTTAAAAAAAGAAAGATGAAAAGATGAATGGATCAGGTTTTTCTGGATAATTTAGGGACTCTGAATATTATTGGATGTGTGGAAGATTTGGTCCCTCAAGCTAAGCCATTCTGGAGCCTTGTTTTCCCATATCATGGCAGCTTCTGAGGAAAATGCTGTGAGCCGCCCAGAGTCCCTGCGGAGTTGGGCGGCATAGAAATGCAAACAAACAAACAAACAAACAAACAAACAAACAAACAAATAAATAAATAAATAAATAAATAAATAAATAAATAAATAAATAAATAAAATGGTCATCTCTTCCCCTTAGAAGACAGGGCTTTCTAGAAAATAAAATGGTGATTGTTATATCCAGAATACATTATTATTATTTATTTAAAATATTTGTTCTCTCCTATCTCCCCTAGACTGAAGGTAGCCAGTTAAGTTAATACAAATAAAATAAAAACAAAGCACTCCAGCGGAAGATTCACTAAAACAATAGTATAAAAGGTAGCTTGTATGCTTTAATATGAAAATATTGTCAAAAGCTAGGGTTTTAATAACCACAATGTTTGAATTAATTTATGTAATAATGTTCCAATACAGATTTATTCCACAAACATAGTCTGTTGTAATTATGCAGATTATGAAATAATCTTAGAAATATGCTGAATTAAATATAAATAGGCTTCCTAGGATCTGAGAGAGAGTGACTGATCGACTTGACTTCAGGTCTAAGATGGGACTAGAATTCATGGTCTCCCATTTCTAGCCTGGTGCTTTTACCGACTACACCAAACTGGTTTTCTGAATCAAATCTACATTATCTCTATTCAACTGTTAAAATTGCATATTCCCCCAGGTAACTTATATTATTGTCTGATTTGGTTTAGCATGATGCATGAATCCAACTTAAGACAAAGATTTTGGAATACAGACAAAAAGTAATGGTAAACAAATCACATTGTATCCTAACATTATGTGAACCAGACATTCTCCTGTGCACTGCTATGGAGAGTCCAAGCATGGGAACAAACTCTGGTCGGTTGTTAGGGACTGAGTTTAATTTTAGCTTGAAGTGCGCCCTCTATCTGCTTTTCCAGTCAGTTTTCAAAACTCAGTCGAGTAGAAGGGACGTTTGTACTTCCAGGTTTCCTGTTTTAAAATGACTGACCTTTTTCTAGCTTGGACTCTCCTTCAGCTTGTATTTCTCCTCCACATTATTGAGGACGTTTTCGAGGTTGCCTCATTGTCCTGGAGCTGCTATTGCTGCCGGAGGTGCGCAGGTTAGGTGGTACGCCGGCAAGAACCGCCACCGCCCAGCTTCAAAGGCAGCCGGAGTCCCTGCCCCACATAGGCTAAACTCCTGGGGCGTGGAGTGGAGTGTTTACAGCCCAGACTATCAGCCGCTGGCTTAAGGCATGCATTGCCAGAGCCTACGAGGGTCAATCCAGGCCTGGCCCTGGTGGGATCACCGCACATTCCATCCGTAGCGTGGCTACTTCAGCGGCCTGGGCACGCAGGCTTCCATCTAAGAAATATGCAGAGTTGCTACATGATCTTTGCCTTCCCCATTTGTCTGATATTACAAACTTGACTTGTTTGCCTCCACTGAGGCTGCCTTTGGCAGGCGGGTGCTCCAGAGGGTCTGCTCCACTTCTGCTCCCCTGGACCAGCCTTCTCTCGCCCACGAGATGTAAGCTTGGGTATATCCCATGCTTGGACTCTCCTTAACAGGGCACAGGAGAAGTGCCGTTGGCTTACCTGAACGGTCTTCTCTGTGCACTGCGGCGAGAGTCCAAACCCACCCTGGCTTTGTGTGGTCCAGGGTCGCGACCCTACTACTTGGACATGTTCTACATTGGCTATTTGTCTACACCTTCATTTGAAAACTGACTGGAAAAGCAGATGGAGGGCGTAATTCAAGCTAAAATTAAACTCAGTCCCTAACAACCGACCAGAGTTTGTTCCCATGCTTGGACTCTCCCCGCAGCACACAGAGAAGACCGTTCAGGTAAGCCAACGGTACTTCTAGCTAGATGCAAACTTGTCTTTCTGCGAACAGCAGTACTTCCTGCTGTCTTGGAGAGAACACAATCCAGGAGAGGCTTCCTGTTGGAAGAAGGAAGAAGAAGTTTACTTCGCTTCCTCCAGTTAAAGCAGAAGGTTTCTGAGTGTGTGATTGGACCATATTCTATTTATATATTTGCCTTTCTTTCAACCCATCCCATTGAAATGGGTTCTATGGGGAAGGGAATTCTATTCACTTGAACATCTGTTTATGCATGCCACCATTGAGACAAAATGATTGTCACAGCTATGTTGTTTTGTTTTGCTTTAAGAAACCTAAATATACACATCAGAAGACTACAGTGTCAATAAAAGTACTGAAATTAGATTAGGTCCATCCCTTTTGACATTCTAGAAGACTTACAAGATTTGGCTATGACATCAGGCCCTAGAGTCTCAGGGAATCTGAGATATACTTAGAGGCTCCATTGTTAAGGTGGCATTTTTATCTTCTCTTGCCCTAGGGCAGCGGTCACCAACCGGTGGTCCATGGACCACTGGTAGTCCGTGAGAAAATTTTGGTCGTCCACAGAAAAATTATTTGCATTTTTTATATTGCACTAAATCAGGGGTCCTCAAACTGCAGCCCCTGGGACAGATACATGCAATGAACTCTTGTGTTGCTGCAGAGAGTCTCCTCCTTCGGGGTCTTTTTGTGTAGGTCAGAGGGGGACATAAATTCCAACTTGGGGTCTGCTTTGGCCTCCTGGTGCGAGCCTTTGGGCGAAGGCTGGAGGGAAGCGCTGCTGGTGGCAAAGAACCGGAGGGCCTTGTTCCAGTGGGACTGCATCATGGCCTGGAACTGGCTGACTATCTCAGCCTGCTGAGCCTCCAGTTGCTGGCACATGGCCTTGCACTCCCACAGGTCTTCTCTCTCTTGGAAAGCCTATGCTTGTAGTCCTCAGTGAGGTGCTTCTGCTGAGCCTCCTTCTTGGTCAGATCCAATTTGATCTGAGCCAGCTATTTTGCCAACTCTTTCTCATGGTGGCTGCTTAGCTCCAACAACTGCTTCCTGTTGGGGCCCTAAGGAGCCCAGGTGGGGGGGCAAGGAGTGGCGGGGAGGGGTGAGTAGAGGCCGGTGAAGCGCTCCTCGGCGTGAGTGACATTGAGTTGACCACGTCCACCCAGTCACATGACCACCTACCCACGCCCACCCAGCCGGTCATTAGGCAGATCATATTAGTGGTTCACAGGATTTAAAATTATGAATTTAGTGGTCCCTGAGATCCAAAAGGTTTGGGACCCCTGCCCTAAGGGATTATATATTTGTTTTTTTATACTGTTTATTTCATAATATAGATTGTTTCTTAATGTTTGTGGTTTTTATCCAATTGTGTTCGGGCCTGAGGGGGTGGGTGACTATACAAACGAGAGAGAGAGACAGAAACAGAGAGACAGAGATACTGAGGTAGCACAAATAATTAAATTATTCACTAAGCATATCTAAAATTGCCAAATGATATTAGCAGCAGCAACTCAGTTGGTGCCAGGATAACCCTTAGTCATGCTGTGAGGATAACTAACCAGAATCTGGCTTAATTTTGTACAATCCAGACTCTAATCTGCGTTGAGTCTAGGTGACTACTAAGAGAGGGATCCTAAAAAATGTGACTAAAATTTTTGAAGGCTCCTTATAGTAGTTGACTGGCTGATTTTATAACCAAAAGTTGTAGAAGTGCAAGGATAAAACCTTCCGTGCTTGAGATGAAATCTTAATAAATTTGTGGGCCATTTTTGAGCCACTGAGGAAATGCAGTTAATATGCACAATTTTCTTTCCAGAAGGAAAAATTGGTTTCTGGCACCTGTCCTATGTCCTAATGCCATCTGTGGATCTTAGAGTTGTTGAGGAAAAAAAATACTTTTGTCTCACCATAATTAATAGCTAGCTGCTCTTCTTGGCAGACCTGGACAAAGTCAGCTTCCCAATTTTATGTCAATATATTCTTTGCAGGCATTTAGTTATGGAAATTATATAGATATTAAATAAAAAGGGGTCCGAACATAGCGTTGATTAACCACCTAGGTCCGTGATGGCGAACCTATGGCACGCGTGCCAGAGGTGGCACACAGAGCCCTCTCTGTGGGTACACGTGCCGTCGCCAACTGCTCTTCTGGTTTCAGGTGTGCTGGCCAGCTGGTCTTCGCAGGCGCCAGAGCGCCGGAAAATGGCCTGAAAACAGCCCAAAACGAGGCCGTTTTCCGGGCCGTTTTCAGGCTGTTTTCCAGGCCATTTTTCAGCTGTTTTTCGGGCCATTTTTGCACGCGCCGGAGCACTAGAAACCCAAAGACCAGCTGGCCGGCACACGCACATGCACGCACATGTGGTTTGGGCACTCGGTGCCAAAAAGGTTCGTCATCAGTGACCTAGGTCAGGGGTAGGCAAAGTTGGCTCTTCTATGACTCGTGGACTTCAACTCCCAAAATACCTGAGCCAATCATGCTAGCTCAGGAATTCTGGGAGTTGAAGTCCATGAGTCATAGAAGAGCCAACTTTGCCTACCCCTGACCTAGGTCATAGAAATTGGATCAAAAAGTTGGTTATCGTATAAGTCTTACTCTGCATTATCAGCAGTAGCAACTGTTGGTCAGCAGTGATATTCTTCAGCTTTTCCTAAAGGGTCACAAGATCACATGAAAGGCCACAAATAGCAGCAGATAGGTGTTGTTTGCTGCATTTTATTTTTTGGTCATGTGCGGAAAAGATAGGCAGTAATCTGTAACAGATGTTCCTATTCTGAAGTCCTCCAGTTTATCCTCCTTTTTAAGAAATCAAAGTTGTAAAACATCTTTACTGGTAATTGCATATTAATATAAAATTTTGTCAATGAATGTATTATACATTATTTTTATATACGTTTGATTTGTAAATATAAATTAGCTTATAAATAGAAAATAGAAAATAAGACTATAGTTTTGAAAAACTAGTAACCCCTCCAATGTAAACCCATAATTTTCCAAGAAGCGATGAAAAATTAATAGAAAAAAGAAAACGGGAGAAGAAAGGCATATTACAATTACATTTATAGAAATTGATTCTCTAAGTAGCCTCAGTGATTTTCATTTTTATTTCTTTTCTGATGCCATATCTGTTTATCCTTGCTAAATATTTTCCTATTTTCCCTCTTCTCATTTAGATGTATTTAATTTGGTATTTGTTTGCTTTAAAGATGGAAGCTTTTAAATCCTGGCTAGTTATTTACTTTAGATTCAATATCCTTCATGCAGAAATGACAGTTATATTTCCTCCTGGGACAGAAAGAAATGGATTATTTTTTTTTCCAGTTTTTAGAGCAAAGGGCTCAGCCAAAGATTAGAGGAAAAAAATAATTGTATGTAAGCCATTTTAAACATTGGCCATTAGAAAGAAAATTGGAATTGCTGTGTCAAATATCTTTAGAATAGGAAGAAAAAGAAGACAGAATTGAAACTATTTAAAACATACTCTATGAAAGAAAGACACTCTTAATAAAAAGATTCTGAAGAGCCACTTCTTTAATTAAGTAGAAATGATCAAGTCCTTGTTATATTCATGGCATTAATGACTGACTGGGAGACGTGATGGCCTTAGGCAAAGTTTTAAGCAACTAACCACAGCTGATTCTTCATTTTTCCAGAAAATTTAGTGTGCCAAGGTCATATAACTAAATATAAATTCTTGCCATGATGCTGTGAGAATCATGGATTCCATAATTATATGTAGCTTGTCAGGGAGATTTGGATCTATCTGGATTTTTCTGGTCTGAAATGTTTGACAATTGCTGAGTATTTCTGCTCGAATAGATTTATCTACTGGTAACGAATAAGGTGCTGAATCCAACAACTGATTCAACCACAAATGAACCTGTTTGGTAGCAGGGGCTGGAACGCAGCAAAAGCACTATAACAATTACATCAATTCCAGAGGCCTCAATTCAAACAGGTAACTATTGCAAATCCTTGTAGATGCAGAATTTCTTCTTTTCCTTTTCCTTTCCTTTTACATGACCACACATCTCGTACAAGTTGACAAGCGTACAAGAAAGCCTATGCTTAATGTAGGAGATGACCAGGCTGAACCTGAGCAGGGGTCAAGTTTGGAGTCACTATACTCCCACAAGAGAGATCTAAGTCCAACCTCCTGTGAATTTGGTTAACTCTTCTCTAGCACCAATTTGCTTTGACCCTTAGTAGATCAGAATCTTGTGTATAGGTGGCATGAAATAAACTCGTAGTACTTTTGAAATCTATCCCAGCTCCTCGTTTCTAGTACCTGACATTTAAAACATTATACAAAAGCCAATTAAAATGAATATAAATAAAAAAACAAGGTGATGAAAGGAAAATATCAGAATATTATTCCAAGTGGAACATTGCCTCAGGGGCAATTGCCGATGAAAAATATGTTTGCCGTATCATGAGCCTTTTTTAAAAAACTCAAATTATAGAATGAGTTACAATAAACTAATTCAAGGCTTCTATGGTTTGTAATATGGTACTTTGGTCAAGATAGGACCCTAAACAATGTATTGGGTTTCATACTGTATTCATTACAGTATGCCCATTAGTCTCCGGATCCAATTTAAGGTGTTGGTTTTGACCTTTAAAGCCCTACATGGCTCAGGGCCAGGTTACCTTCGGGACCGTATCCTGCCGCATACCTCACTACGACTGGTTAGGGTCCACAGAGTTGGCCTCCTCCAGGTCCCATCGACCAAGCAATGCCGGTTGGCGGGGCCGAGGGGGAGAGCCTTCTCTGTGGGAGCTCCCTCCCTTTGGAACCAACTCCCTCCAGAGATCAGGACTATCCCCACCCTGCTGGCCTTCCATAAAGCAATAAAAACCTGGCTCTTCTGGCAGGCGGGGTGAAAGTGAGACCAATCAGACTATATATGGGTCTCCCCCCTGGTTATGAATGCTAGATGTTTTTTAACTTTTGTAGTTTTTAATTGTTATGATTTTATATTGATAAATGGATTTGACATGTTGTGACCTGCCCAGAGTCCCCCGGGAGTTGGGTGGCATACAAATCTATTTAAATAAAATAAATAAATAAATAAATTATTAGCCATCAAAAGTTCCTAACGGTATGTTGCTCGAACTTATACAAGAAGTAACAAAAGACTTCTGTTATGGTCCAAGCATAACAACTACTTTAATTTTAACCGCATAACACTAGGGCTATCAATAGATACAACCTAAATGTATTCCGTTCTAATCTTGATTGCAGAAAATACGACTTCTGCAATAGAGTAGTAAATGTCTGGAACACTTTACCTGATCCTGTTGTTAGTTTCTCTAACCCCCATACCTTTTACCTCAAACTGTCTACCGTGGACCTTACACATTTCTTAAGAGATCCCTAAGGGGGTGTGCATAAGCGCACCAACGTGCCTACCATCCCTGTCCTACTGTACTCATTTGTATGTACTCGTTTTATGTGTTTATGGCTATGTTTTGCTTCTTTATATCCATTTCTTTGTGCCATTTTTTCATGTGTCCTGTTTCCTTGCACTTGTTGACAAATAAATAAATAAATAATAAATAAATAAATAAGCATCAGATCAATGGAAAGATCCATTGGAATCATATCTGTATCAACAGAGTTTTTGAAACTTGAAATGAGGCTTGAATGAGTATAAATATTTGTATTGAAAGCTACTAAGATGCTGATATATAATAAATAAAATATAAATCATTTCAAAATGAGCAGGGGAATAGTGACATTTAAACCATAAAATTCAGATAGAAAGTGAAACTCATATACATATAGGTACATATCCCTACACATATAAACACACATACTTAAATAAGTTAAGTCCGAAGAGAAGATTTTTAATTATTTAGATCATGCCTATCAACCAATTTATTTATTAGGTGACAGTGACAGCAACCCTTGCGGCCCTTTTCGTTTATCTGAGGAAGCCAGAAGTAACAAACAACTAGATTTTACATACTGTGAACAAGCTGTTCTTTTCCTATCTTGCATACTGGAATCAGTTCTTAAAACTGAGCTTTTTCTATTAAAACACTAACTCTTCGGCGAGAACCACTTATCTAGCAAGTAAACAAGCTTCACTGTCTGAAGAAGGTACCTTTGTAGCAACTTAGGAGCAGCCTATAGGACTGTGATTCTGGAAGGATAGGTCAAGATGACAAATGTATAGTTTCACCAGGAACAATATTAAATATAGACTTCAACAGTGCTGAATTTCCCAGAAAAACATCTAGAGTAGCTAAACAACAGTGAAACAAATAATTCTAATAACTTGGAGGATCACTCTCAGAATAGGTCATTTGCATTTTATTTTTATATATATTTTTTTCAGTTGGGGTCAGTTGCAGTGTTAATGCTTTCCAATTGCACTATGTGAAATAAATCCGCCATAGATTTCAGTGGGAGAAAACTGACACCATCTGCCAATTTCACTTTTGAAATGGTTCAGTGGGGTTAAAACTGTGCTTCCTAGGACCTGTGGAATAGAACAAAACGGAACAGAACAAGCAGGCAAGAACAGATTAAATGTGGGAGGTGCTTCTTTAAAAAAAATGTTGCATACACTAGGATAATTCGCATACAGATTAAGACCAGGTTTGTTTATTTAAAAAAGCACTTATTAAAGAAATACTATTTTTTTTTAAAAAAAATGCATTAGAGAAATTTATGTAAAAAGCAATATGCTATGGAAGTCTTCATATGCATTTTTCTGACAATCAATAAAAATATTATTTATAATAGCCATGATTGTTAGTACAAAATAAAAAGGCATAAAAATACAAAATTAGAAAAAAATAATGAGCCAATGAAAAAGAAACACTTAAAAATATACATCTGTATGCAAACGTGTGCATACATCTCTTTTACCTGTTTATGTTTATGTGGTCCTAAGAGAAAATATAAATATTGTAAATATTCATATACGCTCGTTTTGTCCAGAATGCCATTTGTCCAGATACAAATATTCTCGTAGGAAAAACATTTTGAATGTAGTCAATATGTGGTAATGAGATTTGAGTACAAATTTGTACTTTGATGTAAGGTTTTTCAAAACTCTTTGTTATTGTTGTATCCAGGGTGCAGCATGGATAAAATTCTCTTATTTTGCAAGCTATATTAGCTGCAGTTGGCTTTTATTCATTCCACAACTTCAAGCAGGGTGGGTATGCTCCAGGTCACTTCTTTGAAGAGTTTATTGATTTAATGTATTTATTGTATTGGATATAGAGCCAACAGAGTTTTAAATGACTTTAGACAGTTTATATTTTAAAAGTAAGAAAACGTATGCTTCTGATATTCCTGGTGTTGATTTATTTTAAATGCCTCTTATTTATCTGTAATTCTAATTTTAACTTCCTGTAAATTTCTTTGAGATGCAACAGAAACAATGTACAGATTTCATTTCAAATAAATGAGGTCCTCAATGTATCACACTGTTGGCTGCTTAGGAGCTGAGGTGGTGCAGTGGTTAAATGCAGCTACTGCAGGCTACTCTAGCTGACTGCTAGTTCAGCAGTTCGGCTGTTCATATCTCACCAGGCTCAAGATTGACTCAGCCTTCCATCCTTCTGAGGTCGGTAAAATGAGAACCCAGATTGTTGGGGGCAATATGCTGAACTCTGTAAACCGCTTAGAGAGGCTGTAAAGCACTATGAAGCAGTATATAAATCTAAGTGCTGTTGCTATTGCTATTGCTTTCGAGAGGAGGGCTCAGCATGTTACGAAGTCAGCATAGGGATCAGTTATGATCGATGGAAATTGCAAATTTGATGTAAATTATAGTCCCGACATTTGTTATTCTAAGATGAGATTCCATTTCTCAACTTTCAGGTTCTAGAAAGATCTAAAGCCCCACTGCACCTGTGGATTTCCTTTTCAGGGGGAAAAAGAACAGTAATTTTCCTCCTCCTTGAAATTGGAATGTTAGGGGTTACAGTGGAATATGGTCACGTGAGCTGAAATTATATATACAGCATATTAGGCTGCTGTGATTAATTTAACAGTTGCAATTTTGTTTGGGGAAAAAGATTATCATAGGATTTTTAAATGATCAAAAATGGTTAGAAGCTGGATCTAGGCTTAATGTGACATACACCAGACAGAAATGCAAAATTTCAAGAAAGCCGGTTCTGTCAATTTATATTATACCACTCACTGAGGCTAAATTAGCTTCATAAGCGATGTAAACGTTTATATATTGGGGGGGGGGCTAGTCAGTAAAATAGCCTTTAGTTTAATGAAGGATTATGTTTTTTTAAAGCAAAACCCATTTTGATGAGAACATAGTGATGACACGTCGGGAATATATTATTTGTCCTGCTGTAATGTGCCAGTACTCAGTATAACCCTATTACTGTAATATTATTTTGAAATTTATATGTGTGTGTTTGGTTGTGACTGTCTATCTATCTGCCTGTCATCTATCTTTTTCCCCTTTATGTTCAGTTGTGTCTTGGAGGTTGCCTGGTCAAGTCCCTGCTGTTTTCCTTATTTGTTTGATAAAAGTCCTTTCAACATTCCTAAATACAGTATTATTTTCTCTGAAAAAAGTTATATAATAAACATATATAAATCAATAAGACTTGTTGTTTTAATAATTTCCTAATGCTGTCCTAAGATTGAATCTAATGTGAGACCTGACGTTTGATACACTTTCTGCATTGGATCCAGTGTTAGGATTTAAGAAGATCTAGTTCAATCTGCAAGTCTTAAATCAACACTAACTTAAGTTCCGTTCATTTCCTTGGGTCTAGTCAATCTAGATTCAATCTTAGGACAGCATAAGGAAATTATTAAAACAACAAGGGTCTTCCTCTGTCATATTACTGTATTTTTCGTAGTATAAAACGCACCGGAGTATAAGACGCACCTTAGTTTTGGGGGAGGAAAACAAGGAAAAAAGGCCTCTGCCTCCCAGCAATTTGCCAAACAGCAAACAGTATAGATGATATACACTGTTTGCTGTGTATTTCTCTGCATGTGTGTCTGACCCATAGAAATAGCAAAGAATTGGAGAAATGTACATTATGGCAGTATATTAATGCCAGAAAGTTTTCTTAAATGTAGTCACACTAACTCCTCCCAATTATTTAAATAGATCTATTCCAAACATGACTAAGTCAGGGTTTAACTCAGCTGCCTTATCTTAATACTAAACAGGACACTGTTACATTTCAGATTATACTTTTACAGATCTTTAAATTTGATGTGGCTTTCTGGAAGCATAATTATTCTCTGCTATTTAAAAGAAGATACAATAGCCCTGGGCCTCTTCAGATCAAGCATTTATTTTAAAAAGCTTCTTCATTTTGTTAAGTTGTCTAGAACAATAATAAAGCAGTCTTTAAAAAAAAGTCTAATCATTTGAACATTCTATAGACATTTATAGTTATTGACTTACCTCCTTGCAGTTTCAGCAGTCCAACATTGCCAGCATTTCACCTCCCAGCAATTTGCTTTCTTGCTGCTAGTTTCACTTTCAGTTCTAGCACATGGCCTGCCTGTGCTGAATTGGCTATAGGTCGGGAGGCTGATAATCAATTTCTTGTGCTAATCGGGCTCTGTGTTGTTTGCTGCAAAGAGGTAAATTGCTGGGAGGCAGAGGCCAAAGGGTGGGTGTGGCTGGGTGTGGCTACATTCAGTGTATAAGACGCACCCAAGTTTTCACCCTCTTGTTTGGGGTAAAAAGGTGCGTCTGATACTCCGAAAAATACGGTGTTTTCATCAATAAGAAAAGGGGTTTTTTAATTAAAATTGATCAGTATAAACATGTTAGCAATATTTCAAGAAGGCATATATCAATTTTAATCTATTTATTAACATTATAACTCAGAAGTCAAATTTTTTTTTAAAACAGCTGTAGTTAAATTTAAAGTAAGCTCTTTTCATGACTGCTAAACAGTATCATGCTTTAAAAGGGTAAGATTCAAGCTGAACATATTTAATGTATTGGGAGGATCATATGGAGAAAAGTATTAATTTAAGCATCTTAAGTTTTTGCTGTCCTTTTTGTTTTCATAACATTCCAAAGAAATACTGAATATTCCCAGCGTTTTGTGTACAAGCATTTATTTATTTATTTATTTATTTATTTATTTATTTATTTATTTATTTATTTATTTATTTATTTATTTATTTATTTATTTATTTATTTATTTATTTATTTATTTATTTATCGTTCTTTTGGCCGCCCAACTCCCGTAGGACTCTGGGCGGCGTACAACATAAAAAGAACAATTAATTAAAAGAAAATTAAGAAAATTAAAAATACATATAAAAATTAAAAATATTTCCAACATTTGTACATGGGGAGGCTGTATCTCATCTCATTGGTCTCTAAACCCACGCCTGCCGGAAGAGCCATGTTTTCACGGCCTTACGGAGGGCCAGTAGGGTGGGGATAACCTGGATCTCTGGCGGTAGTTGGTTCCACAAAGACGGAGCTCTCACAGAGAAGGCTCTCCCCCACGGTCCCGCCAACCGGCATTGCTTGGTTGACGGGACCCAGAGGAGACCAACTCTGTGGGATCTAACCGGTCGTAGGGAGGAATGCAGTAGGATGCGGTCCCAAAGATATCGGGATAGCATGACCCAGAAACCAGAACTAGGATCTAGGTTTGTTTCAGGTGGTTTCTTGTTCGTCCTGAAAACCCCTGTAAATATACCAGGCAGAGTAAATCTTTACGCTTTCAAAAATCATGGTCTGTACTTGAGAGATTCTGGTAAAGAAATGAGTGTTATTTGTGACTGAGAAGAATGGGATGAGCTACATTTAACAGGTGCTGTTTTCTTGCTAAGATTTAGCTCCTGTACTTAAAGGGTAAAATCAGGTTGCAACATCAGCCAACTGAAGTAAAAACGGTCAACTCATCTACTCTGAGGAATCTTTCAAACTGAGCTTTAGGTCTGTCACATTCTGCAGGAAAGACTTATGATGGGTTTATTGAAGTTGGGACTTTGCTTCATTAGTGTCCATAGATTGCAGGAGGTTAGATACAGAGATGGCATTGTGCATGCTAGTGCTGATCAGAAGTAGGAGAAAGAATACTAAAATGCTCATTCTGCCCCCACCCCAATGGAAATAGACAGGGCATTAGCTGGATAAGTAATCAACCATTATTAGCTTTTATGAACACCACCATGCAAAATGTGTGCAGAACAAATTCCCAGTCCACACAAAATGTGACCTTTAGCCAATACCTAGGATGGACAAAGCATCTGTGGCAATGCTCTAAACTTTTTATTCTAGGACAGAAAACAAAATGCGGCATGGCTTTTCTCCTTTATATTCCAATGAGATTTGGTAGCTTATTCCGAGCCGCGCTACAAAAGCATTTACAGTTCATGTTATATTAATAATCTGGCTTGAAAACCATTACTCTTGGTTATCTTGCCGAAGTTGAACCAAGCCGCTATAAGTCAGGCTGACTACCCGCACAGCGTGTGTTTTGTTTTTATGATAACAGCATTCTAAATGTAAAAGTGTATTTGTAAAATTACATTCCTGGGTTGAATTCATTATACGTGGGATGAGCTCTGCTATTCCATGAATGCATGCACGCAGGCAGGCACACACAGAGAAACACATGCACACGCAAACGCAAAAAACTTGGACCTGTAACACAAATTTGCTTTGTTTCATTTAAGTTCCATGCTGGTCAGCTGTCTGCGTGAGCAAACTCAAGAGCACGATAGAAACATTCTCTTTTAAACTCTTTGTTCCTTTGCCCTGGCAGAGAAACAATGGACTACTGGCTTCCTATTATTCTCTGCTTTGTTTGTTTTTTTTGTTCCCCCCCTCCCTCCCTCCCTCCCTCCCTCCCTCCCTCCCTCCCTCTCTCTCTCTCTCTCTCTCTCTCTCTCTCTCTCTCTCTCTCTCTCTCTCTCTCTCTCTCTCCCCCCCCCGATAAGCCTCATAGCTTCTCTTCTTGTTCGTCTTCTTTTTATTATAATGGCACTGTATTATATACCACAGCATATCCCTATGGAATGCAGGATTGTTTCAGAGTTCTTTGTGGATTATATGCATTTAGGATTTGTTTAGAGTAATGATTGCATTTGTTGTAACCTCTCACACTAATGCAATTGTGGTTGGCTTTTTAATTTAGTTCTCCCTTAGCATGCTACTTTCACAGGGCTTGTTTGTATTTGTTTGAAAGGAAGCAGGAAAATCTAATAGAGTACAGATTCAGCCTTGATAATCATTTTGGGTATCTGTTTTATTAAGCATGCCAGTATGGCAGTACTCTGTTGAGTTCCTGCTCTCAAGAAGTCCTGGGAATCAGGGGTGGGTTCTAACTTACCGTGCTGCCTGTTCGCTTCCTCCCATGCTGCGTGGCCGCGCACGCGCTTTGCACGCGCGCACATGCGCAGTGCCAAAAAATCTGAAAAAATCCCCCCAAAAAGCCAAAAACAAGATGGTGACCGCATGCACAGTGCCAGAAACTCGGCTTCTGCGCATGCGCAGAAGAAAAAATAAATAAATAAAAATCTAAATTTTTTTTTAAAAAAAGATGGTGGTACCCATGGGCGAACTGGTCCGAACCGGGAGGAAACCACCTCTGCTAGGAATGAATGAAATCCTGCTTCAAATGTTCTTTGCAACAAAATACAATTAAAAAAAACACTAAAAGTCTGCAAAGGAGAATTCCTGTGGTCTCTTCTTGACCAGCTAACATTCTTCATTTCTTTAAATTCATCTTTTCTTCTCTTTATAGTAGAATATAAGTATAGATCACAATCAATAGGTTTATTTGTCCAGAATTCTTATCTTCAAAATGGGGAGGTGTTTTTACTGAGCAGGATAGAGAGTACAATGTGTTTTTCTCTAACAGCTGGATTGTCAAAAGTGTGAGATGACCCTTGAAATCCTTTCCAAGTCTTTATACTAGAAGGAAAATCATAGCCAAAGCTTTCAGTGCATTTTGTAGCATCCACATATGACAAACTTTCCATTACTTCCAAATTATATAGAAAGATCTCACAGATAAAATAGACTTTGGATAGCCACTGTAGGCCATTAGTGTGACAACTCTGAGCTTAAAACTCATTAAGGCATTTTAGGACCAACCTACATATTATATGAACAATCTGACTGACTCTTCAGATTTCTTTTTAAGGAAACTGTGAGTGAGAATTCCAAATTGACAAAAAATACTGCATGTGTCCTTTTCCCACTCTAATCAGGGCTAAAACTAGTGTTATAATTCAGAAGGGGCTATTTATTATCTCCATAGCAGAGGTGGGTTCCTGCCGGAGCTGTCCACTACGCAGCTCCGGTAGGGAGCGGCGAATTTCGCAACCGCTCCGGAGCCCTCTCTGCCGGTCAACCCGGCACGTCGCCATTTTTTTTCCCGTGATTTTCGGGCGATTTTGCTTCTGCACATGCGCGGAAGCAAAATCGCGCCAAAATCTCGCGAGGGGGTGCGCGTGTGCGCGAGATTTTGGTGAGATTTTGCCTCCGCACATGCGCGGAAGCAAAATCATGCCGAAATCTCGCGCACGCGCGCACCCCCTCACGAGATTTTGGCGTGATTTTGCTTCTGCACATGCGCAGAAGCAAAATCGTGTGAGGGGACGCACGCGTGTAGCGAGCGCACGCACCTCCGAAGCGTGGGTAATGCACGCGCATGGCTCCTGCAGCAAGGTAAGTGAGCAACCCGCCCCTGCTCCATAGTGCTTCAGAACGTTTTGGAAGAAACAAGTTTGATTTTTAAAAAAGGAGGGGGATGGAGATTAAGCATTCTATCACACAACATGCCTGGTCAAAAACAAATTTGGAAGATAGCATTCCAAAGGGTGCATCTTGCACACTTTCTCTTGTCTAGCCCTTTAATCTTGTTCTCTTTCAAGGGAAGAGAGGAGGAGGATTGTGATGGTAGCAATAATAATAGTAGTAACAGTTATCATCATCATCTGTTTTATGTTTTCAAGAATTATTAAACTAATATATGTTAAACAATATGCTAAGTTAAAAAGACCTCTCTGTAAATGCTAAATGTAAAATGGTGCAGCTGGAAAGAGCTGGAAAACCAATTAAGTCCTGATCACTGTTGCCAAACTACCATACACAATTGTGGGTACCCAAGTCAGTGTAGACTTGGACCAGTGTTTATGAGGTTTTCTGGGCAATTTCTTTGGAAGTCGTTCGCCACTGTCTTCTTCCTAAGGCTGTGACTCAGTATATGACCAAAAGACACACAGTTGGTTTCATACCAAAGGCAGGAGTACAACTCATAATCTTTCCTTATCTAGCCCTGTACCTTTAACCATTACATGAAATGGGCTTTTGCTACATACGGATGCAAAATTCAGATGATACAGGTTGTGGGAAAAGTACTCGCAGGGTCCATTAGAGGCAATATTACCTATTAAATCAATTTAAATTTATACTAAAATTTAAAATATCATAGCTTAGAATTTTCTGTCTCCTTTTTTGGAGAGGGAGGATTATGGTTGTTAAGGAATTTTGCTCTTAAGCATGTGAACAGCGAAACGTGATGTTGCAGTTGATATGAGGTGATCTGATGCAGTCAATAAACAGATACGTTTTAAGTATATACAAATAGTTTACTCAAAGAATTAGCAAAGTCCAAATAAGAAATCCAAGTCATACACATTAAGTCAGTCAATACGAAGAATCTTCTCACCAGCCTATCTTTGTCTTAATTAGCAAACAAAGATTTCAGCTAACAAACAAATCTATACTATCACAGATAGTTACGCTATACACAGCAGCTCTTCACAGTACTTTCACAGACACGAAGTCAATTACTCAATGAATCAGCAGTGAATCAGCAGAGCCAATCAGCAGAGAGAGTCAGCAGGGAGAATGAGCCTGTTCTATAGCTCCCTTTTATAGTAATCAGAAAGCTTACAATGCATTTAAAGCAATATTACCTATATTCACATAAACATTGATTTGTGGCTTGTTTATATATTAGCAAACCCAACCGTTTGGACAGAGTCCTAACAATGGTATTATTTAGATTTTAGATTGTTTATTTGCTTATCAATTTATTTGCTTATTTATTTGCTTGCTTGTTTGTTTATTTGTTTATTTAAACTTATCTCAGGTATTGGTATAGAACTAAATAAATAAGCAAGCAATACTGAAAACAAAAACTAGCTATAATCTTCAGGCTTACTAACTCATTAAGTTAGGACAGTGTTTCTCAAATAGTGGGGGGCCCTGGGGGGGGTGGAGCGATGCTAGGGGGCACATGTGATCCTGGGGAACATGTGTGGTCCCTCTTGATCGATTCCTCCGGACGGGGAGTGTTTTCCCAGTTGCACGCTGTCTGAGCCCGGAAGAGAAGGCGGCCGGGCGGGGCGGCTGCATGTGTTCTTGTTGTTCTTGGCGGGCACCACGATAGCCATGAACGGTGTGGTGAACCTGCTGCTGGACAAGGAGGAGCATCCTCTGCAGTTGGGCGAAAGCTTTGAATGGCACCCTAAAGCCTCCTTCCACGCCATTCGCTGTGAGTGCCCGGCAGAGGTGGCACTTATGGGCCAGGCCAGCGACCCCAAAACATCGGCTTGATTAAGCTGGCCTGGCCCCATGTCAAAAGAGGGCCCTAACCACGGTAGCCTATGCCTGCCTAACCGAAAACAGGCTCCACTGAGTTCAGTGTGACTTACTCCCAGGTAAATGGGTAGAGCACCCTTCCCCAGCCAATAGTTTGCTTGCAGCTTATAATAAGTAAAATAATAAATATTAACACTAAAATTCCATTTGGGCCCAGATCGGAGAGTTGGGGGGGCGCGCGAAATGTTTACTTCTTCCTAGGGGGGGCGTAACAGAAAATAATTGAGAAGCACTGAGTTAGGAGAATTTCTTTCCTAACCTAAAATAGAACTTGAACAAAATCCTAGCAAATGAATGTTCTTGAAGATATTGCTGTCTAGATGCTACCCAGCATTAAGATTGGACTTAATGGCACTCCATCCATTCCATTAGGAGAAAATGCCCCTATCAATGCAGAGGACGTTTGTCAAATGATCCAGAACACTGGTTTCTCAGTCACATTGGAAAAACCCTCTGTGTATAGAACTATGCACATGAAAACTTCACTTTCCAGTCATTCTAAAGAATGTACGTAAGAATGGAAGAGACTCTGCTTCAACTTGCTACCTCTTCTGTGACTTATAATTATCAAACAATATACACAATATATCACATTTTCCTTCCAAGATAACTAATGACATTTCAAAAGAAAAGGCTTGCTCTTCCCTAAACCAAGCTGTGTCTTTCCTATATTTCTTAGTGCTCAGCTAGTTGATGAGAAATGGTCAAGAGAAACATATCATGAAGATATATTTTCAATGAGTTGAAAAAGACTGGGCATTTAGAAGTATATTTTATTTTAGCTACATTATTTTGTTCTTCAGGTATGTTTTTTCCTTATATGTATGTGTTGATTTATTTTTACAGTTCAACATTCCACTTTTCAAAAACAAGCATAATTGCAAAAATAAATTAGCAGGTTGCTTTGAACCACAGATCTGATATAAGCTTGAGTTGAATAACCTGGAAATATAGATAGATAGATAGATAGATAGATAGATAGATAGATATAGATATAGATATAGATATAGATATAGATAGATATATAGATATATAGATATATAGATATACACACACACACACACACATACACACACACACACACATATACATATACATATACATATACATATACATATACATATATACATATATACATACATACATACATACATACATACATACATACATACATACATACATACATACATATATATATATATATATATATATATATATATATATATATATATATAAAATCTATGTGGCTTCTTTTAATTGGGAAAGTATTCTGAAAGTAGGATGCTTCAACCAAGAAGACTCTTGTCCGTTTATTATTTACAATATTTTATTTATTTATTTATTTATTTTTGTCAAGTACATGTTGGTAATATACATAGATATAACATTGTTTATATCTATGTATATTTATATCTATAAATGGGTACTGATCTATAAGATGGGTACGGATAAAAGGGAACATTAGGACAGGGACGGTAGGCACGCTAGTGCACTTATTTTATCTTGGACAATGGGCCCTTCAAAAGTGATCATGAATATCAGGAGGTTTGTTTGGAAGGAAGCAGTTATTTTTTGATGTATCATCAAGAGAATTGAAGACTATATTTTCAATTGTATTTGGGTCTTATAATAAATGTAAGAATCTTCATGATACATTTCGGTTGAGTATTTCCTATCAGCAGATTGAGCACAAAGGAATGTAGATAGTCCAGCTTGCTATAAGGAAGGGTATTGTTTTCTCTTTTGAAGTGTCTTTACTTATCATTGAAGGAGAAAATGTGATATATCGTATTTCACCTATTGTTCAAAGGCAATATGCTTTTTATCACTGTGGTTCCTGCAATTATATTATATGGAACCCTAAACAGCGCCCCCTCTCCAATATTTCCTCTCCAGATTTTGCCTGTGTGATTTTCCCCAAAATTTCAGAAAGGATAGTTTTCAGGCCTATATAATGTATATGAATATTTAGTTCTTGCATTCATTATCTCTCTCTCTCTCTCTCTCTCTCTCTCTCTCTCTCTCTCTCTCTCTCTCTCTCTCTCTCTCTCTCTCTCTCTCTCTCTCTCTCTCTCTCTCTCTCTTGAACAAACTATTTTGTGTCTCTTGAAAATTGGAGTGGCATTTTCCCTGCCAGAAGGGGGGGGGGAAGCATTTAAATGCAATTGTGTGTTTAAACACATCCATTCTTAGACGAAAACATAAAAATAAAAACGCAACACCTGGGTTATTCATGGCCAACCCACCTTGACTATAATCTCCTCTACGAAGAAAAACTTTCCACAATGTTTTGTTCCATTTTAATTAAGCAAATCCTTCATGTTCTATTTTCTTGTTGTAGTAACGGAGCACCCTCTTTTGCTTTGTCTAGTTGCCATTATTTGCACAGCCAATCCCACATTACTGTTGCTTTGTTGCAATACTGTGCAAGTAGCCATTTCCAGTGTCAATAATTCTCCCACAAAAAAGAGGTTTACTAGCAGTTAGTGAGTGGGGATTGTAGCTGACTGCCAGCCAGTTAGAATTTTTCATCACATTATGCTCTGCCTTGTCTACTAATATGATGTTGAATTTATCAACTGGGCTTTTAGCAAATCTCTAGGAGCAGCATATAGAATTAGCAAGTTACTTGTGCCTTCACAGAGTACACCTAATGGTGTGTTTGGTATCTAATGGCAAACTTGCATGTTTTATATATGATGGCTGCTAATTGCTTCATTATCCATGCAAATCATAGAGGCAAACTGTGTCCCATCATAAAATCAGCAATGAGCCCATTTAGAAGCACGCTTGGAAAA
>JALIGW010000035.1:2332965-2340465 GCA_023053685.1 Diadophis punctatus similis | reverse complement strand
TAAATCTCTATCTTTTTCTTTTTCTTATGGTGAAAGTTCAAAACGTATGAGCAAAGCTTACAGGCAGTCTACAATTTACAACCGAACTATTTACAACCTCACTTCAAAGTTCCAGTTAGCGCACATACATGTCCGCACACGTGCACGCACACACACACACACACACACACACACACACACACACACACACACACACACACACACACACACACGGGTCTGGCCACATGGTGATCTGATTTACAACCATCATGACTTATGACTGTAATGGACTACCTGCATTGTCACATATAGCAATAGCAATAGCACTTAGACTTATATACCGCTTCATAGTGCTTTTACAGCCCTCTCTAAGCAGTTTACAGAATCAGCATATTGCCCCCAACAATCTGGGTCCTCATTTTACCCACCTCGGAAGGATGGAAGGCTGAGTCAACCTTGAGCCTGGTGAGATTTGAACAGCCGAACTGCTGAACTAGCAGTCGGCTGAAGTAGCCTGCAGTACTGCACTCTAACCACTGTGCCACCTCGGCTCTAATATAGTTATTATATTGAACATTTGATGAATTTAAACTTGTCTGTTGGTATGTAGGTGCAACAGTAGTTGATAAACCGGCATAATTTTTAGGGCCTTTCTCATATTACCAACATTAGCAGATGATTATAGATGTAGAAATAGAAAGGTTATATGGAAAGCTAACATGTTTGAACTTAAAGAGGTAAAAAGGTTTCCCTTTTCCAGTCATGTCTGATTGTAGGGGCCATGCTCATCTCCATTTCTTAGCCGATTTAGACAGCGTTGTCCGAAGAAGTTTCCATAGTCATGTGGCCAACATGATGATATATCGAGACACATGGAATGCTGTTATTTTCCCAGCGAAGTGGTACCTATTTATCTACTTGCATTTGCATGCTTTCCAGGGTGGACTAACAGCAGCTCACCACATCGTGCAGCGCTCGGGTCTCTTGTTTGAACTGGTCATTTAACTTTCCAGTTCCAGCATTTGGACAAGTTGTTGGTGTAATCAGTAAGCCAGCATTTTAAGTTACCCACAAGACTTTTGACTTTCTCAAATTAAAATGCTGCACACTTTATTTAATTTCTTCCATTTTATTTCCTAACAATGCCCCAGACTAACATTATCCGAGATGCATTCACTTCAAATCGGGAGGAGGGTTTGGCACTGTCAGTTTCTTGAAAGCAGAGATGTGATTGGCTGCAAAGTCCTCTTTTGCCAAAAACACATCATGGGATTTCTATACGTGTAATGTGTGAACTGGTTCCCTAACTATAACTGGTGACAACAGTTATTCAGAGAATTATGGTCAGAGCATTTCTTACACATTTAAAAGATAGACTGTAGTATCAAATTTCTGACAAATGGACTTTCCTAACAGATTAACAGCAGAACAGTTTGAAAGTGATTCGAGACAGAAGCCTTAATATAAAAGGAAGTCATTATCACCATGTGGTATATTTTTCTCCATATGTGTGCACAGTTCCCATTAGCATTAATGTAAATTCCACCCAGGAATCAAAGGAGTAAAACTGTTTACATAAAACTCTCTTTTACTTAGGAAATCTGAAATGTTAGACTCTGTCATCTCAAAAAGTAAAGTAGGACTTCTCTCACAAGAGACAGTTAATGGAAGCCTTGACTCTTATTGATCTCATGCCACTTTGAATGTATGCTCATTCGGGAACAAAAGGTAGAATGCCAACCTATTTCTTCCCCTTCCAGTCAGAGTTGCTTTTAAGCACTTCAGTGACTAACAGTACTTCAGGACAAGTGTCCGGGGCTGGATTTAATGGCACTCCTGTGCTTTTACAAACAGTTCACCTTGACTTCTGAAGGAAGCAGAAGGAAGATCGGTGTAGCTGATGTTGCATTAATGTTTATGAGTTTGATGATGATCGTGATGATGATGATACATATAGCATGCCTGCATGTTCCAAAATTAATGCGCATGTGAGTAAGGTAAATAACACAACCATCATATCTGCCATCTGTACAATGTAGGTCTCTTTAATCCAATATGATGTAGACTACGTTATTTAATTATTCGTTAAGTTGATGGTTGGCTAGATGTATATGTATATTTAACTTTGCAAGATAGCAGCATGCATAGGGGTGTTAGGTTCATTTTATCTCCATAACCAAAACCACATGAGGCAACATCAGGTAGGAGACAGCAATAGGCTCAAAAAACAATCAGTGGGCTCTACCGTCAAGTGAAGAGCAACTAGAGTCTGATTGGTCCAACTCAAGTTACTTTGTATAAAGCTAGACTGGCTTCAAAAGTGTTTGGGGTATCCTTTAAGTATAAATTTCTGGGCAGAGAACTTGTGTGCAACACATGTGTATCTCATGCCAGTAGGTGTGATTTCATCCTCAAAAAAACTTTCTTCCTTTCTCTCTCTCAGTGGATGTATGAAAAAGACATGGGTGCCCAGTATCGTTGATCAGTGGCAATGACACTGGAAGTTCAACCATTTTATTTATTTATTTTTAATAACATTACCTTCCTGGTCAATGTTTATCTATAAAACTTTGCACTGAAAATTGATTGCGTGTTTCACATTATTTCCCTTAAAAAAATATTTCCGTACACATTGCACACATTATAATATCTATTCCACTCTTCTGGATGAGTGTGGAAATTACAGCAATTTGAAAAGGAGCATTGCGTTCTAAGCTTCTGTAATGGTAGGTAGCTGTTGAGGACAGTTCTTGATGAACTTTTCATGACTACTTACTCACCTCTTTTTATTGATGCCTGAAAACAATAATGGATTTTCAAACTTTCTCAATTATCCCTGTTTTTTTCTGTCTGTCATGAAATGATACACATATCTATTCAAAAATTATAACTTCAGTGCTATCTACTCCTGGGTTAGTGTGAATAAAGAACATCAAAAAGGCAGTAAGAAAGAGATTTGCTTCGGACAACAGTTGCAATAGTGTGGGAGAAATGTAAATTGGCTTTTATGGTTTATAAAGAGTTTGGAGAGATTTTTTTCCCAATGGAATGGGAACTATAAAATGAATTTGGAGAGAAGGGAAAGAGCAAAATATGTATTTTTTTTACATTAATAGCTTCTGGTTCTAAGTGGAAGCAGCCTTAAAGATGGCAAGGAAAGAGATATGTCTCATTGAAGCAGATGGGCAGTTCAGAAATGTGAAAAATAAATAAAATAAACAAAATATGTGCAAACTGTTTTGAACCCAATTATTCCAGCTCAGAAATGTATATTTTTGAGTATTCGGAATATGCACAATTAAATTACAGATGTGTTTAAAAATCAAACCCAACCTACAAGTATATTCCCAGGGTGACACAAATTTTGGCTGTTTAGTTACTCATGTTTCAAGAGTTCTCAGCTCTGCAGTTGGGTTCTCAGCTTATGGGCTCGGATTGGAGCACTTTCTCCAGCCTAGTCAAGACAGCAGCAAGGAGCAATCATATGATTCATTTAGTTTTCATGGGTGCATATTGGGGGTGGAGTATTGACAGCTGTGTTTTAGATACCAAGAATTTCTAGAAGTTTGCATTTCTGCAGGTGCCCATTAATAATAATTGAAGGCATGTTAAATGGGACAATGTACCGTGTTTCCCCAAAAATAAGACCCTGTCTTATATTTTTTTGGACCCTGAAATAAGCGCTTGGCCTTATTGCCATGCACTCAAAAGCCTGATTGGGCTTATTATCAGGGGATGTCTTATTTTGGGGGAAACAGGGTAGTATTGCCAGGTAACACCAATACCGCAGGAGCTGAACTGGTTGCAGTTCAAGATGTTGATTAGTTGGGAGTCTGGCTGTTTTTGAGATTACATTATTTCAACTAGAAACTGCCTCTTCCAAGACAGAAGCCTTCTTCCTGTGGAACACCATCCTTTTCAGCATAAAATCTGCTCTCCTATTTTTATTATTCAGAAAAGTTTTGAAAACATCGTCTTTCCTTTTTTCAGTGTGCAATAGATCACTTGTTTCATGAGATAGGCAGCTATCTACGAAACTTTGAAAAATAAGTGAAATATACTGTATTTTTCGGAGTATAAGACACACCGGAGTATAAGACGCACCTTAGTTTTTGGGGAGGAAAATAGGGGGGGGGGTCTGCCTACCAGGTATTCATCTGGCTAGTGTCCTTAGTCTGGTCAGCTTCAGCACATTATTTTATCCCCTGGTTAGGACTTAAAAAAACTTTCTTCAGAGAGAGTAACAATGAAAGAGCCTGTAAGCCAGTAAGAGCTGGGAAGATCGTTAGCACCTGGTTAGGGCTAGAAAAAAACTTCTTTGGAGCAAGTAGAGCAATGAAAAAAAACCCTGCAAAGACTTAGGGCTGGAAAACATTCTTCTGAGAGAGTAACAATGAAAGAGCCTGCAAGGTAAGAGCTGGGAAGATCTGTTAGCACCTAGTTAGGGCTGGAAAAAAGCTACATTCGAAGTATAAGACGCACCCAAATTTTCAGCCACTTTTAGGGAGGAAAAAGGTGCGTCTTATACTCCGAAAAATGCGGTATTTTGGGGTTACTTTTTCTCCTCTATATCTCATATGTTCCTATATCAACTCAAGTCATGCTACCTTCAAACTGTAGCTTTCATTTGCAGAGACATGATCAATCTTATCTCACCAGATTGTTTTTATTATCCTTATAACCATATATTAAAGTTTTCATAATTCCTTAGAATAAAATATATCTGCTACAGTAACATATATGGATAAATAATTGGTTTGACTAATCTTGGCTGGGATGGAAAGATTCTTTGGGTGTACAATATGGGAGAGTTATTTCATTTTGAAAAATTGTGCATTGTAATGTTTTTGGCAATCCAGACAGGCAAACTCGCTCAGCAATTTTGTATGAGATAAAGAGAGTTTAAGAGCTGTATTTGAGGACTCCAGATATACTGAATTGCTTCCATGAGTAAACAGCAGAACAACTTTTAATTTTTCCTTAATCAAGTAAAAATAGTGTATAATAATACAATACAGAAATACTGTAGGTCAGTGATGGCAAACCTATGGCACGGGTGCCACAGGTGGCACGCCGAGCCATATCTGAGGGCACGTGAGGTGTTGCCCTATGTCAGCTCCAGTGCGCATACGCGTGCTGGCCAGCTGATTTTCAGCCTTCTTTTCGGCCATTTTTCGCTCTCCCCAGGCTTCAGGAGGCTTTCCTGAACCCTTAGGATGGCGAAAAACAGCCCAATGGGCCTACCGGATGTCCGGAGGCTTCAGTGAGGCCTGTGCATATGTGCGGGGGGGCATTGCTTTATGGGTATGGGCACGCGTGTACACGCTATCGCATGTGTGCGCACCCTTTTGGCACCCAAGCCAAAAAAGGTTCACCATCACTGCTGTAGGTACATACACTAGTTCATAAAGGGCAAAGCTTGTTTCCAGCTAACTTATCTCTCAATTGCCAAGCGTGTCTATAGAATCTCATCTTCATTGTCATAATATCTAGGTTACGAAAGCACACAAGACACATAATTAAAAAGGAGAACTCAACAGCAGAGTCTTTCCATTGCTGGCAACCATAACATCACCCTTACCCAATGCTACATTCTCAGACGAAATACAGATTACAGAGGATGCTATTACAGTTAAAACCACAAAGTGACCTTTGTGTACCTGTTTCTAACAACTATATTTTATTTTGGCTTTTTCTTGGCTGTCTTTCAGTAATTTGCATTTATCTTTCTACTATTAGCTCCTGTTCTATCTCTTAGATAGCAAGAGTTCTCCCAGAGAAGGGTTTTACTATGTAACCCCCTTACTTTTGCTAACTTTAGGCAGGCTTGCAATCAACCCTTGGAATTTGTGCGAATATCAGTCTGTAGCAGACATTTGTGTGGCAGCAATAACATTTGTGTTATTCATCTGCAGACAAAGTACAGATAGTCCTCAACTTACGACCACAACTGAGCCCCAACTTTTGGTTGCTAAGTGAGACATTTGGTGAGTTTTGCCCCATTTTACGACCTTTCGTGCCACAGTTGTTAAGTGAATCACTGCAGTTGTGAAGCTATTAACATGGTTGTTAAGTGAATCTGGCTTCCCCATTGATTTTGATTGCCAGAAGGTTACAAACAGTGATCACATGACGCTGGGACACGGCAACTGTCATAAATATGAGTGAATTGCCAAGCATGAATTTTGATCATGTGATCATGGGGATGATGCAACAGTTGTAAATGTGAAAAAGTCACTTTTTTTCAGTGCCGTTGTAACTTTGAATGGTCACTAAATGAACTGTTGTAAGTCGAGGACTTCCTGTACTATGTATATATCCATACTGCACAATTTGAAACGTCCCCGGGAATCCACTGAGGAAATATTGGGTCACTACAAATATCACATACAGGAATGGCTTCAAGGCATACAGTATCTGTCAATGTTAAGAAAAACATTCTAAAAGATTTCCTCATGTGGGGAAATTATTTAAAATGAATGAAAACTGCTCAACAGTAGTGGGTTCCTACCGGTGCGGACCAATACTGCGTTCCGGTAGCGGCGGGCTGGTGATATAATTTACATGTGATGGCTCCGGTGCTGTCTGTGCTGGTCCGTGTGTGCCGCCATCTTTTTTCCATAATTTTTGTCGATTTTTTTGGGTTTGGATGGCTTCTCCTCATCCTCTGTTTTGAAAAAAAGCCCTCCCGCCAGCCGCAGGGTTAATACCTAGCTTTATTTCTTTGTCCGAAGCACAGCTGAGCAGCTCCTTAGCTGTGTTTCGGGGCTGCAACATTCTTCTGAGCATGCATGGAAATAAAATCACGCAATGAGACTCTGCTTCAACTTGCTACCTCTTCTGTGACTTATAATTATCAAACAATATACACAATATATCACATTTTCCTTCCAAGATAACTAATGACATTTCAAAAGAAAAGGTTTGCTCTTCCCTAAACCAAGCTGTGTCTTTCCTATATTTCTTAGTGCTCAGCTAGTTGATGGGAAATGGTCAACAGAAACATATCATGAAGATATACCGTATTTTTCGGAGTATAAGATGCACCGGAATATAAGACGCACCTTAGTTTTTGGGAGGAAAATAGGGGAAAACAATCTGCCTAACAGGTATTTCCTCCAAATGGGAAAAGAAACTTACACTAAGAGAGGGTGGTCTGCAGGGAGAACCTTTTGAGAGAGTTTTAAAGTAAGTGTATTTTGTAATCTCATACATTAAAATGAATCCAGCTAGCCAATTATGACCTGTTGATTACATTCAAACTGACTATAAGGAACATTTTGAACTCTTGTCCTTATACAGTACAAATAATATATTTACTAATGCAAATGTCTTTTTCTGCCTTATCATGCAATTTTCACATACTGTGCACCTTTTAATTAAAAATAGTCTAAACTTATAATCCACTAGTTGTTTATGCATGCCAAAAATAAGTTTGTTTAAATACAACACCAATTAAAATTAGAGAGTCTTAAACCATACAATTATATATATTATATTATATATATATAATATAAGCAA
>JALIGW010000035.1:2120465-2330465 GCA_023053685.1 Diadophis punctatus similis | reverse complement strand
CATTATACTATATAAAGAAAATATAAAACCAATTTATACCAGTAATATCACATAAAATTATAGATATTAGCAAATGTGAATATCAAATGTGTACATTTGAGAAAATGGTGAACCAAAACTTGTGGATGGGGAGAAATACACATCAAAAGTATGTGAATGTTCATCTATAATTCTATACAAACTGATGTGAAAATAAGATGGAACAAAGTATGCTGGAAAGAGAAATTGAGTAAAATCAAACTTTACAAGTTTGCCTACTCCTAGAACTGTCAACGTACATTTGAATGATTTCCCTAAGAGAAAATAATTGGCAGAAATATGGCATAGGATTGTCATGGAGGAGTTTTATAGTCTGTGGTGGAATCAAAGTTCGTATTTTTTGCTTAGATGAATTTGAGGATGCAAGGAAGAGTTTTGGTTCGGAAGCAGCATTTTCAGGGTGTGTGATCTTGACATGCCAGTGACAAAGTATAAGAAAATAGCCAACGCTCTCATTTTTAAAAAATGAATTTTGAAGCTTGGAAATCATTTTTCATGTTCGTAATTCATTGTTTAAAAGGCACGCCTTCTATTTAAACGACATGCTCTAACAATTCATAATGTCTTAATTTGAAGCTATTACTTTCTCCTATGACTGGGAAAAAAATGAACAGATAAGCCATTTATGTAGATTAAACTTTGATGCAAAGCTCTAGGATGAGATAATTTATGAGAATTTATATTATCTGTGGATTATCTGTCTGAACTTTCATTTTAAGGTAGCATAAGTCTTATTTTGTGGTACAAGTGGGTTTTTGGTGTGGGTGTTATAGGAGCTTTGCCCAAATCCTTTTCTTTTACTATTGGTATGCCTATTCACAGACAATCGGAGCAGTGTTCTTACTTCAGAGCTAGCATTGCCCATTACTGCTTAGAAAGTAATAACTGCACTGCACCTGAATTTAAAAAATATATATCTAAAAAAATAAATTAGTTAAAAAAAGAAAGCATAGCAATAATGTGGTAGGTGGCGTGTATAAAATACATTATTGAAGTCATCCATTAAATAAAAAGTTATATAACACCACAAGTATTATTTGTATTACATAACTGAAGAAATCCCTAAGGGCAGCACTCACCAAATTAAAGGATCAAGATTGTTTGTAGTTATTGTTAGCACTAGCATTCTCAATAAAATCAGTTGAGAGAAAGTGTTGTCTCGTTCTAGACCTTTTTGTTTTTTAGAGCCCTATTATTTTTAGTGCGTGTTTCTTTACTGCCCTTTCTTTCCACCTTAAAATCTTTACCTGGCTAGGATCTGTTGTTCTGTTACTGGAGGGCAAAAATGGGAGGAATTGTCTAGCTAAATTGCAATTAGGCAGCCCCGGGTGAGGCTGGCACCAGTTAACTTGGGATATTGGAGTGAAAAGGCCCGTAATCAGCCTTCGGTCATGTAGAACAATGCATAAAATTAAATTGACATTAATGAATAATTGTGTAATGAAAATGGAAGAGGAGAGTTAATTGCATGTTACAGTGAGTGTAATGCCTAGATAACCTTGCATTTAATGCTATTCTTAGCCCTGCTGCCAAGACTTTTACAGAGCCTCTCTCAGCAGGAAATCATTAAAGCTGTGAGTAGATAATGCAGGCTCAGTGAAACCTAAGTGGCAACAATATAACAAGAGTTTCTTTCAGACTGTAGTGTTTTCATGAGAAGAGGAGGGAGGAGGGCATCTTGAGGTAATTTGTACACATCTGAATGAAAATAGGAAGCTTGGACAATCTATTCTCAACTCATCCTGTGCTAGGGATTTCTCAACTATTGTTGCAGACAAGATGTATGATACAAGATTTGTCCACCGGTACTCACTAGGTACTCACTAGGCCGTTCTATTCCCAGTTGTCTCTTGCAGCTAAAACTTAACTTTTATGAATAGCCTGGAGTGTAAAAACACTTGACCTCAAAGCAAACAAACTATCTAAAAGTATCTTCATGCCCATCCCATTGTACCTCTCAATCCCTGGATTGTGAAATCGGTGACACTAGCCCTCCTTGAAAAAGACACTTGGAGACAAGCATTTGAAAAGTACCTTTGAAGCTTTCCATGATTTTTTTTTAATTAAAATGAGGCCATCTTTTCAGAGAGCTATGGGCCTTTATTTGAGACGGATATCATCTCTGGAAGACTTAAACATCTGTAACAGTGATGGATGCCTCCATTATAAAGCTTGGCAGAGCTAGATAGATCCACTGAATGGAAACAGTGCAGTATTAAACAGATTTTGCTGGGGAGTTTTGCCTAAAGAATAAGATTATCTCAAAACACTTAAGGGACAGTTTACTGTTAATTTTGCAGGCCCCACATTGCTGTTGACTCTTACATGAGGCCTTGTACTGGATAAATTATAAAAGCCTTCTCCTGATGTTTAGTGGAATACAGATGATTCATGCATATGCATTTTCTGTAAGCAATAAGCATTCTGAGAACATCAACAGTATCTTCACAGCGACTTAATTCTTTCTTTCTCTCGCTCTCAAATCATACTGTTAAGACTGAGGTTAAGAGTTCACCAGGTAAAATTCACTTCTCCAAGGTTGTGGAAACAAGGAAATAGCATAGAAGAGCCTTAGCAAGTGGCAGCCCTTGGTGTTCTTGTCGCATTGGGACTCTAAGTAGGGTCAGGGAGACCTTTGGAAGGGAGTCCATTAAGCAATTGAAGGCCATAGGACAAACTGTGAAGTTTTTTTTAAAAAATACATAAATTCTAAATTCATCCTTAAAATAATTCCAAGGCCAGTGTACTTTAACTCATGTTCGCACTGCTGTAAGATATTTGCTAACAAGAGAAAAAGAGCTAATGTACTGAGGTAACTATATACTGCTAAAATTGTCATGGTCATTACCTTTAACTGGGCAAAATGGTGCAGCATAGAGCAACAATTTTTAAACCAAGGTTCTTCAAATGGGCTAACGTACATAATGTGTCCAAAATCTGGGACCCATGTTTCCCAAGAGAATAAAATTTGGGGAAATTATGGCTGCTTTGTTTTCAACGTTTCATGACAGTGTCTTAGCCAGTCTCACAATCCCTTGCTCCCTCCCCCACCCAGCAACAGCCATTTATCTGCCTGAAGGGAAGGGGTAGGGGTAGGGACATTAAGGAAGGAAGCTCTGCACATCCTTCCCAGCCCATGCCACTTCTTCACATGTTCCCTGTCTGTGCTCGCCCCTTTGCACCCTTCTTGGTTTGCGTAGCACCATTTATACACACACTGTAACCCCCATGCGCCCTTCTTTACCTGTGCTACTCTGCCCCTAGTGGGGGTAGCTTGGAAATAGTCTAAATATAGGATGAGGAGGCTGTTTACACAGTCTCATTTGTCTCTTCTACAGTTGATGAAGAAATATTTACTTCTTGTGTTATTTGTATTTGTATTTGTTTATTTGTCAAGCATATATAATTATAAGCGAAGTATAAACAATAAAACATGATTGGATATATATGTAATAGTACAAGCATGAATATATGGGTACATTAGGACAGGAACGGTAGGCACAATTGTGCGCTTATGCACGCCCCTTACCGACCTCTTAGGAATGGGGTGAGGTCGATGGTAGATAATCTGAGGTTGAAGTTTTTGGGGTTTGGGGAAGAAACTACTGAGTCAGGTAAAGTGTTCCAGGCATTAACCACTCTGTTGTTGAAGTCGAATTTTTTGCAATCAAGTTTGGAGCGGTTTACATTAAGTCTAGACTGTGTTGTTCTACTATTGCCATGATAAGGCTGCCTGATATTACCTTTTTAAGAACATACAATTTTCTGTCTGCTTGTTATATTCCTTCCTTTCTCCTTCCCTCCCTATACCTTTACTCAATATTTGTACTAAACTTTCTGTATTGCATGAAAAATCTGTTCCCACGTTCATGTGTACAGAGCAGTTCAGCAAACAAAACTAAAACATTTAGGAGGAGAATTGGCTTGGTTAAATATTCTAAAAAGATTTATATATGACTAGATACTAATGTAAAACAAGGTACAGTTCTACAGCAACTCCAACAAGTATATTTGCACGATACAAATGTGACCAACATTGTTTTGTATGGGATTTGATGGACTCTCTCTTGAATGGGAATTCTTAAATCCAGAGACAGCGATATGCATCTCTCACTACTATTCTTTCTTACCCCCAAGGGAAAATTTAAGGTTTTATGTGCTCTGACCAGTTCAAATCTCAAAGTATTCATTGGGAGATGGTTAATCAATATTGAGGGGAGGGGAAAATCTTGCTCCACTTCCTAATTAATCCTTTTTAGACTCTTTAAAGTACAAAAAGGGCAGCGTTTCTAACAGCTTTATGATCTAGCGCTAGCATTAGGATCGTATCTCAAACTTTCTCATGGTGAAGTGTTCTCTATGAGAGGAAATCTTTCTGGAGGACAGAAGTAGAGAGGAAGACCTATACAGGAAGCAGAAGAATGTCCGGAGAGAGGAATTAAAGCAGGAGGCAGAACAGAATTTGCAGGGAGAAAACCTACTCTGAGGTGCAGTGGAATAGAGTGAGAGTAATGCTGTGTTTCTAGTGGGGAGCAACAGCAATAGCACTTAGACTTATATACCGCTTCACAGTGCTTCACAGCCATCTCTAAGTGGTTTACAGAGTCAGCATATTTCCCCTAACAATCTGGATCCTCACTTTACTGACCTCTGAAGGATGGAAGGCTGAGTCACACCTTAAGCCTGGTGAGATTCGAACTGCCACATTGCAGTCAGCTGGCAGTTAGCAGAAATAGCCTGCAGTACTGCATTCTAACCACTGCGCCACCGCGGGGAGTGTAGTAAAATAGAATTAGAAGAAACAGGAGAGAAGATAGAGTGGAGACAAAAACACTCACATAAAGAGCTGTATAACTTTTGACACACTTCTGTATTCTTGGACAATTTGCAAGCGCACAATATCACCCCAGCCTCTATGGTGAGAAAAACATTTCCGATTGTCTAGGGACCTATGCTGTTGATGACTCTTTTGGGTCTTGGGTCCCCCAAATTGGATATAGTATAAAAAGAACTCTGACAATCTTCCCCTTCCAAGACTCATGTGTACAACAAAGAGGAGAGAAGTTTGAAGACTCTTGGACGATATAGGATCTGAGGTACGTATTTAATTTCCTAATTCTTCTCCCTTTGTTATTTTTATTTTATTTATTTATTTATTTATTTTTGTCAAGTACGTGTTGGTAATATACATATAACATTGTTTATATACATAAGATGAGTACTGATAAGAGGGAACATTAGGACAGGGACAGTAGGCATGCTGGTGCATTTATGCATGCCCCTTAATAGAACTCACAACCTCCTAATTGTGAGGCAAGAGCTCTACCTCTAGGCCATAGCAGTTACAGCTGTTAAAATGTAGTGCTTCCCAATCAGGTGCCTTCCATATTTGTTTGGTTGATTCTTTGACTAGGTCTTTGAAATTCATTATTTAATGCTCTTCCAGCCCCCATCCTTAAAATTTTCTACCACAGAAGCATGAGGACAGCATCCATCTGTGGTTCTTATTTTACCATGTATTCCTTTTTTGTTTATCCCTTTTAATGTTTTTTTTCCCTTGTACATCTCAGATTTCTCCTTGATGTGTCTTCTTTCCTGCATGTCAAAAACACACTTAACGTTTGAAAAAGCAAATGCAATCATTTCTTTTTCAGTTAAAAGATGCAACCTCTTTATGTAAATGACAACCAAAGGGTTTGTAAATTTTGTCCCTGAAGCTTGCCTGTCCAGATTACTGACTTCTTTAGGAGAGAAAAAAATAAATAAATCAAAGCTGTTACTTCAAAGTATATTTTCATTTGCTGTGTTGCTACACATTGTTACTACACCGTACTTGCTGATTAATTGGATGGTGCTATGTAAAGAACATGCTTATTAATGGCTTCGCTGTCATTTTCACGGATTAGGTCACCCCAGTGATATGTTGAAACAAAAAGATGTTTTCAAAATAGATGCTCCAGATTTTGAGAGACATAATGTGGTTCTGCTATTCATATACTGTAGCTTCAGTTTACTTGAAGGAGAATTAGCAATAGCAATAGCAATAGCACTTAGACTTATATACCGCTTCATAGTGCTTTACAGCCCTCTCTAAGCGGTTTACAGAGTTCAGCATATTGCCCCCAACAATCTGGGTCCTCATTTTACCGACCTCAGAAGGATGGAAGGCTGAGTCAACCTTGAGCCGGTGAGATTGGAACAGCTGAACTGCTGAACTAGCAGTAGCCTGCAGTGCTGCATTTAACCACTGCGCCATCTCGGCTCTTAGGAGAGAAATGAGAAAAGTATGAACTTTTAAAACATTATCATTCTGTTTCATTTTGCTAATACTGTATTAATTGAATGAATTGAATCATTGCTGCAAGGAAAATAGAAAAAATACTAAATGGAAATTAAACCAAGGAATCACCGTTTTCTTCATTTTTCTAAATTAATTTTGGATTTTTTTAAAAAAAAAACTCTTATAGGTTAACAAAATTTACTGCCAGAAACAGGCTTCATTACTTTGAGGTAAAGCAATTGATGTTTGAAAGAATTGATTTGAATCTGCAGCCATGACAGAACTGAATACTTTTCAAAACTCTATAATGATACTAAAAATGAATGGACTATAAAAGCATACAGAATGAAGTCACTAACAAAGGTCATAAGAGTCTCATTATATCACGCAACTGTATTTAAGGAAGGAGCTACATATGTACACAAACAGTGCAGGGGTGGGTTCTAACTTAACTCATTGCCGGTTCGCTTCCTCCCATGCCGTGTGGCCGCGCCTTGTGGGCGCGCGCGTTGCATGTGCAGTGATGAAAAAAATAAAAAAAATCCCCCCCCAAAAAGCAGAAAACAAGATGGCGATGCATGCGCAGTGCCAGAAATTTGGCTTTTGTGCATGCTCAGAAGAAGAAAAACCCGGAAAAAATAAAAATAAAAAATTTAAAAAGATGGCGGCATCCACGGACCGGCACCGACCGAACCGGTTCTGTGATGTCATTGTGATGTCACCAGTGGGTTGCTACCAGTTCGAGCGAACCGATCCGAACCGGGAGGAACTCACCTCTGAAACAGTGACTATTCATATAGGAGGAAGCTGGAAGTGTGAACTACTGCACATGTAAAATATTAAGGTTGCTTGTGCTATGTCCTTACCACCTATTTATTAAAACATTTGGGTGTGAAATACATAATTGGCCTGCATTCTTCTGAACAATTGTAGTAGCAATAGCAATAGCACTTAAACTTACATACCACTTCTTAGTACTTTACAGCCCTCTCTAAGCAATTTTACAGAGTCAGCACATTGCCCCCAACAATCTGGGCCCTCATTTTACCAACTTTGTAAGGATGGAAAACGGAGTCAACCTTGAGCCAGTGAGAACTGAACTGCTGGCAGTCGGCAGAATTAGCCTGCAATACTGCATTCTAACCACTGCGCCACCATGGCTCTTCAGGAGCCACTGATTATATTTTCTATTAGCTAAACTTTTATCGATATGTTGTTGATTTAACCATTCAGTCATATCCGACTCTTGGCAGCTTTATAGGCAAGTGTTCTCCATGCTACCCTGTCAAGCAGCTTCTTGTTTCTTTCAGTTGTTGTGTGTGCATCTTTGTATCAGTTTTGATGTTATCAAGCCAGCATGTTCTTTGCTTGCCCCTTCTTCTTGTTCCACTAACTATTCCTAGCATCATTGACTTTCCAATGAATTTGCATGTATGGCATGGCCAAAATAAATCAGACGTAGTCTTGTGGAAAGGTATATAGTATCATATATACAGATGTGCTAGACTTCTTCTACAGTATGCAAACAGGAATACTGATCATCAAGGCATCTATACAAGCTGTGACTACTTCTGCAGTTCTGCTGGAAGTGAATCTGGTACATCTGTCTGGTTAGCAGTGGGCAAGGCATATACTTACAATTTTCTTTCTTTATAACATTTGAAATATGCTTCAGGGAATCCTCTGATTATTCATAAATTATCCTGAAAACTGTGGACAAATGCAACATATGCATTAGGTACACCTATTACATTTGTAAATTAATAATAATGCTTTGTTTTGTTTTATTGTTCTGCCAAGAGATTGAATATATGACTAATATTTTTATTTTTAAGAAAACTATACAAAAATAGAACAATTTCACAAGGCGAGTGAGAAAATTATGTTTATTTATTTGTCGTATTCCTTAACCATCCATCTCCCTCGGATGTCTATATTCCTGATTAAGGACGAAAGTTATTCTCTTTTTCCAAGGTGAAATTGTTAGAAAGTTGCCCCACTTCAACTAAATTCAGTCCAGTGAAATATCAATGATATCTGGAGATGAAGGAAGGGTATTAAAAGAAAGCCACTAAAGAACTTACATAAAACCAAATTTTCTTTCTTTCTTTCTTTCTTTCTTTCTTTCTTTCTTTCTTTCTTTCTTTCTTTCTTTCTTTCTTTCTTTCTTTCTTTTTCTTTCTTTCTGTCTGTCTGTCTGTCTGTCTGTCTGTCTGTCTGTCTGTCTGTGTACTTTGCTTTCTGTATAAATAATCTATCAAACCTTATCCAATAAAGAAAGAAAGAAAAAAGATAGTGGCTAGGCCCAGATGATAAAATCCCTTCTCTTGCACACAAAATAAGAACTTCTATCACATTGTCATGGCTGCCATCTTGATTTTTTCACATCCCTCTACTGTTGCCCACAAAAGGATGATGCGTTGAATAGCAACAGAATTACTGTATATACCGCTTCACAGTGCTTTACAGCCCTCTCTAAGCAGTTTACAGATATTCAGCATATTGCCCCCAACAATCTGGGTCCTCGTTTTACCGACCTCAGAAGGATGGAAGGTTGAGTCAACCTGGAGCCGGTGAGAATTAAACTGTTGGCAGTCGGCAGAATTAGCCTTGCAATACTGCGCCACCACGGTTCTTAAAGGTTTCGCTTACCCATCATAGCTAATATTTTCTAAGCAGGTCTCACCTGGGGAAAAGGAGCTAGAGTGAAATAAAAAGGAATCAATCTATGCCACATTTGATTTTCCAGAACTACTATAAAAATCGGTGTAGTCTTCAAAGCAATCCTGCTTCTTTTCTGTGGAAAGTCACACCCTATTTTCCTACATACGCATGTGTTCCTGAGTTTGTGCTGCTTTTCCATGTACCTGGGCTTTTGGAGGCATGTTAATATTGTGGCAATACTATATTGTTGATGCCATTGTGTGAATTTGTACTGTTAATCTGTTGATTAATTTACCATAGTAAAATTTTGATTTTAAAAAAATATTTGAGAAAAGAACAATATTTAAAGTGGGGCAACGCAGCATATTTTTAGGTCTACTAAAATGGATTTTGTCTCGTCTCTGTGATTGTGATAACATTAAAAAATAAAATGAGCAAGTATCAGTTATAGTTAATTTAGTCATCTTTCAAAATAATTCAGCTATCTCCATCTTCATTGATGCAGGATTTCAGAAACATCTGGTTTGAGTCTGATGAACATGTGATTTATTTATTGAAACAGCTTCCTGTTAAAAGATGGTGAAAAAGGAGAGATATGCAGTTCTATGTCAAAATGAGAATTACCTAATATAATCTAACATGAAAAATGAAGTGTTTTCTCAGAAATGTGCAAGCAACAGTCCAATGATTACATGAATGTAGTCTATACTGTGCATGCTTTCATAGTGTTTCAATGTATACATGTGAGAGTATGTGCATGTGTGAAGGTATGTATATGTGTACCACTAATCCAGCAGCGGGTTGCTTGCTTGCCGGTGTGCTGCGCGCGCATCTCCACGTTTCAGACGTGTGCGTGCTTGCTATGTGCACGTGCCCCCTCGTGCAATTTTGCTTCTGCACATGCGCGGAAGCAAAATCGCACTGAAATCTCGCGAGGGGACACGTGCGCGAGAGAGATTTTGGCGCGATTTTGCTTCTGCACATGTGCAGAAGCAAAATCTCACAGAAATCTCTCTCGCGCACGTGTCCCCTCACAAGATTTTGGCGAGATTTTGCTTCCACGCATGCGCAAAAGCAAAATCGCCCAAAAATTCACAGAAAAAGATGGCGACACGCGCGACGGACCGGCAGAGAGGGCTCCGGAGCGGTCACGTGCAAATTGCGCAATCGGCCACTCCCTACCGGAGCTGCGCACCGGACAGCTCCGGCAGGAACCCACCTCTGCACTAACCCCATTTACTGCCACAAATACACTTTATGGAGTTGCTTCAAGAATTTCCTATGACAAATATTTTTACTTCTGACACCTTCATGCTGAAAGAGTTGGCTTCTTTAATCTCTTTTATATTTAAAGTGGGATTACAGTGCCACATGGGAAAATAATCCTTTGAATGAGTAATAACTTCAGACGTTCCTGAAGCTTGCATGTTTTACAGATTGCAATCGTACAGGGCCTAAGCTGGGATCAGAAGTTGGTTAAGCTTTAGCTGCAATTTTTAGTAGGTGGTAGAGTAGTCCTTGGACAGAAAGAGTTCAACAGTACAAGTGTGCATATTTATTTCAAAGTAAATATTATTATGTTCAGGAGAGCTCACTTCTAGGTACATTTGCCTAGACTATAGCCTTTAATATTATTTTGATTTTTTTTTGTTTCAAACTGTGGCGGCAGGCTGAATCAGATAAGTATGTTTAACAAACAGAAGAAGTATAAGAGGCTGCAGAAATAAAGATGGACTTTTCATTTGCCAAGAATTAAATAAACTTCTTCACCCTCGAATTTAATAGACTTGATGAGGTATTGGCTCTTCCCCAAACTCCAGACAATAGAAAAGCTAATTAAAACAGAATATGAAACTTTCTGAAGTTTATGAGAGAGTTAAATGGTATGGCATCAGCAATCCAAAAGAGGTGTTAGTGAACTGAAACTCACAATAGAACTTTTTAAGAAATATATATTTTACAATCAAGCTTTTATACCCTATGCTGGCTATAATCCAGAGAGTTACTTAGGTGCTTCTATGGATTGCTTGCACCCAGTGGGATTTAGAGTGCAAGCTTTTTACCCTTTCCTTTTAACAGCAGACTCCCTTCCCAGACATACCATAAACTTCTTTTGAAAGTGGGCTTCCTCTGCAGCATTTCAGAAATAGTGTTTTACGGAAAATATAAGCCTAAATTCAATATGGGCCTCCTTGCAAGTTTCTCTGGACTATCCCTGCCCTTCTTCTCATCTGTCTTGTTAACTATGAACATTCAAAGTTAAGTCCTTCCAGAAATGTAGATTGCTTAATTCTCTAGCAATCAGACCTCGAAAAAACATACTGTATTTTTCGGACTATAAGACGCACCGGAGTATAAGACGCACCTTAGTTTTGGGGGAGGAAAATAGGGGGGGGGGAATCTGCCTACCAGGTATTCATCTGGCTAGCGTCCTTGGTCTGGTCAGCTTCAGCACATTATTTTATCCCCTGGTTAGGACTTAAAAAAACCACCTTCTGAGAGAGTAACAATGAAAGAGCCTGCAAGCCAGTAAGAGCTGGGAAGATCGTTAGCACCTGGTTACGGCTAGAAAAAAACTTATTCGGAACAAGTAGAGCAATGAAAAAAATCCTGCAAAGACTTAGGGCTGGAAAAACATTATTTGGAGAGAGTAACAATGAAAAAGCCTGCAAGCCAGTAAGAGCTGGGAAGATAGATAGCACCTGGTTAGGGCTAGAAAAAAACTTATTCGGAGCAAGTAGAGCAATGAAAAAAACCCTGCAAAGACTTAGGTTAGGGCTAGAAAAACATTCTTTGGAGAGAGTAACAATGAAAAAGCCTGCAAGGTAAGAGCTGGGAAGATCTGTTAGCACCTAGTTAGGGCTGGAAAAAAAAGCTACATTCAAAGTATAAGACGCACCCAAATTTTCAGCCACTTTTAGGGAAGAAAAAGGTACGTCTTATACTCCGAAAAATACGGTAAATGATAGCCTTAATATGATAGAAAGCAAAAAATATGGATGGGCAATTATTACAAACTCAACAGCATAGCTCGCTCTTCTTTTTCAGTCACTTCCTACTAAATTTTTTTAGACATTGAATAGTGGACACAGTTCAGAGAGGGAGATATTTACATTATAGCCACCATTAAAATCAGTTCTGTGTTTCGTGGATCTGATAACTGTAGCTAAAGGACAAGGAACAGACAAATAGGTCAGCTCCTTCAACTCCCTCTGGACAAAAGAGGATGCAAAGTTGCCCACATTGTGCTCTATAGGGTTGCTCCTCATGAGGAGACTACAAGGCAGTGGGACTTAGAAGGCCGGAGAACCAAGAGATGAGGAAATTTGCTATTCTTGCTCCAGGCATAGCCAGACTCTTCAAAAGACCCTGCATTCACACTTTCTGTGCTAACCACCTTTGGAAATCGCCTATTAACTTTAAAGAAGTTAGACTCCTTCAAAATGACAAGGTGGGAAACACCATGTAATGCCTTCGGTCCTTAATATAAGAAAATGAAACTGTATCTTCAGAAGCTTGAAGAATACAAAATAAAACAGTTGAGTTATTTGTAAAAATAATAAAGGCAAGATACAAATAAATAAAATTAATCATAAATAAAAAGCAAGAGAAGGTTTTGGCTATAGAAAGTTTTGAAATAGATGTAAGGCTCAGAAAAATGGAATGTTTTATTTTAAATATTAATATGGTGAAATTAATTTTAAAGAAATGCTTTGGAGGGAGAAATTTTAAAAAGAATGTCAGTGTTTGTGACAAGCAATTCTTAATGGTGTTCAGAGATGTTGAGGAATAGCAACAGAAATTTGAATCAACAATGTCAGCAACTTGTGTGTTTTTATAAACACCCTAATCCTAGAAGAAACTGTTACAAGTTGCTGTTACAAAAAAGATTTGGAATAAAGTCTATCTCAGTGATGGCGAACCATTTTTGGCTCGGGTGCCAAAAGAGTGCGCGTGCGTGCCCACACCCATAATGCAATGCCCTCCCCCCCTTGCACACCTTGGCCCATTTCTTCTGCAGCCGGCAAGGCTTTCCTGAAGGCCTCCAGATTGATCCGGAGCTCTGTTATCAGCTGCAGAGGCCTTTCCTAAAGGCCTTTCCGGAAGGCCTCTTTAGCCTATAAGAGAGCTCCGGATTGATCTGGAGTTCTGTTATCGGCTGCAGAGGCCTTTCCTAAAGGCCTTTCCTGAAGGCCTCTTTAGCCTATAACAGAGCTCCGGATCGATCTGGAGCTCTGTTATTGGCTGCAGAGGCCTTCAGGAAAGCCTTGCCGACTGCAGAAGAAATGGGCCGAGGTGTGCGAGGCCTGGCTGCAACTGTCCAAAGCTGAAGAAGTTCCTGAAGACTTCTGACAGCGAGAAGGAGGCTGGGGGTGATGCACACAAGTAAACTTCCGGTTGGCCCATTGGGTCGTTTTTCGCTGTCCCCAGGCTTCAGGAGGCTTTCCTGAAGCCTGGGGAGAGCGAAAAGAAGGCCGAGAATCAGGTGGCCAGCGCGCACATGCGCACTGGAGCTGACATAGGGCAACGCCTCACGTGCCCTCAGAGGTTTGCCATCACTGGTCTATCTGATTAAGGAGAACAATGTGAACCAGAATTTATTACTTGGTATTTTAAAAAATTGGATGAGGCTGTAAAAATGAATAAGGAAATAAAAATGACAATTCAAGAGTGTAATTGGAGTAATTTTTTCCTGTTGGACTTACAAAAGAGGCTTGTTACAGTTTTGAAGAAATTGTGAGACAAGGGATAATGATAATTTGAATGGATTAAAGAGCAAGATTATTTTATGTAAAAATAAGGGACATAAAGTTGGCTTATTTGATTAGGGTTAAAGGGGATATGTTATTTTTGGGGGGGGGTCTTTTTTGACTTATTGACATCTGAATTGGAAAAGATGTATATTGGATTTGCTTACACTTAAGAGTTGAAATAAGGAATAATGAATTTTATATTTGTTAACAAATGTGATTATTTTAGGACTCTGTTTGCACTTTTTGCTGATACCTGGATTGTAAAATACGCGTATGTTGTTTATTAGACTTGTCTTTAGTTAAAAATTGAATTATGGGACAAAGAGTTTTATATTTTTTAACTGAGAGGTGATGAAGAGATAGTGAACAGTGATACTGTTTATATTTGTGATAAGCATGGGTTGAAAGTCACTTTCTTAAGATTTTTTCTCTTTTCTTTTAATTCACTTTAAATTCACTAAAATTATGGTTCCAACAAAATTGCCTCGATCAAAAACCAATTAAGTTATTCAAAATTTTAGATTCATTTACAGTCAACAGGATAGTTTTATGTGAATTGATCTTACCATAATTCTGTTGGGAATATATTTGAGTATTTTATCGATCCTTCTGAATTTCAGAGTGGCATAACATGAAGTCTGGCTAGAATTTATTTCGCTATAATAAGATAGTAAAAAGTGGTTAGATATTTTCAAGAACTTACAACAGAGGAAAGAAATATACATGGGGAAAACACATACCAAAGAACAACAAAAAGTTGCACTTATTTTTTAAAAAAGAAGTTCTCATGTTGTTTATATTAACAGCTGCTTAAAATGATGTTTATAAAGGTTCTATATATGTAATGGACCATGACAACAGTAAACTATGATAATATTTTTCTGTTTTTCCTCCATACAAATAGTCTGCTAGAAAGAAATACTGCCTTAATTACAATAAAGTAAACCAGAATTGTACTGTTCTAAACATTCCTAAGTGAAACTAATTTTTATCTTAATCAAGTGACAGAGGAAAGGAATTCTTAGGTAAGCTCCAGTCAGCAATGAGGATTTTAAAATTTCAATTGACATAGCTAAAAGGACTTTCCAGTTCTTTCAGAGTAAGTATTAAAATGTAAGGAAATAGATGGATGGTTTCATCTTAAAATGGTTTCTACTTTGAATACAAATTACTTCATTTTGTAAAGAGAAATCCATTTTCTAGATTCTTTGAACAAGTAGAATAACCATATTAATTTGCTACTTATAGTGCCTCAATACTACTAGTTCCATCCTCAAGCTTCTGGTGGAGAAATTCTGAACTATCCTCGTGAGCACTTGATATATGCAGAATGTTACACTAATTAAGGCATTAGACTTGGGTGGAGAGGCTCAAATTTAATATTACGCACACTGTTGAGGAGTATTTTTTGGCCTGCTTACTAGTAGGTTACATATGTACAGGTATTCCTTTGTTTAGCAACCAAAACTAGGACTTGCAACTCAGTTGTTAAGTGAAGCAGTCGCTAATTGAGACTGTGGTTTTGATCTTGCTTCACCTGTCCTTTGCTTTACAGACCTATGAAGGTTCTATATGCAAAAACTGATTGTAAAGTTACTTTTTCACCACGACGGAAGTGCACGTTGTAACTAAAATGATCACTAAACGAGGACTACTATAAGTTTCCTGTTGTCTTCCTCATCACAATATCTCAATACGGCAAATAATGGGTGTGTCTTTTATTTAATACTATGTACCGTATTTTTCGGAGTATAAGACGCACCTTTTTCCTTCCTAAAAGATGCTGAAAATTTGGGTGCGTCTTATACTCCGAATGTAGCTTTTTCGAAGCTTTTTTCCCAGCCCTAACGAGGTGCTAACGATCTTCCCGACTTCCTACTCCGTGGGAAGAAGTTTTTTTCCAGCCCTAAGTCTTTGCAGGCTTGTTTTCATTCCTACTCCCTCTGAAAAAGGTTTTTTCAGCCCTAACGAGGTGCTAACGATCTTACCAGCTTGCAGCATTTTTTTATTCCTACTCCCTCCAAAGTAGTTTTTCCAGCCCTAAGTCTTTGCAGGCTTGTTTTCATTTCTACTCTCTTCGAAGAATATTTTTTTCAGCTCTAACCAGGGGATAAAATAATGTGCTGAAGCTGAACAGACTAAGGATGCTAGCCAGATGAATACCTGGTAGGTAGATTTTTTTCCCCTATTTTCCTCCCCCAAAACTAAGGTGAGTCTTATACTCCGAAAAATACGGTACTTAAAATACCCTTGACTTGGTTGAATGTTTGTATGTGTGTTGTATTTTCCTGTATATATTTTTGATATTGTACTAATTCTGATTTCTTACTGATTATTTAGCACACTAAGTAACATACTGAATACTATAGTTCTTCTTAAATTGGAAGATGATGAGGAAGCTGTTAGGAATACCTAATAGCTGGATAGAAATTTATTCTTCAAACACTGTGTGCATTATTTTCTGTTTTGAAGAAACAACCATCAATCAATCAGAATAGTTGAAATATTTGATCTTTCAGGTAAATAGCTACTCCTCTCTAAATCTTCAGGAATAACTAAGGGAAAAACCAATCTGTTTCATATATGGTAAAAAGTTTTAAAAGGTACCTCAAATATAATCCTAAATAAATTTTAGTTTTCAAAGATTACTTTTATATTTTCCAACTGTATCTTCTGTAGAAGAAAAGGATAATGACAAACAGTTCTTTTGATTATTTCACATTTCACAGTCAAATTATAAGCTGCGTGTTCTATTTTTTTCCTATTGAATCAGGTGGAATTTGTTGTCTTTCCTCCACGCTAGCACTAAGAATGTTTTATCACCAAATTGTGGTCCTTCCAAATGTTAATATTCTTTCTTTGATGAGTAATGTGAATTCCTGTTTGGGGGTGGGGTAGGCTACTTGGTGTTGTAATTCTACTTCCATGGAGGCAATTAGTGTTCAGGTTTGTGGTTTATATTTGATCTTGACTGATTGGTTAATAGTTCTGCAAACCTTTAAAGAGACATGCAGAGGTGGGTTCTACTTACCTTCCCCACCGGTTCGCATCATGACGGAAGTGCATGTTTTGCACATGCGAGTGAAGCAAGCGCACACGCATGCGTCACTTCCTGGAAATGACCTTCTGCGCATGCGCAGTACTATAAAAAATGAGAGAACTGGCTCGGGGGCGTGGCAGGCCTGGGTTGCTGCCGGTTCCAGTGACCCAGGCCGCCATGTTACTACCGGTTCTATAGAACTGGTCCGAACCGGGAGGAACCCACCTCTGGTCCCATGGCTATTTGCATGTATACCACCCCCGAAATTTTAAACAAAGTTTACCCCAAACAGCCTGCATACTAGAACAAAAAATACCATTACAGACTTACAAGACTTGTCCAAATTATTCCATTGCTAACAAGTCCTACCTTGCTTGTATGAAATGTTTGCTCCAAAGTGGTATAGTGAAATATAACTAGTTTAAGCATTTTTGTGCTGAATCGTATTTTGTAACTCAACTACATATGCAGAATACAAAATTAATACCCCCATTTAAACTCTTGTGTATACATGATGTTATTAAACATCATATAAATAATCATTAAGAGATATCTCTGTTGCAGGATCCAATCTGCGTCAGTCTTCCGAGCTTTTGGACTCATGCTTGAACCCATCCTCAGAGAACTTCTCTGAGTGCTTTGAGCTGTTCTGTGTCTGGTATTTATAGATATCTCTGTGCTTGTTTGTTTTATCTTTAAGTCAGAATTTACGCCCGGTGACTGCTTGGATAAGTCCGTGCAGTTTTCTTGGCAAGGATTTTCAGAAATGGCTTGCCATTGCCTGCTTCCTAGGGCTGAAAGACAGTGACTGGCCCAAGGTCACCCAGCTGGCTTCATGCTCAAAGCAGGACTAGAACTCTCAGTCTCCTAGTTTCTAGGCTGGTACCTTAACCTCTACAGTCTACACCAAACTGGCTCTCTATGTTATGTTAAACTGAAACATGTCCTAGTTTTATGATTCTTGGAATATTTTAGCTGTAATGCTTCCATGGTTATACTTCATTATTGCAGATAGTTATATAATACCAGTTTTCATTGAGCGAAATATAGTCACCAGAGTGACTTGACTTAACAGGAAAATTTTCCAAAAATTCCTGGAAAATGAGATCTGCTATATTATCTAGTTGTACTTACTGAATTCAGTGGTGATAATTAAGGGAATGTGTTTACCGTAGGCAAAATCTATAGGTTCTACAGTCAAGTAATTTCTCTTAGAAAGGTGGCTATTATAAAATTTAGAGACTTTTATTAGGCTGTAGTTTAGGTTAAAGATTGAAAATTTTAAAAATCCATATTCTGTCCCATAAAATTACTTCTATATCACCTCAGATATCATAGTGTATTGCTATGTCTTAGTTCTTTTATTTGCAAAATGGAGTATCTTAATTGAGTATCAAAAGGCATATAATTTTCTGCAGAGGAATTAAAATCTGCATATGAAGAAAACTACTTGTGAGCCTTGAACTGTGTAATACTTAAACACGCTCATTGTATTAGAGGCAGAGATAAATATGTCCTCATTTAATATATATTAATTAAGAAAATATGTTTTATGAAATATATTAGACGAAGGAATGGACTATTGATGTAATTTAAATTTCTTGCTGAATTTTTGATCATAATATCCATTTGGTCTTGAACAAGCTTTCAATTTTGTCAATGTAGTGGATAATTTTGTAGAACCAAAACCTGACATTACATTTTTGTCTTTTTTAACAAGTTCATTAAAATATTATCTCACATTGTAAAATATCACTGTCAGCAATGCAACTCTGTAATTGAAACTGGACTAGGAAAAGGTATAGGTTTTTGCATACCACTAATACATTACTCAAACTTCAGTCTTCCTAATCACCTCTTCAGGCAAAAGATTTAAAGACACTCCTCACATCTTAAAGCAAGTATGTGTCAGAACGCCCCAAGTTACCTGTCTTTTTTGCCTTCATTTGAAAGGGTTGTGCGGCATTTGATGCTTGAAAAAGTGGTATTATTTTGAATAAGAAAAGTGCTTGAATATCATTACTGATACCTGAGAGTCATTCTAAGATGTAGAACTTTAGTCAGGCAGGAACTCAAAGTTTAAGGAAGGCCTCTATCTATTCTTTGACTTCTCACCCAAACTAGTTTTCAGGTTAAGATCAATTGTTAAAATGTTCATTTTTCTCTTAAAGCAGTACAAATATAGGAAAGAGCAAGGAAGTTAGAAATTAGAGTCAAAAACATATGTCAGATTCAGATTCAGATGAGAGAGAGAGATGAGAAAGAGAGAGAGATGATAGAAGATGGATGGATAGATAGATGATGATGGATGGATGGATGGATGGATGGATGGATGGATGGATGGATAGATAGATAGATAGATAGATAGATAGATAGATAGATAGATAGATAGATAGATAGATAGATAGATAGATAGATAGATAGATAGATAGATAGATAGAGTTGGCAGGCAGGCAGAAAGGGAGACAGAAACAGCCGTCCAGTTTAATCTCATTTATTTATTTATTTTGTCAAGTATGCATTGGTAATATACATAGATATAACATTGTTTATAAACATAAGATGGATACTGATAAGAGGGAACATTAGGAAATGTAGACTGGAAGCATAGAGGCCTACAACACTGACTTCAGGAAAAAGGGGAAGAATCCCAAGGTGGGAAAAGATAGAACCACTTATGAGGATCTCCCCCACCCACCCCCTACCCCTCACACAGAAATATTACTGTGTTTCTTTTGGATTGAACATGAATTGATTAACTCTGAATTAACTTCCAGAGTTAATCAGTTCACATTTCCTCAAGCAGTCAAAGACCCATGGTGCTGTAATGAGTAGGTGATGGAACTACAGGTCAATGGATGACAATAGTCTTCCCAGATTATGTTCAAGTGGGAGAAGAAAATTTAGGAAAGGGATTATTTGGATGATATAGATATATAGATGATGGCTTGATGTGGGAGGCAGGTCTAAAGGAAGTTCTAAGTATGAGCCTGAAAATACGGGGTTGGGAGTGTTTTTAATGCCAACTCAGGCTTAGATGGATGAGATATATACTTTGTAGAAGTTACTGAACATGTTGGAACCCTCTCTCTTTTTGAAAGGTATTTAAGAAAAGTCCATTTGCTCTTTGTTTTTGTACTACCCAAGTGTCTGTGCCATCATCACATCTCTTTCCTATGTTTCACCTATTTATATTACCTTAGAGATTTGAGGAATTTCTAAACCAAAAAAGGGGTTTAGCAGTAGCTAACAGCACAACAAAAGTATAATAAAGGAAAAGACCACACAACAAGGAGAATATGCAACAAGGGACATGTAAGGACAGCACTGGTTAAGAATCTCTGCCTTTCACATTCTTTGCATGTGAAAGGGCCCACAAATGCACAAAATGTGTCTGTAGGACTATGGATTAGACTCTCATATTTTTTATCTTTTTTTTAAGGAGCCCTGTATAAAGCGGCAACCATAGCTGGTTATTTGTTCATCTTAATCAAAAGATGCACACAATCAGTTCCGTGCAGAGTTGTATTGTGTATTGAATTAACCAGGATCACATCTCAGCTGTTTTACCAACCTCAAATTAAACTTTTTTTTAACCAACTGCATTTCACAAATGACTTGCAATCTTCGAAAGGTGTGACCTACTGTAGGTGTTTTTTAATTTTTGGAAATTCAGAGTGAACTAGATAAACAACTTGTTTAAGCTGGGTAAAACAGAAATGATCATTATTCATTTTTACAGAAAACATGGGGATAGCCCTGAATGTAATCCAGATATCAGAGAAACAGAGCTTAATTTCCATATTTTAACTCCACCTGCATTCCATCAAAAACCTTTCATGTGGATTTGGTCAAGTACTCTTCCCCCCTCCTTTTCTGCTACTTAAGCTGCTTTTATAGTATCTTTTTTTGAATATCTTAAATGTTTGCATACATCTGACATAAATACATGGTTTTAAGTTGGATTGTTGTGTATCTTCACTTTTAAATTGTACACCAACCCTCCTCAAAGGAACTCAGAAAACAATATAGGAGGTTGTGTTTTGGAAAAAAAAGTGCTTTCAAGATGCACAAAGAATAGCATAAGGTGTATTGGTTGATTTAAGCATGCTTCTTTCTGTTCCACAATTGCACAATTGGCTTGTTCCCTATAGCCCAGAGGTCTTCAAACTTGGCAACTTTAAGACTTGTGGACTTCAACTGCCAGAATTCTCCAGCCAGCTATGCTGGCTGGAGAATTCTGGGAGTTGAAGTCCACAAGTGTTAAACAGGGGTGGGTTCCTACCGGTGTGGTCCAGTGCGTAGCTCCGGTAGGGACCCACCGATAACCCAATTTGCGCGCGACTGCTCTGGTACCGTCTCCACCGGGCAGTCGCGTGCGTCACCATCTTTTTAATGAATTTTTGGGCGATTTTGCTTCTGCGCATGCGCGGAAGCAAGATCGCGCCAAAATCTCACGAGGGGACGTGTGCGTGCGAGAGATTTCGGCGAGATTTTGCTTCTGCGCATGTGCGGAAGCAAAATTGCACCAAAATCTCTCTCGCGCGCGCATCCCCTCGTGAGATTTTGCTTCCATGTATACGCAGAAGCAAAATCGCGTGAGGGGGTGCGCGCGAGGGGGCACGCGCGAAGTGGCGCGCGTGCGCGAAGCATAGAGGAATGCAGAGCAGCGCACCAGTCTCGGTAAGTAAGCAACTCGCCCCTGGTCTTAAAGTTGCGAAGTTTGGGGACCCCTGCATAACCTATGAGATCTGGAAGTATCTACTGTAGATACATCAGTGATGATATTACCCAGTTTGAGTAATGAAACATCGGCAAGAAAGCAACCGAGCTCAGAGAACACCAAGGACCTCTCATGTCAACCCTAACCTACAAGTATCCTTCTTTATTGATATACTAGTCCTTCCTAGCTATGTAATCTTCTGTTGACTACATCACTAGTAAATATGACTCATTGGTGCCAGCTTAGGCAAGACCCTACCAATGTTGATTTTAGCTGTGGGTAAAAAGTTTGGTCATTAAAAAAATCTGTAGCTGATGTTAACTCTGTTCTCTTCCCTCATTTTGATTTGAACAAAAGGAGGTACCGTATTTTTCGGACTATAAGACGCACCAATGTATAAGACGCACCAAAATTTGGAAGAGGTACTGTAAGTAAGGGAAAAAAGTTTTTGACCTCCTCCAGCCCCCAGAAGCACACTGCACACCTCCCAAACCCTCTGTGCACCCCGTTTTTGTGACAAACAGGCCGTTTTTCACAAAAACGGGGGCAATTTTGCCCTCCCCACAGGAGCACTCTACAGACCTCCCAAACCCTCTGTGCACCCCGTTTTCGCGTGGGGCGGGGCTTCGGGAGCCCAAAAAATGGCTGTATTCGGTGTATAAGACACACCAACATTTCCACCCTCTTTAAGGGGGGAAAAGGTGTGTCTTATACTCCGAAAAATACGGTACATCAGAAGTACAAAGATATCCATGGCGGTTTTCAAATGCTCTGGAGACAGGCGGTTTGTTTAAAGAAATGAGGAAAATGCTGAAAACCACCACTTTATTTAAACTCTCATGCCTCCTTTAGTAAACACGTAGTACATGAGTGAACCCTGTATGAACTTGTGCTTATTGCTGATTAAATAGAACCTAAAGCCTGCGTTTAAAAAAAAGAGGTGGGGGGAGATTATTATTGAGAAGAAGACAAAAAGTTGCATACAAACTTTTCTTTCTTACTTTTTTCTTTTTGGCCACACACAAGCTTTTACCCCACAGAGTATTGACTCACAGAGTCTTTTTTTTATTAAAGCACCCTAGTTTTTGTTTTTTTTTCTTTCTTTCTAGGCCTCAAAGTACTAAACTGAAAGCAAGCTGTTAACAGAAATGAGTAATTATTGAAGCTCTAACAGGCAGCTTTCATTGAAGTTGATTACAGCAGCCATATAATCACTTTTACGGATGCTGTAATCACAGGAGCAGGGAATGCTTGACTTGGTTCTTATTGTTTTCACCCAGGGTGGAGGTAGGGGGCCTGCCAGAAACCACCTCAGTGCAATTTCTTCTGTAAAAGAAGTCTACACACCACTGAATGAAGCCGCGAATCATTTATTCTTTCTTTATTAGCATTTTCCCCTCCCTCACGTAAGAGTCTGTTGGAGTCAGGAAATTGCTGTTATTCAATATGCAAGCCAGAGGTTGTAATGGCCATTTGGAAAGGGGTATGACCAATAATTACAGCCCCTTAATGAATAGAGTAATCTGGTGGAGACTAAACGCAAGGAGCAACTATGGGGCTGTCTCTGGTTAAATTAAAAGAACAGCCATGTAAAGGAAGTTAACAAGAATTAATTAGTTAGATCGAACTGAAAACCTACTCATTAGCAATGTTATAGGCAAACTAAAAGCCTATCTTCAGTGCAATTAGGTAGACAAATGAATTGTACAACTGACTGACTTGCACCTGCTAACAGCTAAAGGCTATATAGTTGATATGTGCAGGATCCACTTTTTACAGTTCATGCATACTTGCATAGTTTAATGGATCTTCCATTATACTCCATTCTTTTCTGTTTTCCCCCAGTATATTTGATCTAACTGTAAGTGTTAGGTTGAGAGTTGCAGGCACTCTGTAGCTGCCTGCTCTCAGAAGAGTTCAAGAAGGGCATCGCATAATAAAGGATAACGCTTTGGCTCGATTCAACAAAAACAGAAGCTCCTCTTTACCGCACTCGTACTTTTATCGCTAAAGAATTAATAATGTGAAAAATATCATGACTGGTGATTACTTTAAAAATCTATGCAGAGGATTAAGGAAATAGTAAAAATACATGCTCTTTAGATTTTTGGCTTTTGATGTTTGCCAAAGCAGGAAAAGAATCAGAGAAACGTGGAAGACTATATTGCAAAGGTTCCAGTAGAGATTTGACATTTGTGGGATGATGAATTACAATAATCCTGTACATGCTACGTTGTCTGGGCTGATTATTTATAAAGTTTCTGGGAATAGCAATAGCACTTAGACTTATATACCGCTTCATAGTGCTTTACAGCCCTCTCTAAGCGGTTTACAGAGTTCAGCATATTGCCCCCAACAATCTGGGTCCTCATTTTACTGACCTCAGAAGGATGGAAGGCTGAATCAACCTTGAGCCAGTGAGATTTGAACAGCTGAACTGCTGAACTAGCAGTCAGCTGAAGTAGCCTGCAGTGCTGCTTTTAACCACTGCGCCACCTCGGCTCTTATTAATGGTCTGGGAATGGTCTGTAGGATCCTGCTTACTGAATCATTTTCTTAAATATAACAGCGCCAACCGTTCTGATTCAGTTTTTCCACATCTGTCAGTTACTGATCACTCCACATTGTCACTCTGTGAACAACATTAAGAGACAGCCTGTGAAACCAAAGTATATATAACTTATTGTTTCTGATTGCTAGTAATGGTTGGCAAGCAGGGGCTGTCTGGATTACAGACAATATTCCTCACTTCAGATAGGTTAAAATGTTTAAAATTTAAAATGTTCTCACTTTGTTGGGCCAAAGGACAAAACCGCCATCTTGAAAGCATGTTGTGGTTCAAACAAAGTGGTTGCCATAGGGAGGAAGAGTGCTTGTCCACTGATAAAATGGCAAAGTCAGGGAGTATGACCAATTACAAAATGACAATTTACCGTATCTAAAGACACAGTGGCAAAGGTGCTTCCTGTTCTTTCCACGTCATATAATGTTCAATGCCAACCCTGCCTACATTTCTCTGTTTGCCTAGGGTAGGACCCATGGAAAACAAAGCATCAGGCCAAGCCAGGGGTGGATTCCTCCCGGTTTGAACCAGATCGCCTGAACCGTTAGTGATTGGTGATGTAATTTTGGCGTCACAGATCTGGTTCTGTCTGTGCCAGTCCGTGTTCGCCGCCATCTTTTTTTCTGAATTTTTGGCTGATTTTTCTGTGTTTAGATGGCTTCACAGCGTTCTGTGCTTTGAAAAAAGCCCTCCCACCCACCCCCGGGTTAATACTGACATTTATTTATTTGCCTGAAGCACAGCTGATGAGCTCCTCAGCTGTGTTTCGGGCTGAATCCACCTTCTGAGTGTTGGAACATGAAAACAGAGTTCCGTAGCCCCCCCCCCTTTCTGAGAAGCCGTAAATCAGAGGAGAATAGACCGAGCCTCTCCATGACTGCTAACTCAAAATAAACTGAAACTTAAATTCTAATAAATGTTTTTATTATAAAAGAAACAAAAATATATATCTGACTACATGTTCACCAGTAGAAAATACGTCCGGCCGGACCAAATGAAAGCAAAGAAAAAAACAAAGGAACAGAAACTACACATGCGCAATAAATCAAGTCACAAGACACATAGAGATAAGGAATCACTGTCTACCATACAGTCCAGAATAGATGTTCAGTTCAGCTGGCAAACTAAAAAACGTAGTGACACTGAGCATGCGTGGAAGTGAAATCGTGCGAGTGGAAACGTCGTGACGTGAACCGGTGGCGAAGGTAAGTGAAAGCCACCCCTGGGCCAAGCTACTTCCTGTTTGTTTGTTTTTTAAAAAATATCTATAAGGAACAGAACCACGTTTTTCAAATGATATCTCTTCTGAAAGTTAATGCCTTGCATTATAGTAGTATACCAGCTTCCTTATTTTGGGAGGGTTTTGTGAATGAAATTATTTTAAAAATATTATTATTAGCAACATATATGAGAGAAATAAGTCTCCAATCTATTCTTAGGAAAAAGGAGAGACCCTGCCTTTTAATACTAGAAGCATAATAGGGATTAGATCCCAATGTTAGGTTAGAACAGCCCCTTTGGCCTCTTATGATATTGGGTTACCAAGATTTCAGGCATGCATGATCACTAATCCCAACACATTTGGAAGTATACCTGCTAGATAGCATATTAAGGCTATGAAACAAGGAGAAAAGCACCTGTTGTATTTTTCTTCACAACAGGATTGTTCAGGTTTTTATTATGGCATTATCTAGCCTCTCCCATACGAAGAAATCATTTTGTTTATTTATTTCAAAGCGTGTGTGCCTTCATCCTTTGCCTCAATAATACTGATGAGCAAACTTTGCTGGGAATGACAACTGGACCTGATGTTTTTTTTAAAAAAATAATAATCATTCCCCAAATATTTTTCTAATCCCAATGTAGAATTTGGTGGTGCTTCCAATGGCCCTGTTCATTTCTTCATCATATTTTTATTTTCCCACTTGGCGGCAGTAAAATACAATGGCTACCTAGTGAGTTATCTACTTTAGATAGCAGTAGTCCCATTATGAACCTTGGGTCAGAATATGTCCTACATATTTCAAGCCCATCATAAAAACACAGGCATCCTAGAAAACTTTATTTTGGTTGCAGGGTTCTAGTCACTGGGGAGGATGAAAAGATGTGTACTGTTTCAGATCATATTTTTTTCCAGAGATGAGTGATTTTAATTCAGAATATAGCCAAGCATTATGAAGATGATCTAAATCATGTTTAATGGCACCAATATCACTAGGGAGAAGAGTAAGCTCTTAAGAAATATGACAGATGCAAAGGGATATGAGATTGGCTGTAAATGCAGTGGAAAACTGGATGTTCACCACGTATAATGTGTAAAAAAGCCAAAAATCTGCATAATGCCTTCTGTAATGTGAGAAATGCCATCATGCTTATAAATATGCCTTAATAACCAAATGAATACATTTTATATTTGTTCTCTCACTTTTGAGGAGCCTGGAGTAAACCTAAAACAGTCCCTCAATCTTTCCGTATGTATATATGTGCATATACCATATTTTTCGGAGTATAAGACGCACCTTTTTACCCCCCAAAAGAGGGTGAAAACTTGGGTGCGTCTTATACACCGAATGTGGCCCCACCCACCCAGCCACCCCCACCCTTTGGCCTCTGTCTTCCAGCAATTTACCTGCTTGCAGGAAAGAGGGAAGAGCCTGTAAAGCCAAGCAAGTCAGTAGCAGTTTCCCGACGAACAGCTGATTAGGTTTGCCACTGGGAAAATGAAAGTGAAACTAACTGCAAAGAGGCAAATATCTGGGAGAGATTAGACACGCAGGTTTTTATTTTTGCTGAACTGGCTGCAAAGGGGTAAGTGAATAACTATAAATGTCTGTAGAATGTTCAAATTATTAGACTTATTTTTTAAAGACTGCTTTATTATTGTTCTAGAGCCAGGGGTCTCCAACCTTTGCAACTTTAAGACTTGTGGACTTCAACTCCCAGAATTCAACAGCCAGCTTTGTTAGCTTTGCTGGCTGTGGAATTCTGGGAGTTGAAGTCCACAAGTCTTAAAGTTGTCAAGGTTGGAGATCCCTGTAAATCTAGACAACTTAACAAAATAAAGAAGCTTTTTAAAATAAATGCTTGCTCTGAAGAGGCCCAGTGCTATTGTATCTTCTTTTAAATAATAGAGAATAATGTATACTTCCATAAATTTTAATTAATTTTAACAGCTCTGTACAAGTATAGTCTGAAATGTAACAGTGTCCTGTTTAGTATTAGAGTTTAGTTACCTTGGAGTAGATCTATTTAAATAATTGGGAGGAGTTAGTGTGACTACATTTAAGAAAACTTTCTGGCATAATGTACATTTCTCCAATTCTTTGCTATTTCTATGGGTCAGGCACACATGCACAGAAATACACAGCAAACAGTGTATATCATCTGTGCTGTTTGCTGTTTGCTGTTTGGCAAATTGCTTGGAGGCAGAGGCCTTTTCCCCTTGTTTTCCTCCCCCAAAACTAAGGTGCATCTTATACTTCGGTGCGTCTTATACTCCGAAAAATACGGTATGTAGATTGGATTGATAAACTATACACTTATTGTTAGAATCAAACATAAAACCCCAAAATGTTCCACTTTTAATTGCCTTCTCTTGCCAAAGTTAATAATAATTTTGTGTGATTCTCCTAGGCTATCACTGCCTTTACAGTGAGTAAAGTAGTCATCTATTGTTATTGCTGTTAACGTCACAAAATGTTAATCAATCACAGAAAATTGTTTTGTATCATATGCAAAAGGTTATTAATGCCTTATTGTGTAAAAGCTTACCTAAGCTGATGTTCTCAAAACTGAAACATTTAATCACATTCATCACATTTTGGGTTTTTTTGCTGAATGCACAACATTGTGTAAAACTAATTAAAATGCCACACGACAGAGAATACACTGGGAATATACTGATGAAGAAGATGGATGCACAAAGAAGTGACTTTAGCTAGAATTATTTAATATGTTTTCCTCTTAATGAAATGGAAAATCAATCCCAACATGAATCTGAATTAAAGAGATATGTGCATCAGTAGGCAACATCTCACACCACAGAGAACCATCTGACTTTAGTGAATATATAGAAATACAGCTATGGGGTAGGAAGCAGTTCATCATATAAAAATTACTTAAAGTAATGTGAATTTTATATGAAAAATCAGAGAGAATTAACTACATGTTGCAAATAAGCTGTTTTGACTACAATATTCTGTATGTTGGCTTAGATTACCAAGGAAAATATATCAGATTTCTGTTCAGGCATTCAATGCACACAGGTCTGTGTGTTTGTGGGTCCTATTCTGCACTTGAAACATTGTTAAATCCCGGAAAGCTCTAAAATACTTTTGGCTAAACCAGCTTATATATGATCATATATATGCCAGCAGTTTGGCAGTTCGAGTCCCACCAGCTCAAGGTTGACTCAGCCTTCCATCCTTCCAAGGTTGGTAAAATGAGGGCCCAGATTATTGGGGGCAATATGCTGACTCTGTAAACTGCTTAGAGAGGGCTGGAAAGCACTATGAAGGGATACAGTATATAAGTCTATTGCTATTTGCTAACTGCTATTGCTATCATATACCTATTAAGGTTTGTAGTCATAGAGTTCATATCCTTTGGACTCCCCCCCCCAAAAAAAAACTGTGGGCTGGGTGTCCCTAAAACCCATTACTGTATTCAGAGGTGGGTTCTTCCCAATTCGGACCGGTTCTATAGAACCAGTAGTAACTTGGCGGCCTGGGTCGCTAGAACTGGCAGCAACTGAGGCCTGCCACGCCCCCGAGCCGGTTCTCCCGGCGGCGCCATAAGCGCCACCATCTTGTATTTTTTTAAAGTACTGTGCATGCACATGCGCCACGGCGTGTCCCTGAGCGAACCGGCAGCAGGAGAATCCAGAACCCACCCCCGACTGTATTCCTATACAGTTTCAAGGGAACATGTGTGCATTTTTTTATTGAGGATTCTGACTTATGAACCAGAGTGAGTCATGAGTTCTTACTCAAGAGCTGAAGTGGTGCAGTGGTTAAATGCTGCGACTGCAGGCTGACTGCTAGTTCAGCAGTTCAGCTGTTCAAATCTCACTAGGCTCAAGGTTGACTCAGCCTTCCATCCTTCTGAGGTCGGTAAAATGAGGACCCAGATTGTTGGGGGCAATATGCTGAACTCTGTAAACTGCTTAGAGAGGGCTGTAAAGCACTATGAAGTGGTATATAAGTAAAGTGCTATTGCTATTGCTATTGCTATTACACTGATTTTAGATATGGCCAGACCTAAAATTCCAGTACAGGAATAGGGGATTTTGGGGGTCCACACTTAAGGGAAGTGTCCTTAACAGGAAGCATACTCCATAAAGTAATGAATGGAAACGGGGGGATGAAACTTGACTTTGTTAAATTTACATTTATATAGCGTTATTCTTAAACAAAAAAAAAGCTGATTTCACCATTTCCCATTCATTTATTCAATCATTTTCTCGCTCTGTCACAATAAAATAATTTGCTAATAATTTGGGGAGGTTGTAGGATTGTACCAAGGCTTTTGAAGAGCCTGATTTCTCTTCTTCACTCTACTCTTTTGCATTTGTTTAAATATCTGACCTGAATCTGTGTATTTAGGAGCATATGTGCATAAGCTCATTTCAAGGATGATCAGGGTGGATTTGGTGATGCATTCTTCCAATTCACACATAATAGACACATTTGTTCTGCACTGGTAGAAAAACACAAATAGAAGGGGGGAAAGCATAATGAAAAAAAAAGAAAAGAAATGAAGATATACTTCTACTCAAATAGAGTATAGCTATTTTAGCTACGGCAAATGCTCTGTTTCTGTAAGGGGGTCCACGTGGGTGGAAGGTTTTTTTTTCTTCTCTTGGTAAAAGCACAATGTGCTGAAACTACCAAGAAAATTCTCAGAACACAATTTGCAAATATTCAGAGCGTGGCTCTATTTTTACTGGTCAGTTAATTTTTTGTGGACAGTATTAAAAATAGATGGCAATCTTCTTATTGGGGTTGTCTCGGGTATGAATGCTGATTATATGACAGTTAATACTAATACTAATGGTGTTCCCATTCTGCTGGTGCAAATGGGTTCCTGATGGTCACTGGAAGAAATCCAAAAGTTTTCTTCCTTTGCAAAAGAGGCTTCAGAAGCTCCCCTTTCCTGGATGCTGGAATATTTCTCTTTAATTTTTCTCCATGCTTGCTTTCTTCTTTGAACTTTCAGAGTATCTGTTTTGCTGCTTTCCATTAAATCTCCCACCATTACACTGTGCCTTTCAGACAACTCACCCTTCGCAATCTGGAAAAGAAGGAATTCGCCTCCTGATATTTTTTGTTGAAACCAAGGATTGTACTTCAAAAAGGAGGCCATTCGCATACTCATTCTGGAGAGCTCTGGATAACTCAATAAGCAAAAGAACATCATCAAAAGAACCTATCTATGAAAATTTCAATAGTATTGCCTTTAAAAGAATTTTCAGTGGAAGGTTCTCATTCATCAAAGTGTATAAGAGCTGGTAGAAAAAAAGCAGCAGAATTTTTCTGCATAGCACTGGAATTAGGAAGTCCATCATGGATCATTGTTTGCCTTCAGCATAGATATATCCTTGGTTCCCACACAAACCTCCATCCCTTACCAACTGGGGAATTCCCCTGTGCTTTCTTATTTAAGGCTTGGGTTGCTGTGGCTACATATTGCTATTATCATTCGGTAGACATAATGTTGTGAAAGTCTAAGTATGCAGACAAAAATATTTGAAGAATTAAGATGCATAATTGTGTCTTCAGTTCTTCAGGAAACTGACAACAATGTAAATATATTTAGGGAGGACAAAAATGGAATTGTCCCTACGTACGTAAGAAAGTAGACCACTGCTTTGAAGTGGAGTACCTCTCTTTCATGGAGGTGCTTCCTCTGATAGATAAACTTAGAAATTTAGGGAATCCACAGGTGTATGGAAAACCTCCACAGACATTTTTGTTTTATACATAGAGTAACTTCACTCTCTCTCAATTCAAGTTTATGCAGTAATTACAGTTTTGTCCCAAAAAATGATTATTTTACCAGTATACTACATGAGTTCTAAAATTACTTTCTTGACTTCCAGTTTGCTTCTAGGTACAATTCAAGGTGTTTATTTTGGTCTCTAAAAAATGAACAATTTGGAGCCTGCTATTGCAAAGTATCAGGTTAAAGAATACCTTGTATTTTAGTATGAACCAGCACATAATTTATCATATCCATGTCTAAGCCAGACAGAGCCTTTTTGATAGCAATATTCCAATTGTAGAAATCTATTCTGGAAAAAGTTCTCTCTCTCTCTCTCTCTCTCTCTCTCTCTCTCTCTCTCTCTCTCTCTCTCTCTCTCTCTCTCTCTCTCTCTCTCTCTCTCTCTCTCTCTCTCTCTCTCTCTCTCTCCTCTTCTCTTCTCTTCTCTTAATGCACAATATACGTGTATGTTTGTATGAATGTATTATGTGCTATCAAGTCAGTGCAGCCACTTAACAGTCACGGAGATAAACCTTCTCCAGGATAAACTGACTTAACTGACCTTTCAGGTCTATAGTTTGTGTTCTTCTCTTTGTTTTCACTATTTCATTCATTCATTCATTCATTCATTCATTCATTCAATTGCCCATCTCACAACCATTTGTATGTTGTGGCATGCAACAAAACTAAAAAACAATAATATGCACAAACAATTGTTAATATGATTATTAAAAACTTCAAAATTGTAAAAAAGCATAAAACTAAAAGATAGAAATAAAAATAATGTATGAGAAGCAGGTGTTAAAAACAGTGGAGCCGGCTCAATATTATACCAGTTCTCTGGGATTCCCAGGCCTGATGGTACCACCAGGTCTTGAGGGACTTTCAGGAAAGACAAAAGGGACAGCCTCAATTCGGGGATGGGATATTCCATAAAGCAGATGCCACAGCAGAAAAGGCCTAGCACCTGTCAAGTGTAGCTCTCTAATTGTCAGGACCTATGGCATACAATTGGGGGAAGTTGATTACCAACATACTGGTAACCAATGCAGCTTGTAGAGCAGAGGTACAATGTGTGTTCTTCTAGAAACACACATAACTGCCCACACTACTGCATTTTGCATCAGCTGAAGCTTCTAGATACTCTTCAAGGGCAGCTCCCTACACTAATCCAATTGGGAAGTGATTAGGGCATGAGTGAATAATACCCTCAATCTAGGCACAACTGATGCACAATACAAAGTTGAGTAGAAGCCCTACTAGCTACACCTGCAATCTGCTCTTCAAGTAGATGTCATGTGTAGAAGGACATCCAGATTGCACATGGGGTCTGTTTGGGGCAGTGCAGCCCCATCCAGCACTAAAGTTGGCATCATCCTAGAACCAGCAGGTCCCCAAACTCAAAGCACCTTGATTTTACTAGGATTGAGGCCTGTTGTTCCCCATTCAGACCCTCACAATCTCCAGGCCCCAGGATAAGATATCCCATAACATTGCTCAATTCACCAGAGGCAAATGTGTAAAACTGGGAATCATCAGCATATTGATAATACCTCATCCCAAGGAACAGATAACTTCATCCAGTGTAGCTTCATGTAGATGTTGAGAGAGAACAGTGATCGTTTCAGCACACCACATAGTAGGAATCAAAGACTGGATCTCTCCCGAACAATGACCACTGACCGGAATTGACCAGCACAACACCATATGGCCCACTCCCAATTCTCTGAGTTGATCCAGAAGAATACAATGGTCAATAGTACCAAAAACCACCAAGAAACCAAATAGGACAAGGTTGAGTGCCAGAGATCACCCAAAAGTGCAACCAATGCCATTTCCATCTCATACCCATATCTCTCCTAGGATTGTAGACATTTCAAGAGAGCAGAGTCCAAAATATCATAATTTGACCCTGGTAGCTTATGCCTTGAGTGAGAACTCTGAATTGATTTGCTATTCATTATGGAGAAAAAAAGGAATATTAGATATGCTTGCCACCTTGAATTACTTACAAGTAATAAAGGCAGGATAACAGTCTAATAAATAAATACATTATTATGAGTATTTTCTACTTCCCCCCAAATACTATCATGGTTATTATCCTGCCTTTTCAAGTTTATTTATTTTATTTATTTATTTTGTTATTCTTATATGCCGCCCAACTCCCGAAGGACTCAGGGCGGCGTACAACAGGGAAAAGTACAAGAATAACCAAAATACATATAATTAAAAAACGAGTACAAAATTTAAAAACAGTATTAAAACAACATCCATTCAACACCATACATACTTGGGGGGTGAGCTCGGGTGGATTAAGCTGTCCCCCCCCACCTGCAGGAAAAGCCATGTTTTAACGGCTTTTCGGAAGGCCAGCAGAGTGGGCATGGTCCGGGTCTCTGGGGGTAGTTGGTTCCAGAGCACGGGGCCGGCCACAGAGAATGCTCTCCCCCTAGGGCCCGCCAGCCAGCATTGCTTGGCCGACGGGACCTGGAGGAGGCCAACTCTGTGGGCCCTAACCGGTCGGAGGGAAGTATGAGGCAGAATGCGGTCCCAAAGATATCCTGGTCCTAAGCCATGAAGGGCTTTAAAGATGGTGATCAACACCTTGAATTGGACCCGGAGACCGATGGGCAACCAATGCAGCTGGCGGAGTATCGGTGTCACGTGGGTGTACCTTGGCACACCCACCACAGCACGCGCAGCCGCATTTTGCACCAGCTGAAGTCTCCGGATACTCTTCAAGGGTAGCCCCATGTAGAGCGCATTGCAGTAGTCCAAACGTGAGGTGACAAGGGCATGAGTGACCGTGAGTAGAGCCTCCTTCTCCAAGTATGGCCGCAACTGGTGCACCAGGCAAACCTGTGCAAAGGCCCCCCTAGCCACAGCAGAAAGATGGTGGTCCAATTTTAGCTGTGGATCTAGGAGGACCCCCAAGTTGCGGGCCTGGTCTGAGGGAGTCAGTTTCGCACCCTCAAAGACCAAGGAGGGATAGTTGTCATGGTCCTTAGGAGGCAATATCCACAGCCACTCAGTCTTGTCGGGATTAAGTCTGAGTCTGTTCCTCCCCATCCAGATCTTAACGTTGTCCAGGCATTGGCACATTACATCAACTGCCTCCCTGAAGTCAGACGGGGTGGTGATGTACAGCTGGGTGTCGTCAGCGTACTGATGGAAACACACCCCATGTCTGCGAATGATCTCACCCAGCGGTTTCATGTAGATGTTAAACAGGATGGGCGAGAGAACCGACCCCTGAGGCACCCCACATGATAGGGGCCTAGGGGACGATCTCTGCCCTCCTGCCAGCACCGACTGCATCTGATCGGCGAGATAAGAGGAGAACCACCGTAAAACGGTGCCTCCCACTCCCAACTCGCCGAGCCGATGCAGAAGGATACCATGGTCGATGGTATCGAAAGCCACTGAGAGGTCAAGTAGCACCAGGATGGAGGAGTTCCCCCCATCCCGGGCCCGCCAGAGATCATCCATCAGGGCAACCAAGGCAGTTTCTGTACTGTATCCGCGCCTGAAGCCCGACTGGTAAGGATCTAGATGATCTGTTTCATCCAGGAGCTGCAGAAGCTGAGTCACCACCACCTTCTCCACAACTTTCCCTAAAAAAGGTAAGTTGGAGACTGGACGATAGTTCTTCAAATCAGCTGGATCCAGTGAAAGTTCAACTTTCACTTCCATAGATTATCACAGGAAAAAAAATTCTGGCACAGATGTGATCTTTGTAGGTACATGTCACAATATCTGAATATCTTTTGCATGCCCTTTATTGCTACCCTGCAATGCTAATCTGTGGCATATTTCTTGAGTGCTGGTTCCTTTACAGTTGAGTAAAAGACTGCTAGCTACTACTTAAATATCTTCACTGTGAATTCAAATAGAGGTACTTTTCATTAATGTTATGTTATTTCTATTTGATTTTAGTTCCAGTTTTTCACTGTGCTCTTTGACTTTCATTATTAGAGTTTGAAAATCCTTTGCATTTTTGGTTACCAAAACAGTGTCATCAACATACTGCAGGTTAATGATATTTTTTTTCCTCCAGTTTTAAAATTCACACTCTTCTTCCAATCCTATCCTCTCTAAATAGGATGATTGATTGAATGAATAAAGAAAGCATATAGCAGGTTCAATTGATTGTGGATTGTGGTTTCTTAACCTGTGTATAGGTATTGCATATGGACAATAATGTTTAAATTTTATAGGTCAATACAATCAAAAGCTTTCTATATATAATGAAATAAAATTTAACTTCAGAAAAGTTTTATGAATAGGAAGTTGATTCTTTTTCTTTTATTTTCTTTTAGTCCAACAATGTACCACAAGTAAGGTATGTGTGTGTGTGTGTATATGTGTGTGTGTATACACATATACATACATACATACATACATACATACATACATACATACATACATACATGCAGGAAAAGAAAAATATCCTTGGACTACTCACTTCAATGGATTTACTAGCTAGCTTGTCAGGCTGAGTTTAAATAAATGTTAGCGTCATTAATCTATTTAAGATTATTTTTCTACATAATAAAACATTGATTTACTCACTATGACAAAGCAGAGATTGCTAGGGAAAAGATCTACCCCAACTAGAACCATTCACTATTATAGTTTCTTATGTTTATTTTAGGGTAAAATAGTTTCTTTTATTAAAAATATCTGAATTATAAATGTATTATTTTTCATTTTCTCCTTCCGCCCATCTCCCATTCAGCTGAGATTTTTAGTATTATCTTAGTGCTCTATCCCAGCTATACTTCTCATTACTTCTATATATTTATCTTCAGACTCAGGCTTCCTGCATATTTAATAACTACTGGACAAGAATTCGTTCTTCATGTCAAGGAATTGGATTATCATCCCATTACAGGCAAAGGCTTGTGAAACCAAGACACTTAACTTTTGACCTTTGTGGAAAAGATCATTTAATTTAACCACCCAGATGGATCAGGAGAAAGAGAAGAAAGAGAAAGACAGACAGAGAGACAGACACACGCATACACAAAGATTTCCTATTTATGTGTTAGAGATTTTCTGTTGGTACTACTCTAATAATTCAACAATTATCAAATCAAACATTATTCTCTAGGCAAAACTATAAAGGGTTGGGTATTCAGATTAGGTTAGTTACGTTTGACTTCAATATTGCTAGTTTCTTTTTTATAAAGGCAAAGGTGTCTTGCTGAACAAAAAAAGATATTACTAATCTAGACATGTTTGTACCTCTGTACTATTTATCTATTTAATATATTTCTTCAATAAAAATGGCAGTTTCTGAACTCTCTTGAAAGACAGTTCCATATAGATTGCCTCAGGGTAATTCATCTAAATCTGTTTCTTAAGAATACAACTTCTCCTAATAAATACTATAAACAATGTCGTCCTGACTAACTCTGCACTCATACTAACTCTGATTATCTACTGAGCTTCCTCCATTCAATTGCTGTGGCAAAATGCCAATTTATTTTTATTTATTTATTATTTATTTATTTATTTTCGTCAAGCATGTATTAGATAACAGATATAAGTATAAACATGATTATGAATACATGAAATGGATACGAATAAAAGGGAATATTAGGACAGGGATGGTAGGCACGCTGGTGCACTTATGCACGCCCCTTAAAGACCTCTTAGGAATGGGGTGAGGTCGAAAGTCTGGTGGCATAAGGTATTCTGTAGCGAGCAGAGGAGTGGAGGACTCTTCTCGTGAAATATCTCTGGACTCGTTCGATTCTATTAATGTCTAATATGCAGTGTGGGTTCCAGACAGATGAGCTGTATTCAAGAATTGGTCTAGCAAAAGTTTTGTATGTCTTGGTTTGCAGTTCAATATTACCGGAGAAGAAGCTACGCAACATTAGGTTAACAACTCTTAATGCCTTTTTGGCAATGCTGTTAGAGTGAGCTCTGGCACTTAGATCATTTGAGATGAGTACTCCAAGGTCCTTGACAGAGTGAGGGTCATCTACAAGGTTGTATCCGTCCAGCTTGTATTTTGTGTTCTGATTTTTTTTTTTTTTGCCAATGTGTAAGACAGAGCATTTGCCTTACCTGAAAAGCTGTATATTATTGATTATGTAGGTAGTCAATTTTTCTTTGGACCATATAAAAGAAAGCCATTTGTGTTCTTGATAAATATTAAATAATATTTAAGTTAATTTTGACATAGAAGAATAAAAGTAATAAGGCTATATTTGTAGTCTGGAAGATTTTTAGATCAAACTCCCTTTTTTATCTAAATACAGTATGAGGCTTTTAGGTAATTCCCTCTTCCACATAAAGAGGGAGTTGTAGAAGAGAAGTTGAAGTAATATATTTTAGGATTATTCCAGCATTTGGTGGATCTTGCTCATTTTCAACTGCGAGAAAGGCTTTTGAAAATATTTTGGATGAGTGTGTGGGATCTTATATGTTCCATATCTGCAATTACATCCAATCCTGCTGCATTTTCTGTTACTTTATTTATTTCTTACTTGCTGTTCCGACCATGGCTGTCTCTTAGCAGTTTACAGATTTTCAATAATAAGATTAAAAACTAAAAATTCCAATAATCTAGTGTTGCAATTTACCAAGGTTGTAAGGAATATTATATACCAGTGATGGCGAACCTATGCCATATCTGAGGGCACGTGAGGCATTGCCCTATTTCAGCTCCAGCGCACATGTGCATGGTAGCCAGCCTTTTTCAGCCTTCTTTTCGGCGGTTTTTGCTCGCCCCAGGCTTCAGGAAAGCCCCCTGAAGCCTGAGGAGGGTGAAAAACGGCCCAACGGGCCAAGCAGAAGTTTGGAAACAAACTTCCGGTTGGCTCGTTGCACTGTTTTTCACCATCCCGAGGGTTCAGGAAAACCTCCTGAAGCCTGGGGACGGCAAAAACGGCCCAACAGGCCAACCGGAAGTTCGGAAACGAACTTCCTGTTGGGCTGTTTTTCGCCATCAGGAGGCTTTCCTGAACCCTGGGGACAGTGAAAAATGGCCCAACAGGCCAACCGGAAGTTCGTTTCTGAATTTCCGGTTGGGCCGTTTTTCACCATCCCCAGGCTTCAGGAGGCTTTCCTGAACACTGGGTATGGCGAAAAACGGCCCAACAGTCCTACCGGAAGTCCGGAGGCTTCAGTGAGGCCTATGCGCATGTGTGGGGGGACAGCGCGGAGGGTTGTATGCTTGCATGGGGAGGGCAGCACGGGGGTTGTGCACATGCATGTGGGGGGAGGGCATTGCATTATGGGTGTGGGCACACACGCGCACGCTATCACACACGCGCACACCCTTTTGGCACCCGAGCCAAAAAAGGTTCACCATCACTGTTATATACTCAATCACATCCAGGAGAAACAGAAAAATCCTCAGATTCCAAAGGTCTGATGAAACAATACATTATCACACATAATAATGCATTTACAATAGCTGACATCAAGCTAATAGAGCCACAACCCATCTGATTTTGGGAAAGGCTGCAACTCAGAAGGCCCAACCTGCGACATCTGCAGACAACACAGTTTCGGGCCCCAAAAGGAACTGTGCCACCGTTCTGTCACCCCAGAACAGCAATTTGCCTAAAATATCATACAGTTCTGTCAAGATTTTTTTAAAGAATCTTCCCTGCTTTATTTTGCTTTTTAATTAAGAGTACCTATGAAGAAAATCCTTGCATCTATTCATCTGAAATGTGGCATGCATGCGTCATCATTTATATAAAAAAGGTCTTCTATACCTTTAGGTTTCACCCAATTCATTTTGTTTTATACTACTCTAAAATTGTTTTATGATCACTGAGGAAAAGGTATCCTCTTTTAGTTCCATTTTGACCTAATAAGCTGGCCTTTTTATCTCCTTTGGTCTAGTATTTCCTTCAGCATCTAATTAAATTTGTATTTGACATCAGTGTTTGACTTCATATTTCCACTCGGACATGATACATCTGGAAGCTTAGCAGATCGCATAAATCATTTTTGAAGTCTGAAATACAGTTCATGTCATAGGCTGAAGCAATAGTTAGAAACATGATAAAAATTCCATTGGGTATGTAATTATTTGAATGTATTCAAGCTTTATCTTAGTTTCAGTACTGAGTATCAATTTTAGATACAATTATTTCTAATGGCAGTCTATCTGCAATGGTTGGGATTTGTCCTAAAGCTGAGGGATAGATACGGTTTAAATTATTTCCATTTGTAAACAACTAACTGTTAAATTTAAAGGATTAAATAATAGGATGTTGTAGTTAAATTTAAGCTTTAAGAAATAACTGATATAGAAGCACATCTAATGTTGATCTCACTAAATACAGAATTCTATAGGGTGAAGTCTCTTTGGAAAAAGTGAAGACTATTTATACAGTGTTCCCCAGAGGTAGTGGTGCATGCCATGCCAATTGAGAAAATTATAGTCTTAACATATCTGAGGAGTTCCAGGCCGAGGAAGTCTGATTTCCTTAGACTAGAAATAAGTATAAACAATTTTAATAACTTATTATCTTCTCTTAAAATACAGCAAAAGATTTCTTCCCATATCACATTTCTTATCTGTAAACAAATCCATACAGCCTTATCATTTCAGTCAGCAAAAGTTCATTTAAGTGTTATCAGAAATAACAATATATTTAATATTGATCAAATAAACCAACTTTATATACCCTCCTTTTATAACTAACAATCTTAATTTTTAATCCATTCAATTAATGTCATAGAACTTGATTTCTTTTCATTTTTCTTTGTTCCTCCTCACCAGATTCTTCAAAAGTTTTGTAAATTTTGTAAATCCAATGTAGGAAAATTATCCAGGTCATTTCTCTTGGTTTATTATCTCTATATCCTTTTTACTTATAAAAACACCAACTGGGGTTGTTTTGTATGTCCAGTTTAACATCATTTTCCATGCCGTTCTTATAGCCTGTCATTTGTAAATCCATTTTTAATTCAGTCTCGATCTTCTTAGGTAAAACTTGTTCTTCTATAATATCTTTGAGTCTTCCATAGTAGCAAAAATATCCTTCAGTTTGTTCAATGTTAGAATATTTTGCTTTATTCTGTAATTGTAAGTAAAGTTTATGTGTTCTTTCCTTTAATTATAATCTATAGTTCCATCTAATGTCCAGTTTTTAAAACTTTATATTATTATTATTATTATTATTATTATTATTATTATTATTATTATTATTATTATTATTATTATTATTATTATTATTAAAATCAAAACAAAAACATTTTGCCATGGGAAGTATTCATTATAATTAATTTGCAAAATCTTATTTCAAATTTATCTGGATCCTTTGTCCATTTGTAACTTTCTAAAATCAAAGACACACACATCTTTTAAAGTTTTTAAATTTGTAATTAGAACTTTCACTAAGGATTGAACAAAATTCATCTAATGCCATCAAACTGTCAATCCAAAGCATTCTAATAGCTGAAAAGCAATTAACAAATGATTTCCAAAAGTAATTAGAAAAGAAAGCATGCAAACTTCGTAGTCTTGCAAAGGTGTCAACCAAAGTTTGAGCAAGCTGGCTGTTCCCTCAACTTCTAGAACTCTGTACTCACTAGACACCATTATCATGTGGCCTCCTTGTGAGGAACAGCTGTCTGGAGAACTTCTAGGTAATCTCAGTTCCTCCCCTTGTCTGGAGTGGTTTCAAAGAGCTGGTCTACATACCAACTCTTCCTCCTGCCGTGGTCATCAACTCCACATTTATCATGGTCATCATCATCGTCTTTTCTTCCTCTGGAAGTTGTCACCTATCCAGTTGAGATTTCAGAAACTAGTCAAAACCGAACTGCCCTGGAGACCTTTTGTAGAATGATTGGTTTGGAGCAACCTGAGGCTTGTGACAGGTCTGAATTGTTTTTATTGTTATAATGTTATGAATTTTGGGTTTTGTTGTGTTGATGACCTTAACAAACAAGTAAATTTGATCATAGGGGTTCTGAGTATTCACCATTATTATTATCTGCCTTTCCCTTGATAAACCTGTCTATTAGTCAAATGAATAAAAGAGACCTTTTTGAAGATGGCCCCACTATTAGGAGCTCAGCTAACAATACACAGAAGAAGACTTCTTCACTATAGACCAGTGGTTCCCAAACTTTTTCAGTCCACCGCCCCCTTGGTGCTACAAACTCATCCTCACCGCCCCCCAACCCACCCCCTCAGGTGGGCATGGCTTAGTGGTCAGGTGACCGGGTGGGCATGGCCAACTTGTAAAGTGTGGTGAAACTCACTTAACAACACTCTTGCTTAGCAACCAAAATGTTAGGCTCAATTGTGGTCATAAGTCTTTCTTTCATTCTTTCTTTCTTCTCTACCTTCCCCCTTCTTTCTTTCTTTTTCTTTCTGTCTTTCTTCCTACCATCTTTCTTTTTCTTTCTTTCTTTTCTTTCTTTCTGTCTTCCTTCCTTCCTACCATCTTTTCTTTCTGTCTGTCTGTCTTCCTTCCTACCATCTTTTTCTTTCTTTCTGTCTTCCATCCTTCCTACCATCTTTCTTTCTTTCTTCCTCCCTCCCTCCCTCTTTCTTTTCTTTCCTTCCCTCCCTCCTCTTTTTCTGTCTGTCTTCCTTCCTTCCTACCATCTTTCTTTCTGTCTTCCTTCCTCCCTCTTTCTTTCTTCCTTTCTTTTTCTTTCTTTCCTTTTTTTTCCTTCTTCCCTCCCTCCTTTCTTTTTCTGTCTATTTTCCTTCCTTTCTACCATCTTTCTTTCTCCTTTCTGTCTTCCTTCCTTCCTTCCTCCCTTTCTTTCTTTCTTTCTCTTTTCTTTTTCTTTCCTTTTTCCCTCCCTTCCCTTCCCTCCCTCCTTTCTTTTTCTGTCTGTCTTCCTTCCTTTCTACCATATTTCTTTCTTTCTGTCTTCCTTCCTCCCTCCCTCTTTCCTTCTTCCCTCCCTTCCCTCCCCTCCCTCCTTTCTTTTTCTGCCTTCCTTCCTTCCTACCATCTCTTTCTCTTTCTTTCTTTCTTTCTTTCTTTTTCTTTCCTTCTTCCCTCCCTCCTTTCTTTTTCTATCTTCCTTCCTTCCTACCATCATTCCTTCTTTCTTTCTTTCTTTCTTTCTTTCTTTCTTTCTTTCTTTCTTTCTTTCTTTCTTTCTTTCTGTCTGTCTTCCTTCCTCCCTCTCTTTCTTTCTTTCCTTTTCCTTTCCTTCTTCCCTCCCTTCCCTCCTGCCAGCCATGGCCAGGCCGCCGCCGCCACTCACCCAGGCCGATGGCTTGGTAAGCGTTCTTCGGGTCATGCACCAGGTCACAGAGCGCCATCAAGGCCAGCTACCACATCAGCAGCTCGGGGTGCTGCAGCTCTTCATTGAGCTTGGGGAGACCTCGGTGGCTGAAGGCCACAGGCGCCTTGGTGGGGTCAATGTCGGGGGGCAGCTGGGCTGAGATCCGCAGGTGCGTCATGCTGGAGGGGAGCCGCTGAATTGCGCACGCCGGGTTGCTAGGCATCGGGGACGCCGGGCGGGAAAGTCCACGCACACGCAGGTTCCGCAGCAGGACCTTCCCGTGGGTCTGCGAGCGCTCGCCTGAGCAGCTTCAGGAGCGGTCGGCTTCCCTCATCGCTGTGCCGCGCTCAGTACCTAGCATTTGTAACTCTGTCGCATTCCATGCTCTTGTGTGCAGGGCAGCCCATTCTGAAAGAAAACATCTCGCGTTTTTGTTCAGAATGGGCTGCCCTGCACACAAGAGCGAGGAACGCGAGAGAGCTTCAAGAGCTAGGTAGGATGCCCGTCGCGCGGTGGGATGCAGTTTGGGGTGACCAGTCGTGCGGGGCGGGGCGGAGCCTGGGCGGGGGCTGAGCGGGGGCTGGGTGGGCCATGAGACGGGCATCATACCTAGCACTTGTAATTCCATCGCATTCCACATTCTTGTGTGCAGGGCAGCCCATTCTGAAAGAAAACATCTCGTGTTTTCTTTCAGAATGGGCTGCCCTGCACACAAGAGCGAGGAACGCGAGGGAACTTCAAGTGCAAAAGCATGGCGCCTACCGCCCCCCTGGCCCCTCTCACCGCCCCCCTGTCACCAACCTTGCCTCTCACCGCCCCCCTAAGGGTTCCCACCGCCCCCTGGGAACCACTGCTATAGACCAAAGTGACCAGATTTTTTTATTTTTAAGCGGGACGGGGGGGGCGCCTGGGCGCCGCCATTTGTTTTGCCCTCTGCGCATGCGCAGAACGCTGCGCATGCGCAGAGGGCAAAACAGCAAATGACGGCATCCAGGTGAGGTGGGGGGGAGAGGGGGGGAGGCAGGAGGGCGCTTGGATGCCTGGAGCTCACGACAGGTAAGCTGCCGGCTGCCTCCTTTCCCCGTCTCCCGCCTCCCGTTCGTTGCTTGCCAGCCCGGCCGAAGGGGAGGCGGGAGGCGAGGAAAGGCCTCCCGAAAGGGAGGCGGGCTCCCAAAGGGCTGCCGGCTCCCATGGGGAGGCCCTTCGGGAGCCGGCAGCCCTTCGGGAGCCCGCCTCCCCTTCGGGAGGCCTTTCCTCGCCTCCCGCCTCCCCTTCGGCCGGGCTGGCAAGCAACGAACGGGAGGCGGGAGACGGGGAAAGGAGGCAGCCGGCAGCTTACCTGCTCCAAGCATCCAAGCGCCGCGGTCTCCCAGTCGCCTGCCCGGCCCCAGGGCAACGGCAGCAGCGAGGCGACGGGGGGAAGAAAGGGGAGGGGGACGAGGAAGGGCTGTTTGCGCCGCTCGTAAGCTCAAAGCGGCGACGGCTCCTCGTCCCTCACCCCTCCCAACAGCAGCGGCGCCTCCGAGGGCGGGGCTAGGGATGGGGCGGGGGAAGGAGAGGAGGAGCAGCCTCCCTTCCCCCTCCCCCCAGCTTCCAGCCGCCGCCGGAGGAGTCAACAACGCGGGACCCCCGCCCGCCGCCAACGCCGCCCACGGCCGGCCCGAGCTGAGAGGCCTGCTGCCTTTCAGGCCGATTTTTTGAAAGAATGCCCTAGTTGTGCATTCTTTCAAAAAATCGGGACTTTTTAGAGGACGGGCGGGACACGGGACAAATCATGAAAAAGCGGGTCTGTCCCGCCAAAATCGGGATGTCTGGTCACCTTACTATAGACCCCAGAATATAGAATGTATTCCCTAGTACTTATAGAGATTGTAAAATCATATTTTTCACAACCCTTTAATTGTTACTTATTCTAATTCTGATTTTTATTTTTATTTTCATTTTAATTGAATTGTGTTATATTTTTATTACTGCCTTGAGCATTGGTGTAAATAGAAAGGCAAAGCATACATCCAATGATAAATTTGATCTTGATAAATGATTAATAGATCTTTCATATTTTCTTCCCCATATTAATTGCCAAAACTATAATGATTTATAACTACCATGAACATCATTATTAATTTTCCTGTTGATTATACCTAGGGGGTAGCAACAAATTTGCTCCAGCTGGAATTGCCTTTGAAATCTATGAAAATATCCATAAGATAATAGCAACTAATTGTTACTTTAATCAACTTATGCTTAAAAATAATTTAATATAGGGAAGTTGTGTCTTGTGGGGAAACTTGTTTAAAATATACTCTATAGTCCTGAGTTATTTATGAGAACAATCATACCTTTCTTGCTCAGCTTTGTACTGGGAAATCAGATTCTGAAATTAGTCTGGAGAATTTTTTTCTTTTCTTTAAAAAAATGAGTCAATAAATTCTGTATTCTAAAGGTTTTTTAAGAATTAGAAATAGAGAAAATTGGCCAGAAATTGTCAGATTCTTTTGATCTCCAGATAACTGCTGAACAATGTTACTGAGGTCTAACAATCTGTGAGATGGTAAGTGAAATTAAAGAGTCCAGAGTCAACACTATAAAATTGTTCAGTGGCAGCTGCTGAAGTAAATATATGAAGTAAACAGATACCCGAAAAGTAGAGAGAGGAGTCACAGTTTATCATCAGGTGTTGTACGGTAGCTATGCAGGAGGAAATGGGACAACTTGCCATGGCCAACTTGCCAAGACCAATTCACAACAGCCAACTCGCCATGGGACAACTAGCCGTGGGACAATTTAAAAATTCAATTTAATTATTTAAAATAAATTTAAAAAATATTTTAATTTTTTTCATTCACATTTCATTGTGTCCCTCCTTTTTCATCCTGTCTTTAATGATTCTATTCCACTATTTCTTTGATATTTATGTAACTCTTTTCCCGCAGTGAGTTATCCTGCAGCAAGTTGGCCATGACAGGTTGGCCACGGCAAGTTGGCCGTGGTGAATTGTCATAGACCCATCCAGGAAGTTTGTCATCAATAGAGGGACAGAAAATGGAATCATCAGCTGGTCAGTTTCAAAGCTGCTAGTGATAAACCAGCTATCTTCTACTTTGGGATCACATTCCCACTAGGAATCTATGTGATATGTCTTAGAAGACATACAAACTGAGGCAGACATGTTCGAAAGGCTAACAAGTTTATTTAGCTCATGGTAAATGCTAACAGTGAAAGCGCTAGCCTGTCTGCTTAGCATGGCACGTTCAGGCTAACAGAGAGCGGCAAAGTCAGTACCCTTGACAGCTCCTTATATAGTCGCGCCAGAACAGCTGCTGCAAGCTGATTGCGACCAATCAGCTTGCAGCAGCAGCCCAGCATCAGCTGAGGATCTGAGGGAAGCCTGGATGCAGCACTCCTCCGTCACTAGAGGGCGCATTTGTAGTCCTGCAGGTAGGCAGGCCTTCTTCTGACTCGGTTTGACCGTCGGAGGGTTCCTGTTGAAGCTGGACTAGGTAGGACTGCCACAGAAGCTCCTGCTGCCATCTCTAGAGGCTTTTCCACCTCGCTGGCTGCTTCCATGACTGGAACAGAGTCCTCGGTGTCTGGTGAGTCATGCTTGCTGCGGTTGTCATAGTTCGCCTCGGTTCCTGGAATAGGCCCATCTGTAAACAAACTTTTATCTGAAACATTGGGGTTAGTTTCTAGTGTGTATGCTTTCGTCTTAGGGCTCCAGTGACCACTGAGCTGGTCAATGTGGCGTCGACACATTCGCCCATCATCCAGAACCCGTGTGTATGACCTGGGGCCTGCTTGTTAGTGACAGTACCTGATAACCATAGGGGGTGGCCTGCATAGTTCCTGGCATACACAAGATCCCCTGGTTGCAAAGTTCTGATTTTTGAAGTTGAATTCCTGGGAAGGTCTGGGGAATAATTGGGGTGCAGTCTGTCCAAGTTTGTCTTTATCCTCCTTCCCATCAACAGCTCAGCAGGACTTTGGTTAGTTTCTGGGCATGGAGTGGCATGCTGCAACAGGAGGTATTTTGATATTTTATAGTTCCAGTCCCTAGGCCCTAACCTTGCCAGGGCCTCCCTAACTGAGCGTACAGCCCTTTCCGCCCTACCATTGGTAGCAGGAAAAAAAGGAGCAGTTAGAATGTGCCTTATGCCCAGTCCTGCTAGGTATACTTCAAAAGGGCCAGAAGTAAATTGGGGCCCATTATCCGACACCAGAACATCTGGGATACCGTGAGTGGCAAACAAGGTCTGTAATATCTTGATCACTGCGTCAAAAGTGGAGGAGGACATCAGCTTCACCTCTACCCACTTAGAGTAAGCTTCCACCCCACAAAGAACATTTGACCCTGTACTGGGCCAGCCAGGTCTATGTGAAGGCAAGACCAAAGCCCTTTGGTGTGTCCCATTTGGAGAGGCTTGCTTTAGGTGGGTTTGCTCTTGTTTCCTGACATCCAGACACCCATTCTTTAATGTTCCGATCTAAGTTTGACCACCATACATAGCTCCTGGCCAGAGCTTTCATCCTCACTATACCCGGGTGGCTATCATGTAAGGTAGACAGGTTCTGGTTTCGTAAAGTGGAAGGAATAACAACTCTATGCCCCCAGAGCAAACAGCCTTTCATTGTGGATAGTTCGTTTTGCCTTGTCCGGAATGGCTGGAACAGTGTACCCCCAGAGTCTAAAGGCCAGCCCAAAACCTGAGAAAGCATTCTGTCTTTGGACATGTGTTTGGCCACGTCCACTGCTGATAGAACGTTTGGTAGTTCTTCAATCATCAGCACAGAGTTAACAGGAGCTGGATCTTCCACTGGAATAGGTAGAGGGCATCTACTCAGGGCATCTGCGTGTGTGAGGTGTTTTCCTGGCCTGTACTCAAGGGCCTAGTTATAGGCAGCTAGAAATTCAGTCCACCTGGTCATCCTTGGGAACATAATTCTCTCTGTTTGCAGAGAGAATCCCCAGCAATGGTTTGTGGTCTGTGACCAAAGTGAAATGGCAGCCATATAGGTATTAATGGAACCTTTTTACTCCGGTTACCAGGGCTAAAGCCTCCTTATCTATCTGCCCGTAGTTTCTTTCTGTCTGGGACATGGTGCGAGAGAAAAAAGCGATGGATGCTTCTCTTCCTGAAGGCAATCTGTGACTAAGGACGGCTCCTACGCCAAATGGAGAGGCATTGCATGTTAAAACCAATGGCATTTTGTCACTATATTGTAAAAGGAGATTGTCAGATGTGAGCAGTTGTTTTATAGCCTGAAAGGCAGCAGCTTCTCATGAGCCCGACAGCCAAGGCCTCTTTGAATCTAAAAGCCTATGTAAAGGTTCGGCTACGGAAGCCTTGTGGGGCAAAAAAACACTGTAAAAGTTAATGAGGTCTAGAAAAGCCTGCAATTCTGTTTTGTTCTTAGGGGTAGGGGCCTCATGAATCGCCTTAACTTTAACTTTGGTCAGGTGTGATCCTGAAGAATCTATTCTGTAGCCCAAGAACTCGACTTCTTTTACACCTACTTTGCATTTTTCTAAATCAAGAGAGTCCAGATTGCTTGAATCTCTCCAATACTGTCCTTAAACGTGCTTTCAATTGATAGATATCAGTAGCAGACACCAAAGTATCGTCGAAATAAGGAACTACTCCAGGAATACCCTGTAGCAGTCGTTCCATTAAACACTGAAATATACCAGGGGCAACAGTAACTCCAAATTGGAGCCTGTGGCATTTAAATGCCCCCCTATGAGTGATGATAGTTTGGGCCTCTGCCTTGGCCTTGTCAACAGGAATCTGTTGGTAGGCCTGTGTTAGGTTCAATTTTGTGAAAATCTTGCCCTGGCCTAGGGAATGGAGGAGGTGCCAAACCACAGGTATGGGGTAAGCAGAATTTTGGAGGGCCTTATTGAATGTACCTTTGTAGTCAGCACATATCCTGACTGACCCGTCTGGCTTAACGGGGATGACTATTGGTGTTTCCCATCTCGAGTGGTCAACTACCTCAAGGATGCCCTGACTTATTAGTTTATCCAAGACAGCATCTACTTTTTTTCTCAGGGCAAAGGGAACTCGTCTATATTTCATATGAATGGGAGCAACCCGGGGATTCAAATTAAAGGAAAGGGACTTCCCAGTGTACTTACCCAGGGCAGAGGTGAAGACAGTGTTGAACTCCCTGACGAGATCAGACAGGATCGGTTCTTGTATTTGATGGATTCCAGAAATGGAGAGGCCCAGGGAATGGAACCATTCAAGGCCTAAAAGGCTAGGCAGTGGGTCTTCTACAATAATGAGGGAAGGTGACCAGAGAAATTTCCATATCGAATATGGAAGGGGTAGGTACCTAATATAGGAATAATTCTACCCTGGTAATCTCTTAATTTAGTAGGGGCAGGTTTAAGTTTAGACTTGGTAAATTGGGGAACCAATTTCTTTATAGCCTGCCAAGATATAAGAGACATGGAGGAACCAGTATCTACTTCCATTTTACATGGAGATCCCTCCAAAAGTATAGTAATAAATATTTTTTCTTGCTATTTCTTATTGCATTTCCAATTATGCTTTCAGGGGGATATCTGTCATTGTTAATAGTATAGCATTCATCTCCCCTGGGTTCAAATTTGAAGGATGTTTTTTTTAAAATTTAAGGGTCTAGCTAGTGGCCTTGTATTTGGCTGTGGGGCTCTGCATACCCTTGCCAGATGGCCCATTCGTCCACATCTCAGGCAGTCTGCAACTTGCAAGCAGCTCTCAGGTGCGGTCCCCCACAGCTCAAGCAGGTGTTTTGTGTTGTCTGTTTTGCCTTGTTGTCTTTTCTCTGGTCCTGAAGTCTGAGGCGATGTACATCTTCTTTGATTCCCTCAGTAATGTCCCCTATTTTGTCTGCTGTTTCCGAATGGACAAACCTCCATTTTGGCAGGAAAAATTGAAAGGGTTGTTTGCTGAATCTCTGAGGCAGACCTGTTTGCAAGTTCTGCTGCTCTTGCCTCCTCTAAGGCTACTTGTACGGGTAAGGCTGCCATTCTCCACAGAAGGGGAGTAATGGAAGTATTGTTTTTGTAAGTAAGTGGAGTTGTAATCTTAAGTCTCTGATGCCACACACAAGCCTGTCTCTCATGGCATTATCTAAGTGTTCAAATTCACAGTAAAGGGCAGATGCCCTGAGTGAAGACATGTATTGGTTAATAGTTTCCCCCTCTTTTTGGTTTCTGTGATAAAATGCATGTCTTCTAGCCATCACAGATTGAACAGGGCAATAATGGTTCCTTAAGTTCTCTGAGATAACATCCCAGGGCACAGTATGTACTTTCTGAGGAGCCAAAAGATTTTTTGCAGTTTCAAATACCTCATTACCTCATTTCCACAGTTAAGGAAGAAAAGGGCTAAGAGTTTGTTAGCCATTAGGAAGAATTTGAATTTTTCTAAATTAGTGTCCCAAGATTCAGCTGCAGGATTGTACGCGGCAAAAAACGGGTAAGGCTGCCATTCTCCACAGAAGGGGATTTTTTTTAGTGACTTCAGCTCTTTGTAGTGACAGTTCAGCTCTGTGATTCTTCAGCTTCATGTCTTATAGCCTCATTTGTTTTGGGGATAAAAATCCCAGCCTTCGTCGCCAGTTGATATGTCTTAGAAGACATACAAACTGAGGCAGACATGTTCAAAAGGCTAACAAGTTTATTCAGCTCAAGGTAAATGCTAACAGTGAAAGCACTAGCCTGTCTGCTTAGCGCGGCACGCTCAGGCTAACAGAGAGCAGCAAAGTCAGTACACTTGACAGCTCCTTATATAGTCGCACCAGAATGGCTGCGACCAACCAGCTTGCAGCAGCAGCCCAGCAGCAGCTGAGGACCTGAGGGAAGCCTGGACGCAGCACTATGAATCCATCCATATTTGGTCTGTGTCAGTCTGACTTCTTCTACTTTATTACTTAGTCCCATCACATTTTCTGCCAAATAAAAATAAGGAGGAAAAACTTTTCTTATACACAAATCCTATATTGTAAAGACAGTGGCCAAGTACTGTTGGGTAAAGATGTTAGCAAAATTTTACCTTAGAAGACACATTTTCAGTAATTTTACAGATACATCTTTCTCGATGATAAAATTCAACTTGATTTGTTTATTGTTGTTTATAAAACAATTGTGAATTTTGGGATGAAAACCAAAGTTGTTTTTATAGGGCAGACCTTTCTCAAAGAGCTTCCACACATTGCTATCTTTAGCTTATCGTTTTTTTTCAACTCTGGTCACACTCATTAGTACCTTGTTGACTTCACTGATTGCTGTAAGATACGGCTATCTTATTATGATTCTTGCAACAAGCACACCTGTTATATCAGTGGTGGGTTCCTACCAGTGCGGTCCACTCTATAGCACCGGTAGTGGCCCGCTGGTGACGTCACAGTACCGGTGCGGTCGGTTGCCGGTGCCTGGGCGCTGCCATTAAAAAAATTTTTTTTATTTTTTTTTTAAATTCTTCTGCGCATGCCCAGAAGCCAAGTTTCTGGCACTGTTCATGCGCTGCCTTCCTACCCCACAGTGAGTCCAAGCAGGGGAGGATGGCTGAGGGAGCGCGTGAGACGCTGAAAGAATGGGCGGCAGGAGCAATCTCCATTCCCCTCCCTTCAGCAGTCCGAGAAGCCACGAACGCGCGGTGATGATCCTTGGCATTTTCACACGTTTGAGGCTTCTCGAGCTGCTGAGGGGAGGGGGAATGGGTGGCAGGACCTATCTCAGTTCCCCTCCCTTCAGCAGTCCGAGAAGCCATGCCCACCCGGTCACATGGCTGGCAAGCCACACCCACAAAATAAGCCACGCCCACAGAGTGGTAGTAAAAAAATTAGGAACCCGCCCCTGTGTTATATGATAACCTTCTCTAATCGAGTGTTCTCCAAATGTGTTTAGGCCACAGCTCCGAGGATTTCCACCAAGCATGCCCAATCCCCGCCTTTTTCCCAAGTCCAAGAAAGCCACCCTCCATCGACACTTCTGATCTCAACAAACTCAAAGAGATTTATAAATACTGAACAGTAAAGTAAAAACATGGGTATGAACAACATGCTATTCATAAAGGGTAACAAGCAAAAGGCCACAATATATTAAATACCTGATATTACATGCTTTAGGGGCACATTTCCCCACAAATAATGATGAGAAATATTAATTATTTATGGGTGATTTGCATAACTGCATAATGCATCTCTCTATAAATAACAGATTATTTGCATAACAGCATAATGCCACTAATCATGAAAAAGAGCACAAAATAAATTCATATTTCTAAGCATTTGATCATATCAAGTCATACATGCTCTGCCTGTTTGTTCTTAGTCTGTCCCATTGTAGCTGAGATTCTATATGGTGCCCACCGCTCCTGCCTTATACTTACAACTCAGTGGTGAAATACATGCCTTCCCTGCAATGGGTTCTATCATTATAGTTTCCACAAGAAATTGTGTTTTTCTACCAAAGCACCTGTCCTCTGGAATATCTCCCTTCCTGAGGTTAGGATGGTCCCAACTCTGCTGGCCTTTCAGCAGTCCTTGAAGACCTAGTTCTTTGTCCAGGCCTGGAGGCCCAAGAGTGTGAAGGGCTCCCTTTAGCAATAGCAATAGCACTTAGACTTATATACCGTTTCATAGTGCTTTACAGCCCTCTCTAAGCGGTTTACAGAGTCAGCATATTGCCCCCAACAATCTGGGTCCTCATTTTACCCACCTCGGAAGGATGGAAGGCTGAGTCAACCTTGAGCCGGTGAGATTTGAACAGCTGAACTGCTGAACTAGCAGTAGCCTGCAGTGCTGCATTTAACCACTGCACCAACTCGGCTCTTTCCTGGTTATATGCTGACCTTGTCAAATTATAATATCTTAAATTGCTATTTGTATTTAATTTCTTTTTGTACAATTGTTTTTATGATTGTTTGCAGCCAAAGAGTCACTGGTTTGAGATGGAAGGCTATAAAAATTGAATGAATTTATGAATGAATGAATGAGAGAGAGAGAGAGAAAATGAGAGAGAGAGAGAGAGAGAGAGAGAGAGAGAGAGAGAGAGAGAGAGAGAGAGAGAGAATAGGAAAGAATTCTGCCTAAAAGACAGATAAAGTGTACTGCTTCACAGAGTTGGATTAGCTGCCTGAATTTATTTTATTTATTTTATTTATTTGTTTCTTTGTTTGTTTGTTTGTCAAACATGTACAAGATAGTAGGTGTTTGTATAAACATAACAAAAGCAAAAAAGTAGAGATAAATGAGGACAATAGGACAGTAAGACAGGGACAGTAGGCACAGTGGTGCGCTTATGCACGCCCCTTACAGACCTCTTAGGAATGGGGAGAGGTCGACTGTAGACAGTCTAAGGTTAAAGTTTTGGGGGTTTGGGGAAGAAACCACAGAGTCAGGTAGTGCATTCCAGGCATTGGTCACTCTGTTGCTGAAGTCGTATTTTCTGCAGTCGAGTTTGGAGCGGTTTACATTAAGTTTGTATCTATTACGTGCTCGTGTGTTGTTGCAGTTGAAGCTAAAGTAATCATTGACAGGAAGGACATTTTAGTATATTATTTTATGAACTACATTTACATCAGATCGAAGGCGACGTAATTCTAAATGGTCTAATCCCAATATTTCAAGTCTGGTTCTGACTTGATGTAAAGGAATCTCCTAACACTGTCTTCTCAAATTGTTCTGTGTCTCGAGCTCCAGAAAATGTGCGTAATATTTTCCTCCAGAATAAAAAAAAACTCTTTTTCTTTAATCCAGTTATCCATTTTCAAATCTATCGATTATAGCAGAATAGACTGGGGTGGGTTTTTTTTCCATAATGCATGAATGCAATTAAATTTGATTTAACCTTACTTCCAGGAAATCCTGTGTTGGATTCCAGATATAGGATCACTTATTCTTGCAATCTGTTTAGTAATTTTAATAATCAAACATGTCTCCATACGGCATATATTGCAATAATGAAACTGGAAGAAAGAAGCTGTATGGATGACTGGTAAACTAATGACCAGAACAGTTTTTGTCATTCTAGAGAAGCAAAAGTAGCAATTCCTGTCCTTTTCGTGAATCTTCTTTTTCAAGGTTATGTTTTCCTCTACCCGTGGCTGCCTAGATCAGCATTTCTCAACCCTGAAGTATGGACTTCAATTTCCAGAATTCCCCAGCCTTAAAAAAAGTATTAAAAGTTACCAAGGATAAGAAACACTGGCCTAGATTGTGTCTGTGCACTTTAAAATTTGCTACAGTACTTGATGAGGTAGGGGTAGGATGTAATAACAGGCCACCTGCTCTGATAATTTATTCACTTGTCCTAGTGTGGGGAAACAGCTATCTTGATTAGGAGTGCTGGAGGGTAGTAATGTTACATATACACACAGAGAGAAAATGCTAATGCAGCTGATACCACTGTTTCCCATTGTTAATAGCTATAGGGAAAGAGCAGTCCTATTAAGAATAGCTTAAAAAGAAATTTACACAAAAAAAGTTTTTTATCTTTTCTCCTTCCAATGACCCTACTTCTATATTGCACCATTTTCTACGAGCATGCACAGTCCTCGAATACAGCTCATCTGTCTGGAAGCCACACCGCATATCGGACATAAATACATTAGAAAGTGTCCAGAGATACTTTACGAGAAGAGTCCTCCACTCCTCTACTAGAAACAGAATACCTTACGAAACCAGACTCGAAATCCTGGGCTTAGAAAGCTTAGAACTGCGTCGCCTTCAGCATAGCTCATAAAATTATCTGCTACAACGTCCTTCCTGTCAATGACTACTTCAGCTTCAACCATAACAATACATGAGCACACAACAGATACAAACTCAAAGTGAACCGCTCCAAACTTGACTGTAGAAAATATGACTTTAGCATCAGAGTGGTAAATGCCTGGAACTCACTACCTGACTCTGTGGTTTCGTTACCAAACCCCCAAAACTTTATCCTTAGACTGTCCACTGTTGACCTCACCCGATTCCTAAGAGGTCAGTAAGGGGCGTCCATAAGTGCACCAGCGTGCCTACCGTCCCTGTCCTAATGTTCCCTCTTATCAGTACCCATCTTATGTATATAAACAATGTTATATCTATGTATATTACTAACAAGTACTTGACTAAATAAATAAATAAATAAATAAATAAATAAATAAATAAATAAATAAATAAATAAATAAAAAAATAAAAAAAATAAAAAAATAAAAAAAATAAAAAAATAGACAGGTACAGACTTCAACGGATAGTTAGGACAGCAGAAAAAAACAATTGCAACCAGCCTGTCTTCCATTGAAGATCTGTATACTGCAAGGTTCAGAAAGAAGGCTGAGAAAATATCTGTAGACCCCTCACATCCTGGATATAAACTGTTTCAACTCCTCCCCTCAGCAAGCCATTATAGGGCATTGCATGCCAAAACAACTAGACATAAAGACACTTTTCCCCCCTCGTGCCATTACTCTGCTGCCTAATTACCACAGTACTGTCTTATCCCTAAGGATATTTACCCATGTAGTAGGGCTAAATTACTATTATCCTAGTCATCTTTTCTACTACCTTCTCCTATTGGTATCTTATTACTATATTACCTTATTTTTTTGTATGTACACTGAGAGATTATGACCAGATTATGATTCCTTGTGTGTCCAATCACTCTTGGCCAATAAAGTGTTCTGTTCTGTTCTATATATTTTTATTTTATTTATTTTATTTTTGTTATTCTTATATGCCGCCCAACTCCCGAAGGACTCAGGGCGGCGTACAACATAAGAGATACAAGAATAAACAAAATTCTAAAAAATTTAAAAACAGTACAAAATTTAAAAAGACAATATAAAAGCAACAACAACATCCATCCATTCAACCACATACATACTTGGGGGGTAAGCTCGGATGGGTTAAGCTGTCCCCCCCCACCTGCAGGAAGAGCCATGTCTTAACAGCCTTTCGGAAGGCCAGCAGAGTGGGGATGGTTCGGGTCTCCGGGGGGAGTTGGTTCCAGAGCACGGGGCCAGCCACAAATATATGTGTCCATATGTGCAGCCCTGACCCACCATTTGACGCTATCTTTGCAATACATGAATGTATGCATTGGATAAGAGAAGTGAAAAAATCCAAAAATGGCATAATGGAAAGAAGGAAGTAAGAAGCATGATTTAAAAACAAAACAGAGCAATACTTGAATAGTAGTGAGCTGGAAATTCAGGAGAATTTAAAAAAAAAGACTAAGGATAGACGTTAAAGATGGAAAGGGAGTGGAAATGAATTATTGTGTGCAAACAAAAAGTCAAGAAAATAGAGGCCAAAGGGCACCTGCAAAAAGAATAATGATCTCCCAAAAAGTGGAAAAAGAAGGATAAGTAGAGAATAAGTAAGGTCAGAAACACATTAAAGATGAAAAATAGCATCAGCCTTTGGGATATTTTCCTCACATTTCTCCTTTTTTATCAGAAGTCACACTTCCTCCATCACCCGAAATAAACATGATGAAAGTATTAGATGAAAAACACGCCATAATAAAGAATATGTGAGTACATGTACACACACACATACGCACAACTCTTGACATATAGTCAAACTTCCCAATTTTCATGAAAGGTTATCTCTTAGACTATGCATATCTACTGCTATCAAATGCTGGTTGAAAATTGTGTTTACATTTCTCATATATTTTTTTCATTCTGGGATGTGGCAATACAGATTAATGGTTCTACTAAAGTTTGACCTTCCATTCATTTTGTTTTAAGCTCTCAGTTTGTGGGTGTCGCCATATAGTTAATGTAGCCAAAATAAGTTCTCCTTTTTTTCTGGAGATGGCAACAAAGATGCTCTCAGAAGAACTTTTTAAGGCTTTGTTGCTTCAAATGTTTACTTTGGGGGGAGGGTGTAAGTTAATAGCAAAGATAATGCAAAGCAAAACTTTGGGTCATGGTTTATAAACTGGGAACACTTTCTATTGAAACTAGAATTATTTAAGGAATGAGATGAAGATGGTGGGATTCGAAAATTTCGGCCTACAATTTGACAAATTGGATATGTATCTAACTTTCACTTCACTCACTGGGTTATTAAAGCATTAAACTATGTCATCTCTACCAGTGGTGGGATTCAAATTTTTTTACTACCGGTTCTGTGGGTGTGGCTTGGTGGGCGTGGTGTGGCTTGGTGGGCGTGGCGTGGCTTGGTGGTCGCGGTAGGGGAAGGATACTGTAAAATCTCCATTCCCACCCCACTCCAGGGGAAGGATACTGCAAAATCTCCATTCCCTCCCCACTCCAGGGGAAGGATACTGCAAAATCCCCATTTCCTCCCGATCAGCTGGGACTCGGGAGGCAGAGAATAGATGGGGGCGGGGCCAGTCAGAGGTGGTATTTACCGGTTCTCCGAACTAGTCAAAATTTCCGCTACTGGTTCTCCGAACTACTCAAAATTTCCGCTACTGGTTCTCCAGAACTGGTCAGAACCTGCTGAAACCCACCTCTGATCTCTACCACATACAGTATATAAATGCCAGGTGAAGCAAAGGAATAAAATCTAGCCTGAAATTAAAGCTGCTTCTGCCCACTAAATCTTAGCAGCTAATAGTAGGTAGCAAACACAGGTAGGTCTAAAGCCTGAAAAAAAGCAGTTATGTTGGCAGCCCTATATTTGTTGAGTCAAGAAACGCACAGAAACAGTTATTTTATTTCTAATAAGCAGAAGCATTAACACAAAGTACCGTATATACTCGAGTATAGGCCAACCCGAATATAAGCCGAGGCACCTAATTTTACCACAAAAAACTGGAAAAGTTATTGACTCGAGTATAAGCCTAGGGTGGGAAATGCAGCAGCTACCGGTAAATTTCAAAAATAAAAATAGATACCAATAATGTTTTTGAATATTTATTTCAAAGAAAAACAGTAAACTAGCTCTGTAAGTGGAAAAGAGGGTCAATAAAAACAATATGGTATCAACAAGGAGGAGGTGGGACATCGTTGCAGAGCGGCAGGAGGGGGAGGAAGGGGAATCGTAAGACAGCCCTGCATTACATTAGAACGTGAGGAGGGGGGGATGGTGTGGTGCGCGCTGCGCGGCAAACTGACACAGAGGGAGGGGAAACTCACAGGGGCGCCGGGCCATTCACGAGCGTCACCCAGCGGCATGGCCCCGCCCCTTTTTCTCCTCCATTTCGGGCAAATTTTTCACTGACTCAAGTATAAGCCGAGGCGGCTTTTTTCAGCCCAAAAAGTGGGCTGAAAAACTCGGCTTATACTTGAGTATATACGGTACTTTGATTCCTAAAGATGAAATCACATGTTCATAAAAAAAGAGGCAGTGTTTTGACCATGTGATCACAGCTCCAGCTGATGTTTTCGACCCCCACCCCCCAATGGTCATATCCATCAAATAATATCTTTGTTCACACTCCCCCCAATATAATCAACATTTTGTATTCTACTATTTTTATGTCCCAAGCTTCTCCAAAACTCATTATAGAACTGTAAAACTTTTAATCTGACATAACTTTTTTAAACAATCTGTTTAATTTTAGTTTATTTTAGTTTTTGTCTTAGCCACACCACTTCTTTTTCCTTACTACCTTTCATTGCTCATGAACAATATCCGGCAGATTTTTCAAAGATCAAGTCTCCAAAAGTTATTTTTAAAACTTTGTTTTAAAAAGTGTTGCTGCCCCATTGGGGCAATAATTACCTCCTTAATTTATTTCAGTCAACATTTGACAAAATATGCCAGCTAAAGCAGAATTATGCAGCAGACCTGGGACAGTTCAGTATGATTAAAGAATGGAGTAAGACTGAACTAGTTTGCATGAGTCAAGAAGCAATTGTGTCAGAAATATAAAAAGATGGGCAGTCCACTGAATTAGTTTAGTGACGAGGGCAACCATCTGCCAGCATTGGAGCTGGTACCAGTTCCAAAAGAAATTTAGAACTATGCCAAATCAAAAGATCTTCCTTCTGACCTTATGCCTTCCTTATGTTACCATTACTTGCACGTAATAAGACTGTTTCAGAATTCAGTAGAATAGGAGTGGAGGGTCTTGTGTTGATTGAACATAATAGCATAAGTTTGGGGAAGTTACAATACATTTCATCAGACTCTGAACTATTATTATCCTGGGATAGAAGTGTGTACAGTATATTCTAGGATTATGAAATGGAATGACAAAATAAGAATAACAGAAAGAAATAATTGTCTATGGAAGTGGAGAACTTTAGTGCTCAAATGTGCTCCAACTCTCATTTAAAGCATTCTTCATCATTGGCAGGGGCTGTTCCCTGCTGTATTTCAGCAACATTTGGGAAGTCCCAGATTCTTAACTCTTGGTGAAGCCAGAACATACTCATAAAACTGTTGATGGGTGTAACACAGACATTTTTTTCAGTGGCCATGAATGTGACATGTACGAGAAATAATGAGAAACATCCTTACTCATTGCCGTTTGTCTCATGATGAAATCAGCCTTTGTAATCTCTTTTCTTAAAAGTAGCCCTCTTGAGGTAAGACATAGAGTTAAAGCTTTCCCATTTAGATTTTGAATAGCTCCATTACTGATTTGCATTTCTTTATTTTTATTGATTGATTGGTTTTGTTTTATTTTGGTGCCTGCCAACTCCTAACCAACTCTAGGCTGCTCACAACATACACAAAACAAGATAAAAATGCAAAGAGGCAAAGAAAAACACAGTAGAATAAATAAATAACATAGCAAATCTGGACCTCCAAAAAAACCCATACAGGTAGTCCTTGACTTACGACTACAATGGAGCCCAAAATTTCTGTTGCAAAATGAGACAGTCGTTAAGTGAGTTTTGCCCCATTTTACGACCTTTGTTGCCACAGTTGTTAAGTGAATCGCCAGAGTTGTTCAGTTAGTAACGTGGTCGTTTAGTGAATCTGGCTTCTCCATTGACTTTGCTTGTCACAAAAGGGGATCACGTAATCCCCAGGACACTGCAACCGTCATAAATATGAAACCAGTTGCCAAGCATCCGAATTTTGATTATGTGACCATGAGGATGCTGCAGCGGTTGTGTGAAAAACAGTCATAAGTCACTTTTTTTAGAGATGATGTAACTCTGAACGGTCACTAAATGAACTGTTGTAAGTTGAGGACTATCTGTAGTTTGTTTTTTGTAGACTTTGATTCAGTGGTAAGTCATCCATTTGTCCTTCACTTCTAGAGCTTTTTTCTTCACATATTTCTGAATTTGTATGGGTCCCTATGCATTGCAAGGTTGTACCCTTCTCTTCATCCATATTTTCTTTTAGGATATCAGTCTGATTAAAAATATTAAAGAAATATTCATCAATATTAGTTTAGAAATGAATGATACAAGTGGTCTATATCCTGCCTTCAGATTAGGCAATAGTTTCAGCAATAACATTACAGGAATTTAAAGATACAGTGTGCATGTGTGTATTGTGTACACCCCCACATCCACACACAACACACACACACACACACACACACACACACACACACACACACACACACACACACACACACACACACACACACACACACACACACACACACACACACACACACACACACACATATATATATATATATATATATATATATATATATATATATATATATATATATATATATATATATATATTTCTCTCGAGTCACCTGGTATACCCAAATATGGGAGGGAGCATACTACATTTAATCTTTCCCCTGGCTCAGCTGATAAGGGAGGAGAACTTGTGGCTTAGAGGTTAAAAGCACTGCCTAACAAGGCAAGCGGCCCAGGTTTGAATCCTAGAAGGGTATGGCTAGCTGATGAGAGCTAAATTGCTTGAAATAGATCTATACTAGTCTCCCTTTATTTCTTTATCAGCAAAAAATGTAAGTTTGAACACACACACACACACACACACACACACACACACACACACACATACATACAGTATATTTATTTATTATTTATTATTAGGTTCTTCTATGCTGCCCTACTCCCAAGGGACTCAGGGCGGCGTACAACATTGTGCAAGAACACTAAAACAATAAACAACGATTAAAACAATTTTTAAAAGATTAAAAAAGTTAAAAAGATATTCAGCAACATGCATACAGGGGGAGAGCTCGGATGGAACTAGTCTCAACCCCCTGCCTGCAGGACGAGCCATGTCTTGACGGCTTTTCGGAAGGCCAGCAGGGTGGGGATAATTCGGATCTCTGGGAGAAGTTGGTTCCAGAGCACGGGGCCCCCCACAGAGAAGGCCCTCCCCCTAGGGCCCGCCAGCCGGCATTGTTTGGCTGACGGGACCTGGAGGAGGCCCACTCTGTGGGCCCTAACCGGTCGAAGGGCAGTGTGAGGCAGAATGCGGTCCCGAAGGTAACCTGGTCCTAAGCCATGTATATATATATATATACATACAGTGTATATATGTGTGTGTGTGTGTGTGTGTGTAACATTTTTTGCTGATAAATGAAAATAAAGGGAGACTATTATAGATCTATTTCGAGCTATTTTGCTCTCGTCAGATACCCATACCCTTAGTGGGATTTGAACCTGGGCAGTCTGCTTGTAAGGCAGCAGTTTTAACCTCTAGGCCACAATGTTCTCTTCCCTATCCCTATCATATATATATATGTATATATATATACTTGCATAGGTTATTAAATGATCACACTGATACAAGTGCCTCTGAACATAAGTTTACAGTGACACATCTTACCTGAGCTCTAGAGTTTGCTTTGTGCATTATGTAGAAATGATTGGTGTCATTTTTTTTAAAAAATAAGAGAAACATATTCTATTGTTTCATACACCTTTGTTTTGAAAAGAACGTATATAGAAAAATTTTCAGCAGCGGTATAATTATTTCAACAGCTCCAGTCTCCCTCTGGTGTTAAACGGTATGCTTCCTTCATTTACAAACACACAATCTATGTTTAACTGAGTATTGGAAACATTGGTCCAAATGCTAGAATTTCTTTGTAGAACAACATCACAGCATGATGTTTCCAAAGACAAATAATATCCCCCCCTCCTCCCCGATGTAGCAGTGAATGCAGTCAGGAGGGGGAAAAGATGTAACTCGCTCAGAAAATGAATGTATAAGCATTTCTCAAAGTATGACATAGATTAGACATTACAGTTGCACTATTACAGTTACACGAAAAGGAAAAACCCTATTATCTGAATAACATAAGGAGCCTGGAAGCCTGTTGCCATTTGAATTTACTGAGGACTTGATGCAAATATAGACAAATGAGATTGTTAAGCGACCTCTTAACTGGAGGCCATTTGAGTCTGAAGAGTAGTGTGTCATCATTGCCTCTACAAATGCATATGAAATCCTCTCCAATACAAATTCTCTACATTCTGCTTACAGCCAAAATAGTCCTTTGGCTGTAAGATAAATATATATGCCTTTTGGGATCGAGGATAGGTGATTATCATCTGCATCCCATTGTAGTTAGGCTGGTTTTCCCCTGTAGTCAAATTTCTTTTCCTTTCTTTGCTATTGTCTGTATTTGCGTGTTTTTGAATGTGTTTGGTTACAACTCCATTAAATCCTGTCAGTGTATTGGGTTAGTATAGAGTTCCGTTCTACTGTCTCAAATGTATAGAAACAGACACTTTCTATATTTGGTGTTTAGGTACCAAATACAAATGCTAATCATTTTAATTAGGAGGGGGTTGCATTTTTAATGTGGGAAATGCAACACTTACAAACAGGGTCAGGCTGAACAGCCTATTAGAGATCTTCAAAGGCTCCCCCTGACAAAGATCAAACTGGCTGATGGGTGAATGCTAGAGGATTTCTGCCATTTCCCTGAAGCATGTCATGTGGCTCCAATGCTTCAGTCATTTGGATAGATGTTATCAAACATCTCATTATCCTCAAAGCTAGATGTTTTCATGGCCTGGGTTAGTACATCATATGCTTGGGGCTCATTAAACCAATGCAACATCCAAGTTTTTAAGCGGGACTTGAGTGGGAGCTCAGTATGACTGTTTTTTCAAGCCCAGGGGAATGAATGTGTAACTTATGATCTGGAGCATCCTGTCAAACAAATATTGGCTCGGTTAATGTTTCAAAGGCAGATAATGGTAATAGGCGTCAGCTAGATGTTATATTTTATTTTTAGATCCTAGTGCTGAAAACTGCACATATATTTTTGTCACTGAAAGAACAGGGGTTGCACTAAATGAAAGTCACTCAACTAGAAGTAGCCCGTATCCTATGTATAATGGCCAACTATCTCTCCATGTATCTTTTGATTGTCTGTTTCCATCTGCAAAAATAAGTTATTGGCTCTCTGGCCAATCACAATGTCAGGTAAGGAATAAATAAATGTAACTCTTCTTACAAATTACTTCACAAGTTTTTAGGAGGGATCTAATGAATAAATCAGCGGTCCCCAACCTTTCCAGCTTTGCAGACCAGTGGGGGAGGGAGAGGCAATGACTCTGTGCGAACAGCGGGTGAGCACACACGTGCAGCTTCATTTGTGTGAGCGGCAGCCATGTGCGCCCGCCGCTCGCACACATGGAGCTGAATACGCAGCTCATCTACTGCTCGCGCAAGTGGAGCTGCGCACACATGCAGTCAGCTGCCACTTCCGTGGCCTGGTTCCAAACAAGCCACGGCCTGGTGGTGGGCCACGGCCTGGGGGTTGGAGACCCCCGTTATAAATAATTGGCTCTTTCAAACAGTTGGTCAAAAGTCGTGTTGGCTAGAAAAGACTGCTGTCTCATATAGTGAATGAGATCAAGATACTCTTTTATTAGGGTAATGTCAGGCCAAACTTTTTGTCCTCCAGCGTTTTTTGATGTTCCCCCCCAAATACAAACATATTTTGTGTGTTCTATGGCAAACAGAATAACAGAGTTAGAAGGGATCTTGGAGGTCTTCTAGTTTGATTGAGAGGCAGTTTGGTGTAATGGATAAAGCATCAGGCTAGAAACTGGGAAACCTAGTCTTCCCTTAAGACAAAAGCCAGTTGAGTGGCTTTGGGCCAGTCACCCCCTCTCAGCCCTAGGAAGGAGGCAATGGCAAACCACTTTCAAAAATGATGCTGAGAAAACTGAATCTGCGCAGGTAGTCACCCAGAGTCAAGACTGACTTAAAAGGCCCTAACAATAACATGATTCTGATTAGTAAAATTGGTTAATGATATTACTGTATGAAATTATCATGTTGTATGAAATATATGATGTATTTGTAAGCATCTTTATCCTTCAAAGGCCACCAAAATATGACATAAGTATTATAGGAAGTTTTCTAGCATCTGATCAGACTGTTGACCCATTTGGCCCATTACTCTATTGTCTAGTTGATTGGCAGCAGCTCCCCAGGGCTTCAGGCAGAGGTCTGTCACATCATCTGCTCTCCAATTCCTTTTTTTTTTTACTGCAGTTGCGTGAGAATGAACCTGGAACCTTCTTCATATAACAAACGTTCTGCCACTAAGCATAGTTCTTTAACCATCAATGTAAGCCAATGACTTGGTGGCTTCTAACATTATAATACAATAATTTTGAGATTTGTAGCTTGTGTTAAAGTGGAGAATACTTTTTTACTTGAGTACATTATATATAGTTGTGTGTATGTGTGTGTGTGTGCGCACGCGTGCGAGGGGGGGCGCAGGTGCACACATATAATACAGCGGCGGGTTGCTCCCTTACCGGTGCCGGTGCGCTGCATGCGCATCTCCACACTTCGGGTGCATGCGCGCTCACTACGCGCATGCGCAGAAGCAAAATCTTGCCAAAATCTCACACGCGCGTGCATCCCCTCACGAGATTTCGGCGCGATTTTGCTTCCGCGCATGCGCAGAAGCAAAATCGGCCAAAAATTAACGGGAAAAAATGGCGATGCGCACAGTGGACTGGCAGAGAGGGCTGCGGAGCGGTTGCACACAAATTGCGCAATCGGCCGCTCCCTACTGGAGCTGTGCACCAGGCAGCTCCGGCAGGAACCCACCTCTGATATAATATAATGTTTACTGTACTTGGAGGTGTCTCTAGCCTTTAAAGGAGAAAGAGAGAGAGTTATTTTCCAGACATAATTGTGTCAACCTTAACCCTAATATGTAAATTAAAAGGTTTTCATACATTTTTGCTATTAGTGTGAGATTTTACCCTGCAACTGTTCCTCCCCTGCTTCTTATTTTCACAAGGGAAGCTGCTACTTTTTAGAGTTTTCCCTCCTTGCAAAAAGGAATAATTTAGATTTTCTTCTATCCCTGCCACAAGTTGAACAGACGAACAAAACAGATTCTTCAGAGACAATTTTACACAGAGTTACATCCATCCAATTCAATTATAAATTAAATTGACTAACGAACCATAGCTCATTATGGGAATCAATTACTCAGAACTGTCTTTGGACCAAAAACGTGGAAAATAAAAAATAATGGTCATACTTCAATATACCAGATTGTCAGTGTTCAAAAGCTCCTTCCCCCCCTCCTCCCCAAGCTTGGCATAGCCAGCCGCCAAAAAAGGAGTGATCATCATTTGTTTTACTACTTGTAGAGCTATTCCTGTTAATCTTTAGTCTGATTTTTTCCCCTTATCCCTCGATCTCAGCCTTTTTTCTTCACCAGCATAATCAGACAACACTAAAATAATATTATTCCATGGAAGTCTTTCAGAACAGCTTCATGCAAATGTGTTATTAAAAGAAGCCACATGTTTGCCTATGGTAGAGACCAAACAATAATATTGTCAGGAAGCTCTGAAGGCATTGGATTAATAAAATCATTCTCGTGACAGAGGACTAAACTAGCATATAGAAACATAAAAACATGGCAGAAAAAGACCCAGTGATTAATCGAGTCTGCCCTTTGAGTTTAGTGGGGTTTTTTCTTTTTAATTAATTAATTAATTATTCTAATTATTATTGTTGTATTTTATTTATTTTTAATTTTAATTTTTGTCTTAGGGTGGTTATGTGATCATCCCAAGCATGTTTAAACTCAGTTACTGATGATTGACCCTTGATCTCTGCTGGAAGTTGGTTTCAAGCTTCCACTTCTTTTTCTGTGAAGTAATACTTTCTAATATTTTCGTATCCCCATGGAAGTGTTTCAGTGAGCTACTTAATAGTTATACAAAGATAAAATGATTGTATTCATGGATAAGTAGTGTAAAATCATATTTTTTAGAACAAGAAATTCACCAACCTTTGTTTTTAGCAATAAATGTATTTAATTATTCAATTTCTAACCCTAACCCTAACCCATCTCAACCAAATGACTCTAGGTGGCTAATGGTTCTAAAATGATAAAACAGTGAAAAAGAATGGACTGCTAATCCATTGTGATCTGCACGCGTGGGTTCGTATCCCACCTTCGTCGTTCTTTTCTGTTCACAACAGAATTCCTTATGAAACCAGACTAGAAATTTTGGGACTTCAAAATTTAGAACTCCGCCGCCTTCGATCTGACCTAAGTGTAGCTCACAAAATTATCCGCCTCAATGTCCTACCCGTTAACGACTATTTCAGCTTCAACCGCAATAATACACGAGCTCATAATAGATACAAACTTAATGTAAACCGCTCCAGACTTGATTGCAAAAAATTCGACTTCAACAACAGAGTTGTCAACGCCTGGAACACTTTACCTGACTCAGTAGTTTCTTCCCCAAACCCCAAAAACTTCAACCTCTTATTATCTACCATTGACCTCACCCCATTCCTAAGAGGTCAGTAAGGGGCGTGCATAAGCGCACAATCGTGCCTACCGTTCCTGTCCTAATGTACCCATATATTCATACCTCTTCTACTCTTATTCATGCTTGTAATATTATATATATATATTCAATCATGTTTTACTGTTTGTACTTTGCTTATATTCATTTATGCTTGACAAAATAAACAAATACAAATACAAATACAAAATAGAAACAAAACAAAACAAATACAAACAGCAATCGAGATAACTGATCAGTTAACAATACAGCCAAGAAATGGGGTCAATAATACTTTTAGAGCCCGAGGCCTGGGAAAACAACCAAGATTTTAAGCCTTCCAAAAGGCCAAGTGAGTCGGAGACATTCTAATATCCAAAGGGAGAAGATTCCACAGAGCAGGGGCTACAGGACAGAAGGCCCATCTGCTGATCCCTGTCAGCCAGCATTCTTTGGCTGACGGGATTTACAGCATGCCAGGGGTGGGTTCCAACTTACTTCGCTGCCGGTTCGCTCCCTCCCACACCACGTGGATGCGCCTCGTGCGCAGTAACGAAAAATCCGAAAAAAATAATAATAATAAAAAAGCCAAAAAAGAGATGGCAACCGCATGCACAGTGCCAGAACTCGGCTTCTGCACATGCTCAGAAGGAAATAAAAAATTTAAAAAAATAAATAAAAAATAAAAAAATAAAAAAAAGATGGTGGCACCCACGGACCAGCACCGACCGATCCAGTTCGCTGATGTCATCGTGACGTCACCAGCAGGTCACTACCGGTTCGGGCGAACCAATCCGAACCGGGAGGAACCCACCCCTGCAGCATGCCCAATCAGTTGGACCAAATTGGATGGGTGCAGACTCTTGAAATCATACAGTCTGTTTGTAAGTCAGATAACCCAGTTCCAATCCATGTAGGACTTTAAAGGTGACAACCAACACCTTAAATTGAACCTGGAAACATACCGGTAGCCAATGTAACTCATGTAGTAGTGGTGTTACATGTGCCGTACATCCAACACCATTTGCTACAGGCAACTGATGATCACAGTTGGAACCAGAATTTCTATTGCTAAACAAGGCAGTTATTAAGTGAATCACGCCTGATTTACAATTTTTTTCCATGGTTCTTAAGTGAATCATGTGATCACTAAGCAAATTTAGCTTCACCCCATGGATTGTGCTTGGTGAAAACTGGTTGGGAAGGTGACAGATGGCAATTACATGACTCCAGGACACTGCAGCCATTGTAAATAAATGCTGATTGCCAAGTGCCCAAATTTTGATCATGTGATCAAAAGAGCGGATGATGCGATGGTTGTAAGTGTGAGGAACAATTTTTCAGTGCCGTTGCAATTTTGAACTGTTGCTAAAAAATGGTTGTAAATAAATATATTTACATTCTATATCTTTTGAGGTCTTGTATTAAACAACACTGCAGCCTTGTGTGCAGCAAGCCTGTTTCTCTACTTCATTGAAGAGATATTTCTATTCTGGTTGATATTATTCAGAGAAAAAGCCCAGTCTGATGTTGAGTTGAAATTGTGGATTTGAGATCAGTCACATGAGATCAAGCTGGCAAAAGCTAAGGTAGACCATGTCCTGTTAAGGAAATTCCAACATTTTCCTATTTCAGATGTGAGTGAATTCATGAAGACAACTTATAAATGCATCCCCGTGTGTGATTTTAATTCTGTAACAAAACTGTGGTAGTGATGAAGGAAATTCTGACATAGTATTTATGAGTTAAATATGTATAGCAAAATGTACAGATTTGTTGAATCTAAATGAGAAAATATATATGTAGTAACTTTCCAGGACTGATCAGTGGCTTATATCAAACTTATGGTATATATATGTTAACAGAAGTTACTGTTTATACTACTTTCTTACTGCAATAGTTTGATTTGCACTTGGAGAGATGGGAAAAGAGTGGATGCCTGTATGATTCATTCTTTCTCATCTTCAACTTTACCAGGGACATATTATTCTAGACAACTCTCTTACATTGTTTGTTTGTTTGTTTGTTCAATTTCTATAGACACACACACACACCACCTCAGCCAAGTGACTCTGGGCAGTTTACAGTTCTAAAACTAACACAGTTAAGACAAAAATGATTAAAGCAGTAAAAACATCCCAAAAAAATTCATACAACAAAGATACTTAACCAATTTACAATAAATCCATGAAGCATTGCAGTAATCCAAATGAGAAGCTATGAGGGCATGGCTGACATTGAACAGGGCTTCCTGGTCCACGGATGGGCACAATTGGTGCATCACCCAAAGATGATGGTTCTCCTAGCCATGCTTGCCATCTTCTCTTTGAGCATGAACTATGAGTCTAGAAGGACCCCTAGTTTGCACCTTGGGTCTGTCTGGGATAGTGCCACCCAATCCAGAACCAAAGATGGAAGAACCTTGTTTCCAGAGCCTCTCAGCCATTCAGTCTTCCTAGGGTTGAGTCAAGAGTCCAACTCATCCAGATCTGAACCACCTCCAGACATTGGAATAGGACATCCCCAACATCACTCAAAGGGGCTGTGGTAGAGATACAAAGCTGGGTATTATCTGCATATTTGTGATATCTCAACCCAAACCAATGGATCGCCACACGTAGTGGCCACATGTAGATATTAAATAAGAGAGAGGACTGAGCCCTGAAGCAACCCAAAAGACTACCTTCCTTCCAGTTGTGGGATTCAACTAATATAACAACCAGTTCATCCTAAAGACCGGGTGGGTGTGGCTGGGGGTGAGGTCAACCCAATGTCACTCATAGCAAGATGGGGAGGTGCAGGCAAGCTGAACCGGCGGTGGCCGGAGCCTTAGACTTGCCTTTGTGAAGCAATAGCAATGGTGATTCTCCGATGCCTCATCTCTTGCTGGGTCTCGTTGCCTGACAGTCAGGGTTTTTAAAAAGGTTTTTGCAGCAGGAAACGGCGGGCAGCTACTTCTGACCTTTGTTAGTGCAGCTGGGAACACAATCCTGCCCCGAGACACTGGCCTGCAGCCACCGCCTCTTTTTCAGCATGAGAAGCCTGCAGCTGCCGGTGTTTTTCAGTGTGAGAAGCCTGCAGCCGCAGCCGCTTTTTCAGTGCAAGAAGCTTGCAGCCGCCGCTAATTGCCGGCATGAGAACCCTACAGCTGCCAGTGTTTTTCAGCATGAGAAGCCTGCAGCTGCCGCTCTTTGCTGGGGCAAAGGGCCTGCAGCAGCTGCCACTTTGCCGACTGGAACCGAACAGGCAGCAGCGGCTGCAGGCTTCTTGTGCCAAAAATGACTGGCAGCTGCAGGATTCTTGCACCAGCAAAGACCGGCGGCTGGAGGCTTCTCGCGCTGACAAAGAGGTGGCGGCTTGAGGCTTCCCCTGCCGAAAAAGACCAGCAGCTGCAGGTTTCTTGCGCCGAAAACACCGGCAGCTGCAGACTTCTCATGACGGCAAAAAGCGGCGGCTGCAGGCTTCTCGTGCCGAAAAAGACCGGAGGCTGCAGGCATCTCACGCCAAAAAAGACCAGCAGATGCAGGCATCTCCTGACAACAAAAAGCTGGTAGCTGCAGGCTTCTCAGTGGGGGAGGCGGACATGGAGAGCTTGGCCGCCTTTTGGGTCTGCTGTGCCTCGAGTCCTGCATCCAACCCGCAACAAGGGGACATGCCGCTTCCAGGCCAGCCCGGCTGGCAGATGGGCGAGCGGGCAGTCCTTGGGGGCATTTTCTCTCAGGCCTCCCACCCAGAAGGCCCCATGGAAGCCAAAGCTGGGCCCGAAAGGCAGCCAAGCCTCACAGTGTGTACCCCCCTCCGAGGAGGTCCTTCGGCTGAGCGTAGTAAGCCCGGAGCTGATCTTCCTTCCCTGCTGTCAGCCTTACCTTCTAGCTCATGGGGCTCATACCGTTCTCACAGTAGCGGCCCGGCATGTGGGCGGAAACCCCGGGGAAGGCCAGAGCCAGGGACTGGCACATCCACCAACCTGAGGTGAAAGGGGAGTGGGCAGCATGTGGATGAAGGCCCCAAGCAAGGCCAGAGCCAGGGACTGGCACATCCCCCAACCCGAGGCAAAGGACGAGCTGGCAGCATGTGGGTGGAAGGATGGCGAGAGCCAGGCCCCGAAAGGCAGCCGAGCCTCGCTGTGTCCACCCCAAGGAGGCCCTTTAGCCAAGCACCTTACCTTCACAGACAGCCACAGTGAGCAGAGCAGGCGAGGCACGGAAATCAGCTGTGCCGCATGGTCTGGGCAAGTGAGTGTGACTCGATCCAGAGATTAGCTGGGTGCGGGCGTGATTCTAGCCACTAGCCAAGGCGGGCAAGGTGAGATAGGGTGGGGTGGGGCGGGGTGGGATTTGCCAGTTCGCCGAACTGCGCAGAATCTTAACAATTGGTTCACCCGAACCAGTCTGAACCGGCTAAAGCCCACCTCTGCTCCCTCCTCTCAGACTCCAGAGAAGTAAAAGAGTAGCACAATGCAGTGCCTCAATTAAGATTATATTCATTGCTATAAGACCTGGTAAAATCTACTAATTTAGATAGTCATTTATTTTAATTTTGTCATTGACCAGCAAAACAAAACAAAAAAGACCCCATTGATTAGAGTAAAGCATGTTATAAAATCATACAATACAAACAAAAATGTATGCTGAAATTGAAAATAAAAGTAAAACAAAGAAAATTTTATAAAGCAGGCTTTCTCTTACTGAGGCTACAAAATCCAGATTTTCCTATTAGCAAATTAATTTGGGATTCAGGTAATTAAATAAGGCTTCCATGTTAAGAGATTGTATGCCTCTCATTACCAAAAATGAGGATTGGTTTCGCAGGAAAACCTATCGCATACTTTTTTTAAAAAGAAAGTTCAATGTGTTTGGCAATCAGAAGGACCATTGAAATACTTTAGTGGTAGCGTCTATATTTTAATCTTGTATGCCTTTCCAGATAAATTCCACTGTTGCTTAGGATGAAGCTAGGAAAAATAAGCACTCCGTTTCAAATATCCAGACTGCACTATTTGCAGTCTCTAAGATGTCTTTTCTTAAATATAACAAATTTCTGACCCTGCAATGGGAAAGGCAAAACTTCCCTGACATTAAACCTTCAAAACTTACAGTCAAACTAATTCTAAAACAAAGTGGAGTAAATTTTGTGCCTGTGTTAACTGAAAAACTTTCAAAGTTGCACTTCTCCTTAAAAGCAAGAGTGTTGATTTAGTTACATTTAAATAAATAAATAAATAAATTGCTCTGAAGGGAGAATTATTTCCATATATGGAATAGAAATTTGAAAAATGAGTTCCCGGATCCAGTAATTTAAGGAGCAGAACTCAAAGATAGATTTAGAGTTGGAGAGCAAGTCTATTTATTGTAGCAAAATGAATAAATATTGTGGATTTTACTCTGCATTCCAATAATGACTTCATACTTTTTTCTCTCCAACTTCTGATCTTTCTTCCTTTTGCTGTGTCTCATTTTCATTCCACTTTAAAAATCCTCACCCTGTCCTCATAATTTTTCCGTATCTTAAACCTGTATTTTTAACGTAATAATGACTGTTGATGAGCTGCACACATACTGTATTTTTGCATTAGAAATATGTCTTGCAAAATACCCATATTATTAGTTGATGGAGACTTTCTTCCCAGCAAGTTTGGCTTTCCCCCACCTTTTTTTTTCTCTTAACATACCACTCTTCCTGTAGATATGCAAAGAATCCCAGTTTGAGGGTTTGAAAAGACTTGCATTACATTACTGTAGTTCTTGGCAAACTCTTCTGCTTTTTTAATTTTAACCAATTAAAAGAGACATTTTTTTTCTTCTTTCTACTTTTTTTTTTACTTCTGAAGTATATTAAAAGATATCACATTCAAAGACTGGCCATGCACTCAATTAATTACTGGTGTCCAGCGAAAGGTCTACCAGTAGCTATCACCATGACAACCTTTGGGAGACCTCTGCCCACCTGTTGCATGATAGAAACCGCATTAGGCAGTTGGTTCCTGCATTAGGCCTCCTTTTTGGCCTGTGGGGAATTTGTACTAATTAGAATTAGTTGTCCTTCTGTAGTCCAACTCCTGACACAAATTGCATTCTGTAGCTTTTTGTTCCACTCGAGTTCACAGACAAAATAGCCTGTGCCATGTTTGAAATGAAGCAAGCCAATATGAAAGGATTTCGCATAATTGGTTAATATACTTTAACATTTTAACTAATATCCTCCGTCTTGGCTTCTTGCAAAAGAAATATTGTTTTCTTTCTTTCTTTCTTTTAAATTTCTTTCTTTCCTTTGGCCGGATAATTATTTATGATCGCATACAGAGGGTAATTTTAATGCTGCTTGTTGAGGTGTCGTTAAATCATGGTCAGGCTCAACTGCATTGGAACAAAACAAGTGACCTTTAAAAACGATAGTTTGAAAATGGGCCCTGTGGTGATGGGAACGGTAAAAGTACAAATCGTGGCGTGGTGAAGAAAATAAAAGCTCTGGCACGCATATCAGGAGAATATCACTTTATTTATTGAAGCCAATAAAGAAGTCGCAAGAAAGTGCAGTGACTAAGCAGTCCGGTTAAGAGGAAAGGTATCTGAAACACATACAAGAAGAAAACAGAGAGGTGGCTTCACCAATGCCCAGTGCAGACAAAATGTTCAACACCAAGGTTCTTTTTTCATTTAAGATATCTTAAGTCTTACATGTGAATCCCTAAGCCACTGTTAACAATCCCAAATGGATTTGAGAACTGAAATTTATGTTGACCACAACTAACCAAGGTTTTCCAAAGTCTTTTTATAAAGCACTTCACGTAGGCTAAAATTGACATTAGGGTACATTTGTAATTTTTTTTAAAAAAATAGGATAATACTTCAGTGATCAAACTTAGGCAAGACTATAGCTACAGATAAGCAGCAAAAGGCTTGTTTCCAGATATTTAAGCTCTTGAAATAATGGGACCAGCATAGCTACCAGTCGGGTGGGTTCTAACTTACCTCACTGCCAGTTCGCTTCCTCCCATGCCGCGTGGCTGCGCCTCGTGGGCGTGCGCATGCGCAGTACCGAAAAATCCGAGGGGGGAAAAAAGCCAAAAACAAGATGGCAACCACATGCACCGTGCTGGAAACTCGGCTTCTGCACATGCTCAGAAGAAAAAAAATTCCAAAAAAAGATGGTGGCGCCCACGGACCGGCACCAACCGAACCGGTTCTGTGACGTCATTGTGACATCACCAGCGGGTCGCTATGGTTCAGACGAACTGGTCCAAACCGGGAGGAACCCACCTCTGCTACCAGTACATGATGCTGCTGAAAAAGAGAAGACCGATATTGTCAATGAATTCACCATCCATCAGTCAGTTGATGGTCTGCCATGCAAGGCAACTACTTTTTGCTGTGCGACGCCAATGAGATATATATTTTTCCAATAATACTGCATTTATGGGCAGAAATAGGCATGGAGCCATTTTCTTTAAATGATGACACCTCTTTTGAAGAATGTCATTTCAGCTGGGTTTTTTTATGGTTACTGTACTGTGAAGCAGGGATATCACTGGAACCAAACAATTGATAATTATTTCTATGACTGCTATTGTCTGTTACAGATATATATTTTAGCAGCTTGAGTTTTGTAGAGTACTGAAAGATGTGGGATAAAATGTTTCAAATAAGTGCATCTCATATATAAAATCTGATCTAGTTACTTGTATTATGGCTCTGTTTTAGACTAACCTAGATAGAGTTCTGTGTCTGAAGCTCTTTAGAAAAAAGACACACATGGGAAAGAAAGATATATAAAATAATGTATGTTAATGAAAAGAAAAACATTCTCCCTCCTCTCCTTAATTCTCAAAGCGAGAATTTGAGGAGACTAAAAATGGATACTTGAATGGCTTTACAGAGTGAATATGGATGGAATATCAGATTATTAATGGTTGCTTTGCATCATAGTTAAATACTATCTTCGGAATCAGAGACAGCTTGCCTCTCAGTACCATTTATTGGAAAAAATATTGGAAGAGGCCATTGTTTTATTATTTACAATTGTTATCTGTTGGTAATTGTGGGAAAGGTTGCTAGATTAGATTAGGGCTTTAGAAAATACTCTGAAGACACACTATCCATTTTAAGATTTTAAGATCATCTCTTGCTTTTAATGCATAGACAAAATAGTTAACAGATATCTTCTCCAAACCATATTAATGTGATAAATAAATAAATAAATCACATGCATCGGACAAATTAAGATAAATAAATAAGATAGTTTTGATACATCTTATGTATCTTATGACAATTTATTGCAGCATTAGCTGCATTAAATTATTAGCATCTATTATCAGATGTCTGAAATAGAACAGAATAGAATAAAATAACAGAGTTGGAAGGGACCTTGGAGGACTTCTAGTCAACTCCCTGTTCAGGCAGAAAACCCTGTATCATTTCACACAAATGGTTGTCCAATCTCTTCTTAAAAACTTCCAGTGTTGGAACATTCCCAACTTCTGGAGGCAAGTTGTTTCACTGATTAATTGTTCTAACTATCAGGAAATGTCTCCTTAGTTCTAGTTGCTTCTCTCCATTGTGTCTTGTCCTGCCTTAGAAGGTTAATCTTCTAGGTTAAATGTTAATCTAGAACAGCGGTTCTCAACCTGTGGGTCGCGACCTCTTTGGGAATTGAATGACCCTTTCACAGGGGTCATCTAACACCAGCGGAAAACACATATTTCCGATGGTCTTAGGAACCGGGACACCGCTCCTCTATCCGTCTCCAGGCGGGTCGACCCACGTGCAAATAGACTACTGCAAAAAAAATCTGTACCATGGAAACTTCTGAGCATGCGCAGAAGCCGAATTTCTGGCACTGCGCATGCATCGCCATCTTGTTTTCAGCTTTTTTTTTTTGGATTTTTTTTAAAAAAATTCGGCGTTGCGCATGCATGCGCGCGCAAAGTGCACGCGCGCCCACGAGGCGTAGCCACACAGCGCAGGAGGAAGCGAACCGGCAGCAAGGTAAGTTAGAACCCACCCCTGAGTTTCCCAATAATTTTATTATTTTATGGTTGGGGGTCAGCATAACATGAGGAACTGTATTAAAGGGTTGCGGCATTAGGAAGGTTGAGAACCACTGATCTGGAAGGTACTGTATATGAGAGAGACAGTTTGGTGTAGTGGTTAAAGCAAGAGGCTGGATAGCAGGAAACCATGAATTCTAATCCTACCTTAAGAACAAAGCCATCTCTCTCTCTCTCTCTCTCTCTCTCTCTCTCTCTCTCTCTCTCTCTCTCTCTCTCTCTCTCTCTCTCTCTCTCTCTCTCTCTCTCTCTCTCTCTCCCCCTCCCTCCCTCCCTCCCTCCCTCCCTCCCTCCCTCCCTAATCAGGCTATAGCCAATCACTTCTGAAATTTTACCAACGAAGATACAGAGTCTTGTCCAGCTAGTCACCAGGAGTCAACACTGACAAAAAACCCACCTCCAAATACTGTATATGAGTATATTATATATATATATATATATATATATATATATATATATATATATATATATATATATATATATATATATATATATATATATATATATATATATATATATATATACACACACACACACACACACACATATACACAGTTCCATAGATTTAGAAGTGGGACAGGGTAGACAGTGAGATCAGAGGATATAATTTAAAAAGGAACATTAAAGATGGTGACAATAATAATGAAGCTTAATATATAGAGATTAAATACTGTAAATATTCATATAGGTCTGCTGGTGGAAAACATTTAAGTTATATAATCTTGGTACTGGCTTTAATGATTTGATGGCTAATAATATTTAATCACACTGCTTTTATTTCAGAAACTGCTGCATGTTTCATTTTAGTTGAACAAAGTACATATTTTCTCACTTCCATGTTCTGAAAGTTGAGTTGCCAAGTCTACGCAAAGGTTTGAACTACAACATGAATTCTAATTGAACAAGAGAGCAAGATATTTACACTGATGTACTTAGGTGGTACTTATACCAGTTCTAGCTGAGGATTAGATTTTCACTTTTTTTTCCTTCCTATGCAAGAACTACTTGAAAAGCAATAAGATATAGAATTCAAAATGAGGCCACAAAAATACAAGACATAAAACAGATGAAATCCATAATACTGAAGTGTGTTCCAAGGGCATATTTCTATACATGAAGTGGTTTTGTGCAAGTTAACTCATCGTTCGTTGGTGGCTTGCCCTCAATATTCATAGCACTAAGTAAAAGTATGATTCATAGCATTCAAGACCTTATGAAGCAGATGAAGTTGTTGTCTCATTACAAACTTGGCATCAAAACTTGTTAATAGTTTCAAAACATGTTAGTCACTCAAAGATACAAAATGTATTAGCGTGCCGGCAATTTGCTGGAATTGTAGAGCTGAAATCCTAAACCTTTTTCTGGCCGAATGATCTTACACCGTACCTCAGTGGTGGGTTCCTACCGATGCAGTCCAGTGCGTCGTTCCGGTAGGGACCCGCCGATTGCGCAATTTGCACGCGACGGCTCCGGTGCCGTCTTTGCCGGTCCGTTGCGCGGCGCCATCTTTTTTCCTGAATTTTTGGGCTTTTTTTCCTGTGCATGCGCGGAAGCAAAATCTTGCAAGGGGACTCTTGCACATGCGCGATTTCAGTAATTTTTTGCTTCTGCGCATGCGCGGAAGCAAAATCGCATGAGGGGACATGTGTGTGTAGCAAGCATCCACATGCACGAAGCGTGATGATGCGTGCTCAGCGCACTGGTAGCAAGGTAAGAGGAACCCGCCCCTGCCTTACCTTAAATTAATGTATTTAAACTTAATTTATAAGACTGCATACATAGCCAGTTCCATCAGACCTCAGTGAAACATGGCTGAAGCTACATGTTTGTATACCCCAAATGGTGATGCCATCTTAAAAAACCCTTTGAAGGAAATTATGAAATAGTAAGTTGGAACTATCTATGTGCAGTCTGCCCTACAATCCTATAAATATTGTCGCTACTTTCTCATATACTTAATGAGGAGTCATATTTCTTATATTTCAGTTTAGGATTCTTCAGATTTGTTTGATTCATTGATGATTTCTTCTAATAAGATGATGCAATGTAAACTTTTGTTACCATTCAGTATTATTTAACTTTCCTTACAGGATTCTTAATACTTGGGGTGGGTAAGGTTTTAGAGGCTAATACAGTTTGGTAACTTAATTCAAAAAAAGCCTGAAAGTCTGCGCAAAGGAGCATGAAAATCATTTGTCAAAATTGTATGAATTTGTAATTCATAATTGGCATGAGGCAATTTGAAGAAATAGTTTTCTGCTGCTGACACTGCTGTCAAAATAAATGTGGGGAAGATAATTATAGTAATTAACAAAATAGATAATTGCACTTTGTCATGGGATAAGGTACATTTTTGATTTCTGATTAGAAGCAGATCAATAGTAAATGAAATGCTTTGCTATTCATATCTGATTAATATATCCTTGTACAGAAATGAATATCAGTTTTTCAAAGACAGTAGAAGCTATAAGCAACCATTTTATTGACAGCCAGTCTGCAAAATTAACCCTTATAATGTGTATATTCAATTGTGCTGGGAGGGGAAAAAAACATCCTTAAGTTCTCTTTTATTATTTCTCATGTAACTTTAATTTATATTAACACATCCTCTGTTCCTTTATGGGGATTGGAAGATTTTGTTTGTTTGTTTTGTTTTGAGATCAGTTGTAGCATTTCAGATTCTTACCCTAAACCAGTGGTGGCGAACCTATGGCACAGGTGCCACAGGTGGCACGCGGAGCCATATCTGCCGGCACACGAGCTGTTGCCCTAATTCCGCTCCAGTGCACATGTGCGCTCTGGCCAGCTGATTTTTGGCTTTCATGGAGGCTCTGGGAGGGCATTTTCGGCCTCCGGAGGGCCTCTGGGAGGCAGGGAAGCCATTTTCGCCCTCCCCACGCTACAAGAAAACCTCTGGAGCCTGGGGAGGGGGAAAAATGAGCCTACCGGGCCCACCCAAAGTCGGGAAATGGGGGAGCGGGGGGATGGTGCACGCATGCACAGGGGTGGGGCAGCACAGGGGGATCACGCGCATGCTCAGGGGGCATTGAATTATGGGTGTGGGCACTCGCACGTGCGCAATAGCGTGCACGTGGGTGCTTTTGGCACCCGAGGAAAAAAAGGTTCGCCATCACTGCCCTAAACCATACATTGAAAAATTTATTTGTTTGTTCCTTTGTTGCTTTTTATGCCATTCTCATCAACATCTACTTTGAACAAATACTTCAAGTTCATGGTATGCTCGTCTTTTCCTCCTTATCTTAACTTGGCTTGTTTCTTTGTCCAAAATTGTCCAAGGAGGTAATTTCTGTTACATCTGAATTGATTGTCTGTGCTTGTGCCAATGTTTGTAATAGCCTAAAGGTCATGAACAGATCATAATTTGAAAATGAAATTTTCTAAGTGGTAATGTTAGTTTGTCACAAGAAGTAAAAAAAATATCCTGAGATTTTTAAATATAGGTGAAAATTGGAAGCTGTAGATAAGTGTGATTCCGTATATTCAAGCATCTTCATCTAAATCAGTGGGGCCCACGCCCCACAGGGGGCAATTCGATTTTTAATGGGGGGCAATTGGAGCCTTGTTTAAACCAAGTTAATGGCCTTTTATAGGCTTCCTCCGAGCGAGTAGGAGTTCACTTTTTGAATAGTAAGAATTATATGTCACCGGGGGGGGGGGGGAATCAGGATTTTAGAGATGCTTAGGTGGGGCATGGCCCAAAAAAGGTTGGGAACCACTGATTTAAATGCAATCAGTTACTAACCCTAATCCTTGACACCTGGCTCTCAGTTATGACATTACAGTGGCCCACAGTCACATAATCCCCGTTTGCAGCCTTATTGGGCAGCAAAGCTAGCAGAAGATTGCAAATGGTGACCGCATGATGTCCTCACTTAATGACCTATGGTGATTCACTTAATAACAGCAACTGAAATGCCAAAATTTCCATCAGCAAGCAGTATGATCACATGACACTGAGCTTCATGACCACATCACTTAGTGACAGAAATTTTGTCCCAATTATCTTTTAAGTGAGGACTACCTATACTAGAATATTTGATTTCTGCACTGGCAGGAACTAGGGGATCTCCTAGGTCCCAACCACTCTATGATCCTATGAAAATAAACTGAGAAAAAATGTCAAGAGGGCCAAATCTCTTCACAGTCTTGGAGACTATGTAAAGCCGCAATAGTTTAGGCTCAGCTAAAATGCATTCCATAATTAAATCCAGAAAAAAAAGCCAGCATGGCTGTTTAGTACTTTCTAGGAAGTTGCAAAAGGCTTTCTTTAGGAAATGGAAGCCCTGACATAATAAGGAGAACAGGAAAGAGCACAAACTCTGGCACAAACAATGTAAAATAATAAAAAAAATCATAAGAAGAACTTGAAGTGTGACAGAAAAAAGGAAACAAATTATTTAAATATACTGTATTAAAAGCCAAAAATCAATGTTTAGATCATTATATGATAAAGGATTCTGAAAAAGAAAACTGGAAACTGCAGACAATCTGATTGAGATATTTGAATCTGTGTTTACTATTAGAAAACATAAAACTGACACCTAAACCTGCATTAAGTTTCTCAGGCTCAGACCTAGAACAACAAAAACCAACTGAGGTGACAAGAGAAGATATTCTAGGATGATTTAGGACCGTGATGGCGAACCTATGGCACGGGTGCCACAAGTGGCACGCGGAGCCATATCGGTGGGCACGCGAGCTCAGGTCCGGCGTGCATGTGTGCACCAGCCGGCTGATTTTCAGGCCTTCTGGGCCCACTGGGAGTCGGGAAACAGGCTATTTCCAGCCTCCAGAGGGGGTCTGGAGCCTGGGGAGAGCGAAAAATGGGCGTGCCATTGCATGCTGAAAGCAGGGGGGGGTCATGCGTGCATGTGCGGGGGTGCATGGAATTATGAGTGTGGGCACGCACACACGTGATCCCCCGCATTCCCCCCCCTTTTGGCACGCGAACCAAAAAAGGTTCGCCATCACTGATTTAGGATATCAGGGCCCTCAATGCATCCACATAAAGAACTAAAATGTAAAGTTGCTGATTTCCTAACAAAAATAGGTAACTTTTCATTCAAATTCATCTCTGTGCCAGATTATTTGATAGTAACCAATGTGACAACAATTTTTATAAGCCCGGCAGTTTAATCTCTATTCTAGACAAACTGGTATTACAGGTAATCAAAGAAAAAAAAAAGTAGCTATGCAAATCGATGTATAAGTCTTGAAGGGAAATCAACATGCATTCCACAAAGCTAAATTCTGCTTCATCAACCTTTTAGAATTTTTTATGGTAAACTGTCAGATGGATGGAGATGTTCTTATTGACGTCGCATATTTGTACTTTCAAAAAAACTTCCACAAAATTCCTCATCAAGTTTTTGGTTAAACTTAATGCCAAGAATAAGCCTTTCTGGATTCATAGAACTTAGAATAACTTTATTGTCACTTTAAATGTACACTAATAGGCATACATTAAAATGAAATTTCGTTGCATACAGCTCTCAAAGGTCACCACCTCCAATATACGCTACATAAACATGACAAAAAAATATGCACATACCCACATTTATTCTATGACACAGAGAAACAACACAGTCTAGTTCGGATGTATACATGTACATGGCAACAAAACGAATCTTGCGAGTTTACCAGACGGATGGCATAGGGAACAAGGCTGTTACAGATTCTGGTAGTTCTTCTAGAAATAGTTTAAAACAGGGGTGGCCAAACCGTGGCACATGCGCCAAATGTGGCGCATTCCATGATTTCAAGTGGCGCATCCACCGTCGCGTTCCTCGGTATTGTGTCCAGGGCAGCCCGTTCTAAAAGAGATTGTCTCGCGAGTTTGAGAAGTTTGAACTCGCGAGACTTTCTCTTTTAGAACGCGCGCAGAGCCGAAGGGGCAGTGGGAGGCGAGGAAAGGAAGCGGCCGGCAGAGCCGAAGGGGAGGCGGGAGGCGAGGAAAGGAGGCGGCCAGCAGAGCTTCAGGGTCGGAGGTCTGGGGCTGTTGCGGCGACGGAGCCTCCCCTTCGGCTCCCACCGCTTTTCGGCTCTGCCGCTGCTGCTGCTGCCTCCTCCTTTCCTCGCCTCCCGCGGCAGGAGGCGAGGAAAGGAGGAGGTAGCAACGGCGGCAGAGCTGAAAAGCAGTGGGAGGCGAGGAAAGGAGTCGGCCGGCAGAGCTTCTTTGTGTCGGAGGTCCGGGGCTGTTGCGGCGATGGAGCCTCCCCTTCGGCTCCCACCGCTTTTCGGCTCTGCCGCCGCCACTGCTGCCTCCTCCTTTCCTCGCCTCCCGTGGTGGGAGGCGAGGAAAGGAGGAGGCAGCAACAGCGGCAGAGCCGAAAAGCAGTGGGAGGCAAGGAAAGGAGGCGGCTGGCAGAGCCTCCCTCCCGCCTCCCCCCTGCCCACCTGGAGGCCGGCATTTGCGTTCTTTTGCCCTCTGCACATGTGCACAGCGTTCTGCGCATGCGCAGAGGGCAAAACTCAAATGGTGGCATCCAGGCGGGCCTGCCCACCTGGGACGCATGGGCCAATTGGCGCATGGGACACTTCAGGTTGGCCACCACTGCTTTAAAACATCCTCCTAAAGGGGAGTAACAGAAACAGACCATAAGGTGGCTGTGTGGGTTCCCTAACAATGATCCCAGCTCTAAACACAAAGCACTTATAAGCAGTATCCTGAATAACAGGAAGTGAGCGTCCTATAATCTTTTCAGCTATCCGTACCACTCTTTGTATGGACCTTCTATCTATTTGCACAGAAAGCAAAGAATGGGCACTTTCTTAATTGAAGAAAGTAAGAAGAAAAGTCCATGGAAGATCTATGTTGGGACCAATTTGTTCATGAACAGTTTTGACCTGGCTTGAGCAGTGAGCAGGCCAAGATGATGGATGATGCTAGGTTATTCAGGGTGGTAAATACCAATAGACTTTGCAGTAAGAAATCCTAACTTCCTAAACACTTATGTCATGTCTGAGATGTCTATAACTAGCCAAAAAAAAAAAAAAGAATTGGAGCCATCATGGAGCGCATCAGGAAGGTATTGAGTCAGAGTACAGCAGCTGTGAAAAGGAAGTATTTGATGCTAAGGATAATTAGGGAAGAGCACATATTTGTGATAGTTTTATACACATATCATCCACATCCACATATCATCCTATACAGTTTAGTTCCCGTACTTGAACAAGGATGTAACTTGAAGGGTAGAAGAGAGCAAAGTAACCAACATTATTACTGTATTTCCTGTATGAGAAAGGCTAGGATGCTTGGATTCTTTAACTTGGGGGGGGGGGGAAGTCTCAGGAAGGACATGCCTGAGATGTATACCATCATGCCTGGCATACATAAGGTGAACATGGAGAAGTTTTTTCTCCCTCTTAAAATAATCAACATTCATTGGGTTGAGTGTTTCCCTCTTGAAATACTGAACATTCATTGGGCCATCCAATGAAACTGATTGGAAAGATATTTAAAGCAAAGCAAACAGGCATTTCCTCCCGTGAGCATAATTATGCTGTCAAATTCATCGCCATGATATGTTGTGATGAGCCCTAACTTGGATGGCTTTAAAAGAAGACTGGATAAATCATAGGGGATAGGAACTTGAGTTGCATTGTTATTGCCAGGTTGGGAGCGGGCATGTTAGGCTAAATAGGGACTGTATCTCTCCTGTTTATGAGCACCTGAGAAGTATCTGGTTGGCCAGTGTGAGTAATTAATTCTGGGTTTAGATGGGCCTTAACCTAATCCAGTGGGTCTTTTCTTGTGTACCACACACTGTTATTAAGCAAGTGGGCAATGATCACTGGAAGTGAAAGTTGCTGGGCACTGATAGCAAGAGGTAAAGTTAAAAAGTTATAAACTTATCCTTTGTCCTTCAGGAATAAGGAAAGACACCATCCCATTATCAGTATTTTGTTTTTAAAAAGTGTCAACTGCCCCTTTTATATATAAAACAAAAATTGTTTTCAAATTATTCTGGGTCCGAAACATAAAATAACTTTGGCTGATCTGCTAAACTCTTTGGCATTTTGTTTTAGCACGGTGTTCAAGGTTATGCAGTATTCTACAATTGTTGTAGAACTTTTTTTTTTAATCCTGTGTTGGAAGCTGTATACATTAGACTTTCATAAGTATCGTTTTGTTTGTGAATGAAGCTTAACAGAAGTATTAAAAAGTTTATTAAGAGGCCTCAAAATACCCTAAAATGGCTTCCAGTAGTTTACCTGTAATTTTTGCTCATTTTTTTCATTGACCCAGATGCTGATGTGACTGATGTTAGAGACTTCCATGCAATGATAAGACGGAACTCTCTTGCTATTTTTGCCAGTTAAGTGTCCCAATACAAGTTCAACACAGAAACCAAACTTTAAAATTAATATCTGGTCTGTAGCTTAAACTGTAAAGGTCAAGCAGGTATGTAGTAGGAATAAACAATAACATTTTATCTTTTTATATATAGTGTTTAATTAAATCATGCATGCTAAATGAGCAGAAGATAAAATGCAGTATGCACTTAGGGATGCAGACGAGACAGGTATATTTTATTTATATCCTGTCATTCTTTCAGAAGTTCAAGATGGCATATATAGCACTCCCTTTTTCCATTTTCCCCCAGAACAACCCTGTGAAGTAGATTGGACTGAGAGTTAACTGATTGAAAATCATCCAGTGTGAGTCATCGTAGCTAAGAGAAAATCTGAACCTGCATATTCCCCTTCTAAATACAATACAGGGAGTCCTCAACTTACAACAGTTCATTTAGTGACCATCCAAAGTTAACAACGGCACTGCTAAAAATGACATTAACATTTTTCACACTTGTGACCATTGCAGCATCTCCGTGGTCACTTGATCGAAATTCAGACGCCTGGCAACTGACCCATATTTATGACTGTTGCGATTTCCCAGGGTCATGTGATCTTTTGAGACAAGCAAAGTCAATGAGGAAGCCAGATTTCACTTAACAACCGTGTTGTTGCTACCTTAACAACTGCATTGATTCACTTAACGAATGTGGCACGAAAGGTCATAAAATGGGGCAAAACTCAGTTAACAAATGTCTCGCTTAGCAATTGAAATTTGGGTTCAATTGTGGGTTGCAAGTCGAGGGCTACCTTTATATCCAATGCTTTTGTGAGTTCAGTGGCCATTTGTACTTACCTCTGTATTCAGTACTTTCTGGTAACATCTTTCTTCAGTGACACAGAGAATAAAATTGGGCAGTCTCAATGCTGGAATAAATTTAAAAAGTTTTGCAGGACAATTGTATAGCTCAAAAATTATTCCCATTATATTAAATGATGCTTTCTCTCAAGCAAGTGAGTATATCTACTCATACTAAAAGTCCCATTAGATTAAGTAGCTATTTTTGCCATACAGTTCAAAACCTGTTATAGGTAAATTATCTCAGTTAGATTCTTGCTGTTTGATTAATTGATCTCAAGTGACATTCACCCTAGCATGCTGCCAATTATAATTTCAAAGAACTAAAATAAGGAAACAAAAATCTGTAATTTTACACATAAGACACGGATAAAGTCAATGTAAGGTTCAGGCTCATAACTATTATTCATGCCAGAAATTAATCCTCATAGAATTATATAGAATGGAATTGGTTGTGAAAGTGCCTTAAATAACTATTGTACTGTATATAATTCCTTTACTTCTGACTAAATAAAAGAAGCTCAACACATGAGAAATGAAAGGAATGACTTCAAGTTCTAATTGTATTTTCCAAGACAGACCCAAATTAGAAAGAAATTTAAAAGTCACTCTCTCATATGATTCTAAGTAGTTTGCTACGTTTTCTTTCTATTGCTAAAAGAGAGTGACTGGCCCAAGATCAGCTAGCTGGCTTTGTGCCCGTGGTGGGATTAGAACTCTAGTTCGAGTCTGGCAACTTTAACCACTACACTAAATTGGTTTTCTCTATGTCTCCCTCCGCCCCTCTCTCCTTCTCTCTCTCTCTGGTATGACCTGGAGGTGAAAAGATCTGCACATTACCAATATGAATATCCTATAGCAATAGCACTTAGCAATAGCACTTAGACTTATATACTGCTTCATAGTGCTTTACAGCACTCTCTAAGCGGTTTACAGAGTTCAGCATATTGCCCCCAACAATCTGGGTCCTCATTTTACCGACCTCAGAAGGATGGAAGGCTGAGTCAACCTTGAGCCTGGTGAGATTTGAACAGCTGAACTGCTGAACTAGCAGTAGCCTACAGTGCTGCATTTAACCACTGCACCATCTCGGCTCATAGGTTTTTTAAAAATAAAAACATTGAGTCCAAAGAAATGTATGGATTGGGATGCATACAGCACTGCATCGTTTTGCTTTAATAACTGTTTGTGGCAAGAAGCAAGGCAGAAGTGGATTAAGGCTTCACTATTAGAGCCAGCCTAGATCTCATCCAACATTACCCTCTAGGGTAGCGCCCCCCCCCATCCTTTTGGACACCGGGGACCAGTTCCGTGGAGAGAGGTTTTTCCGCGGACCGGAGGGGGCGTGGTTTCGTATGCTGTCTGCATCTCATGGATGGGGTTTCACTTGTTTGCGCAGACCAGTTTTTGGCATGCTGCAGATCGGTACTGGTTCACAGACCAGGGGTTAGGGACCCCTACTCTAGGGCATCAGAGAAGTGGGTTATGAATCAGTAAGTCCCTGATTTCAATCCTGCCTGTGCCATTCATTTAAGTGGTAGCCTTAGGAAAACGTTTCTCTCTGTCGCTCCGATATTCTATTTCCAGTGCCCAAGAAAGCTTTCTCTCTAGGATTAGCACTTCCGAGTGTTTCCTTTTCAAGCCTTCATTGGCGTTAGTATTCTCAATCTTAGATCTCCTTGCCATCAGTGCATCGAAAGGGGACAGCATTTCTAAGTCACACTTTCCCTGTGGGACTTAGATTCTACAAATGGATATTGTAAATGATACGATAGATCTACTTATGTATAGTATATGGAACAGATCTGCCCCTTCAGACTTTCTCCCCATTGAGTAGATGGCAAGGGACAGAGCCAGTCAGGAGATGAAAGTGAGGCTGGGATCAGTAAATATAGTCTCACCATTCCTCTCACTTGACTTTAATCAAATTAATTTGGAATGGGCCCCAAGCAATTGCCATGATAAGGAGACAGATCACATAAAAGTGCTATATTGTCCAGATATCGAATCAGATAGCCACAACATTGAAGGAGAGATTACTTCCCTGCAACCTTTTGCCTGTAGATGCTTTGGTTCAACAGTAGAAGAACCAACCCCTAATCTAGTTTAGAGGAATGTTCCAGAAGTTCCTCAAGACTTCAGGGTCCCAGGGAACCAGTGAAATCTTGAGATGACTCCGTTATTGTCGTTACCGTTCACTCTTTTTTGTGCCTTATGGATTTTTTAAAACATTTTTTATAATGATTGTTTTTATTTATTTGTTGTTTTGACTAATTGTTGTATGTCACTTTTTTGAGGTGGGTATCCATAAAATTTGATAAACAAATAGACCCCTACTGTGGTTTCGTTGAAAATTCCCTTTTTTCTATGTTGCTCATTAGCAATCTGTCTCTCATCCAGGCAGTTTAGAAAGTCCAGGATTGCTTACTTTTAGTGTTAAATCCTTAATATAGTTTCAGTCCAGTCTCCAGAATTATATGCGAACAGTTCTACCCTTTACATGAATGTATTCTGAATCCTGAGGCAATATGTACCTGAAAATGCATGATTCTTAATTTATTTTTAATATATTTTCCCACAAATGCACTTTCTCATATGTATTTCCTAAAACAAGGTAGACAACTCACAGTTCACAGGTCCCCAAACCACCTTTTTGCATCCCTTAGTCCCTGTTCTGATCAACCTGTCAAGAATTGGTACTTTATCTCATGTTTGCAATGTATCTAGGTAAAGGGGAAAAAAAGTAAAATTGCTGTTTAACCCTTAGGAAAGAATCAAAATGCCTAACAATGTCAATATGAACAATCTAATAACACTGCCATCTTCAAACCTCTAACTCCAGCCCCATCCGCTTTCCCCATTATCCAGCGTTCCCTGGCTGTTAAAAAAAAACCCCAACAATTGAAATTAAATAAATTGAAGTAGACCTTGAACTTTGAAAGATTGTCTGCTGGCATCACAAATGTACATTTAAGAATTAATTTTAAGAATTAAAAAATATTCCATTTATGGTCATTTTATTATATTTTCCTCAGTCACAAATTATAAATATGTATCAATTAGAATAGCAGTATATGTCTTTCTGTCTATCTACCTATTATGTCTGTTTTTCTGCCTCTATAACTATCTATCTGCCTGTCTGTCTGCCTGCCTGCCTGCCTCCTTCCCAGCGTGTCCGTCCGTCCATCCACCCATCCATCCATCCATCCATCCATCCATCCATCCATCCATCCATCCATCCATCCATCTATCTGTCTCATTGCTTGAAAAGAATTTTTATGGGACAAAAAAAATAAAGATAGTCTAGCAAGGAACAATTCAGAGACACAAATGAATGCTGACCTAGCATGTGACAAACACAACAAAGCTTCTCAAAAATATTACATGAAAGGTCTACCATGGGGCAGCCAATGTTTTTATTTACTCTTCTTTAAAATAAAAAACACTGCCAATCCCAATTTATCAGTTACCATCTTGTGACAATTTATTCATTGTTCACTCTTGGAAGGCAGAAGTTACATGACTAGTGATAGCAACTCTATTTCAATATAGCATAATAGAGATAACAGAGGGCCCAAAAGCTCTACAGCTGCCTTTTTGTCTGCTTTGTCTCTTTTCATTAATCTATCAGAATCTTCATTTAATATAATCTCCCCCCAAAAAAGGCAAAGTAATTGCTTCACTTATCAGTTATCATCGCATTCACATACTTATCATGTCAAAATTATTTATGTGGATAGCTAGGTTGATCTTCCGCATTTAAAAGCTTGAAAATTTGAATAACTATTCTGCCAGCTAGGTTATCAAAATTTTTGCATAAGCAATGACTTTCCTTTTTTTTTTTTAGATCTAGTAAAAAAAAGAGAGGGAAAATATTGTGGTGTGTGTGTGCTTAAAACAACTTATTAACTGGCACAGTATTGCCCGTTCAGTCTTCTCCACTAGAATAAATCTTGTACTTTTATTTCAGATTCACTCATTCTTTTGAAGTATTTATGCATGCATATAAATTGCACAATTTTGTGGTAATTAATTTCCTTTATTTGTTTAGGGGCTTGTTTTATTTTTATGCCTTCAAGTTGGTCTTTTACTCCTGAAGTTTTCTTGGCAAGATTTCAAACGTGGTTTGCCATTGTCTCCTTCCTAAGTCTGAGACAGTATGACTGGCCCAAAGACATCTAGCTGGCTTCATGCCTGAGGTGGAACTAGAACTCATGATCTCCCAATTGCTAGCTTGGTACCTTAACCATTACACCAGTGTTTCTCAGCCTTGGCAGTTTGAAGATGTGTGGACTTCAACTCCCAGAATTCCACAGCCAGCAACACTGGCTGGGGAATTCTGGGAGTTGAAGTCCACACATCTTCAAACTGCCAAGGTTGAGAAACACTGCATTACACTAAACTGGATTTTTGCTTAGTTGGTTAGTCAGCTTGTATATCGCCTCAATCTTTAGACACTAAACTCACTAAACTTGTTCAAGAGAGAATGGCTTTCTTGATCAATTTTGGACAATGTGTAACAGCCCTTTTAAGAACTAGGTCTTTGGGAAACAAATCCAGCTGAGGCTTCCAGTGAAGCCAAAATTGAGAAAAAAGAGATAAAGCAGTCACACTGGAAACCACATGGACTGGGAAAGATCTTGACAATCTTACAGTGGTGGTTCTCCATGCAAAGACTAAGCTGACCTCCAAGCACCATAGCTTTATCTGATTCAGGAGGATAAATCAATATGCTACCTAGAACCAGGGAAGATAATTGTTTCAGTTTTTACCCTCCAACCTTAACTAGCAGTCTACTGAGAATATAGAACTCTGGCGGGCCCTAGGGGGAGGGCCTTCTCTGTGGGGGGCCCCGTGCTCTGGAACCAACTTCCCCCAGAGATCTGAATTATCCCCACCCTGCTGGCCTTCCGGAAAGCCGTCAAGACATGGCTCTTCCTGCAGGCAGGGGTTTGAGACTAGTTTTTATCCGAGATCTCCCCCAATATGTATATTGTTGAACGTCTTTTAACTTTCAGTTTTTAATGTTTTAAAATTGTTTTTAAATGAATGTTTATTGTTTAGTGTTCTTTTAAAATGTTGTACGCCACCCTGAGTCCTTAGGGAGTAGGGCGGCATAGAAGAACCTAATAATAAATAATAATAATAAATAAACATGTAGGCCTATTCATGGTAAAGAAAAATGTCAACTCCTCATCCCCCCCCCCGTTTTATGTGTCCAAATATTTACCATATTAGGGGATAAGTGTTTATTTATGCTTAAACACAATTTGACGAGGGGCAAATTTTCCAACTTTGGCTGAAAGCTATAAACTGTGGTGTTTTCTAAACTGAAGCTTAAACGGGTTATAGCTTTGCAAGATAGAAGAGGAGAAGGGAGCAAGAACACATCAACCACAGCAGTGAGCTTTATAGTTCTGTGTGGATTTCCATTTAACCTCACATTGAACCAAATTAAACCCTATTTAGCAATATTAGCAAGTGTCTGAGTCCATCGGGTTTTAAAGGAAGAAATATGAGAGTGATTTGAAATAATGAAGGCACAGAGATAATTTAAGAAATGTTAAGTATAACATTTTTTCAAGAAGCCAGTAGAGCTATAAAAAAAAGTCACTGCCTTGCTTGAATTGTACTTTTTATTATAGACTACATGAGCTCTTTAAACATGTTTTGTTTCAAATTAAACCAGGTGTCCAGTTAATCCATCTAGAGAAGCATCCAATTTCAGTTGTGCTGTTGTATAGCCATTAGATGTGGCAAATCATAACAATGTTTTTAAATGGATGCTTTAAAAGCCTGGGGACAACTCCCTTTTAATATTTTGACTAGACAAGTTTAATTTAGATAATTAAGTTTATCAGGCTTTATGTTGATTATTAATGTCCATAATTGGCTCATTCTAGCCATTAGTGATCCCGAGTGAATCTTTGAGATATATTCATCATAGAGGATGAGTCATAACACGATTAGTTGCTATCAGGAATCAGAAAGTCCATGATTAAAACTTTCATACAGGAAAATGATTTGTGTGCTGATCTCATCTACCCTCAAGACTTTTGCGAATTAGCTAAGTACTCTGTTCATGATCCTATGTGAGAGGAAAATAAGTTGGGAAGTGTCTCAAGTTATCAAGGCGAAAATACAGTCTTACATGATTTCCACATGTATGTATGAATCCATGCTTCCAACTCAGAAAAATGAATCATTTAATTATTACGTTCAGACTCTCAGAGGCCCTACAAAGCTTAGCTTGCAAATGAAAATCTAAATGACTTTGTAGCACATTGATTCCATCTTGGAACTGGTGGAAGCACCTGCAGCATTGATTTCAATAATATCTTTGTAGGAGGAGCCAATACAAACCTCAAAGCTGAATACTGGTATATTGGCTGCAATCCAGGTTCTTTATTTCCCCAGCCTTACTTCTTGCCAGGGAGATGTGAGCTAATCAAAATTCTGCAATCAACTCTTCTCTTGTGTTGCTTTCATTACTTGACTGTCTAGGCCACAATAGATTCCTTGACCCAGTTATCTTGCACTTAAATTGACAGTTTTATTTATCATATGCGGTACCCTAGGTTTTATGTTCAATACCACTGCAATACACCAATTGTTTCTTCCATTAACGGCAAACCGCAGACTAGAAGTAAAATGTTTTGAGTTTTCTCTTTCTCTGTGTATGTATAACTACATATGTCCTGCACAATCATTACCCAGATCATAATATGGGTTGCGTGACTTCACAATGCAGTTGATTGAGACCTCATAATTCTTTCCCTGACAAAAGCTTGGGATATTATAGATGCAGGGAGCAGGTTAGGTCAGCAGTTGATAGCTGCAAGTCGAAGATTCAAAATCATAATATTCCCTCAAGTTATTACAGAAATGCTTAACTGAACACTAAGAGATTGGGGGCCCCCAAAGGCTTGCTAAACATTAAAAAGTAAACATAATTGTCGCAAATGTAATGAAAAGCTGAATGTTCTTTGATGTGACAGCCGATTTGAAAGGCTTTCCATTTCGCTATTTTAATATCAGGATTTCCTGTGCTGAACCAGTAGCAGTTTATCTCAATTATTGCTTTTCTTCCATCAGTCTTTAAATATAATTTCATTTGCCTTTATGGATAGTGCAGCCCTTCAGAATAGCTTTTAACCTTTGCAAAAGTCACCTTGACCTGACTTGGATCTAAGTTTTCTTCTAGCTTTTTTTTTTTCCTCTTTCAAAGAGCAATATTAGATAATAGAGTCCTGCACAGTAGAGTGCTCCTTCCCCCCCCCCCCCCGTAATCAGAGGGCTAAGATTCATACGGTGGAACACGGTTTTCATTTGAATAATAATAACAAAAATTTAAACAGTTCTTTCATTGCGATATGCTTACAATGACAACAACACAAAAAGCCCTTCACATTTGACCTCCATTTCAGTGGCAGCATTGTACTTTGTGGCAGGGCACCACAAAATATAAGCTTTCTGATCTGAAAGGAGAAGGAAAAGGTTTCTTTGTACGGTAGAACATTAACCATAAAAAGCACTTACCTAAAGAGTCCAGATAATCCTTCTGATAAATTTCAGAAAAGTTCATCTTGAGACTGCCTGCTTCAATCAGGCAGAATGTAGACTTAATTCCGGTGCCTGAATATCACAAAGGATAGAGCCAAGAAAAAGCATTGACAGGTCTTCCTTCTGGCTGCAACCCATCTTTCGTGGTTTCTCACCTTTTAATACAGGTGCAAGGATGTTGTATGAAGGAGGATTTTTCCTGACAAACTGTCATTGCTAGAATTGGATTATAGATTTCAAATCGAAAGTGGTTGGTCAATGATGTTTAGTGGTTTCTCAAGTTGCAGTCAAATAGGAAACAGCCATTTACAGCACCCTCTTGTGTGTTGGCGAGAGTTTGCCTGCAAATAAATGCTACACTGAGATAGGTTTTTTGTTTTAATTATCAGTATTGAAGGTTGGCAAAGCTATGTGTCGTCCCCTTTGGCTTGCATGATATGGGAAAAAAACACCAAGATTAGGACCTGGAATCTCATACTGTTGAGTCTGAGGCCCAGTTTACTGTATGATAGGACATCCTCATATCCTGAGTCTAAGAACAGAAGACAACAAGGATGAGTATATCTGGTTTTTCTGCAGTTGGCAGGTCATGCCAACCTAGGCTATACAAACCACAGAGGTAGACAGATTACTTTCTCTTTTTTCCTGATTTTTCCCCTTCTTTATACAGGGTTATTCAAAAAGAATGAACCAATTTCATGACGCATTGCTTCAGTTCTCAAGCATCGTCATGTAATGAGTCAGTGACTATTTGAGAGAGGAGTTATCTAAGTTTTGAATGGCTGCCACAGGGGCGATGTAGTTGCGTCGTTCTTCCGGCAACGTTCAATTGTTTGTTTACCCTCGGAATGGCGAGGCCTCAGGAAAAGGCGTTCTGCGTTGGATTGGTCGGAAGGGGGCCCAAGACCTTACTCTTTGTGCTTGGCCTACGAGATCCCCAGACCTAACCATTTGTGATTTGTAAAAGATATGTAAAAGATCGTGTTTATGTTCCACTGCTACCCACTAACCTCAATGACCTTAAACATCGAATAACAACAGCGATCAACTCAGTGGATTGTGATATGCTGATACTCGCCTGGGAGGAGTTCTCTTATCGCATTGATGTTGCCCGTGCTGCAGGTGGTGGCCACATGGAACACTTGTAAGACAGGAAATAAAAGTTGATTGTGAGTAGAATACTTGTGACTTGGCTGGAGTTCTGTATTACTTTTCCTTAATAAAATATTGTGTCATGAAATTGGTTCATCCTTTTTAATAACCCTGTATATTGCAGTATGTAAAGAAGTACTTCTTCAAGTCTCATAGCAAGGTATTTGGCGATTCTGAGAATGTGAAAAATGTCACACTTCATCAAAATGAGATAATTAAATATATGTATTGTTAAGGAGTGTGTAGAGCGACCCTTGAGTTATCAAGGACATGCACATAGAAATGAGGGTTTGCAGTTTGGTATCCAGTAAATGTGAGTAATTATCCAGTCATACACACGGATACGTTAAAGTGCAATTAGTGTTTACTTTTAGAAATTAGCACAGTCCAAATAAACAGTCCAGATCATACACGTTCAATCAGTCAATATCAAGAAGTACAATAATCTTCTTACCAGCCTTTCTTTGTCTTACATCAAACAAAGATGTTACAGCTTACAAACACATCAAACTATCAAAGATTAACAGAGCATAACACACAGAGCTCACTATATCAGTCAAAGAGTCAATCACAAATGAATCAGCAGAGAGAGAGAATCATGATCTCTAGCTCCCTCTTATGGCAATTTGTAACACCACAGCCAATCAGAATATAGCAAACATCTTAAAGCTATATTACTCAAATACATACAAACATATATTGGTGGCTCCGTTTGGACAGAATACTAACACATACTGTATCATCAGAGGTTAATAAAGAACCAATGTTATGCCCACCAAGCATCATCAAAAGATATAGCCTGTCTATCAAATGTAAAAAATACAGTAAAGGGTTACAGCTGGGGAAAAGAACTTCAGAGAAAACAGTAGAAGAGATTGTTTTGCATCAGTTTATATATCTCCTCCTTACAGCTGTACAGTTTTTGATGCAGGAACTTCATAACAAAGGGCAATCATACAAGCAAGATACTCTTCAGAGAACAATGGAGCACAAGTTAGTCATTGTAAAATAGTAGATTAAAGGAGGGGAACTTAAAAAGTAGGTATTTTGCCTTGAGAGAAACATAAAAGTTGAGATGCCATGATTGAGACTGGATTGTAGTTTGTCTGTTAGAGTTTGGTCTATTTGCCAACTGGATGAAAAACACCATGTAGACAGGTAGAAAAGTTGGGGTTTAATTAAGGCACCTATAGGCGGTCTTGTCTGCCTGCTAGTACAAGATTCATAAAGAACAGATTTGTCAAGAGAAAAATACCTTTCTGTTGGTTCTGTGTGGACTAGAGATACTATAATATAGCAAGGAGCAAAGTGATTGAAACCTCTGGATCAAAGCAAAACAGGGGTAGTTGGAGAAGGATCCCTGGTGGAAGAAGGAATGTGCAATTGAAGATCCAGCAAGAACCAGCAGAATTGGGAAGGGTTATCAGCAGAATGGATTAGCTATTGAAAATGACAGGCCAGGAATAACAACACAAAGAAGCGTAACCAAAATGCAGGAAAAGAGTAATGTTACCCACTTCGCCCCCTCCTCTATAGGTTAGGAGCAAGAAAGGGAAAGTGCAGTAAAAAATATCTAAAGGAGTTAGCATAACAAAGCAGTGATTAAGTTTAGCAATTGTGTAGAATACTTAAGGAAACAATTGAAACAATTAAGGAACTATAAGAAGCTCTTCATATAAGCATATTTTACTTTGTTAAGACTAGGCTACTGTCATTCTCCAACCCTCTAAACCTAAAGAAAAGTTCTGGTTAAGCAGAAATAATTAAGAAAAAGAAAATCCCAAATCAGACAAAAGAAAGACTATGACTTTGGGCAGATCAAAGATGGATATTGGATCCAGGTTTTCCCAATAGAAATGCAAAAGAGTAACTTGGTAATAACTTGGGAAGATCAACTATCGGGGATGAAATACCTAGTAAGAACAATCACCAGTTAGGTTAGTTAGATACCGGGTGTGGGGAAGGCTTGGAACTGGTGCAACTCTTTCTAGTAAAAAAAAAAAAACCTCCCAAGGGGTAGAATATATCTAACTTTTGTGTGTGATCTAACCAGGAAAGTAACCTTGCTTAAGTCTTTTTCTCAGTGCCGTGATCAAAGGTAAATTTGATCCCAGCAGGGATCGTAAGTCAGCTGACTTACAGTGCGTTCATAGGCACCAACCTTTCCATTTGTATCCTGGGAGGTATCTACTATATGTAATGACTGTTGTGATTTGTCACTGATGTTGTTAACTATTACCAGGCTAATTTCCAATTCAGTTTTCACCCAACATACTCCCAGTAAGTCCCTATATCCAGTTCATATCCAGACTAAGGACGCTAGCCAGATGAATACCTGGTAGGCAGATTTTTTCCCCTATTTTCCTCCCCAAAAACTAAGGTGCTTCTTATACTCCGGTATGTCTTATACTCCAAGAAATACGGTAGTTGTATGTTTATTAAGCATCAGTAAAGCTCAAAAACATTTAACTGGCAAAAGTGGTGCGAAAACAGGCAAACATGAGGAGAACAAAAACAAAAAGATAGAAGGACAGAGGACTTAAATATCAACAACATATTCTATGTCTATATATCAAAAGGCATAGAATCCTCCACAGCCCTTGGAAATAATATTGTGGACAATTAACACGGGCAATCCCAGAGAGAATAGCCTGTGGTTATTCCAGTTTTTTTACCCATTTATGAACGTAAAGCAGGAGAATAGAGATGGGAAAATGGGTGACGATCACTTCTCTGTTTTCACCCATGAAAGAAACAATTTGGTGGATGAGGATGATACAGCCAACAGCTGGAAGGCCAGTTTTGGTTAGGCAGCTGGGATAATATTTAGCCAGATTAACAGTTAATAGTTAATCTGGCCAGATGTCATCCCAGCTGCCTACCCAAAAATTGAATTTTCCAGACAAAATCCTCTTTAGCAAGATATACTGAAGTAAAAGGGATTGCTGGAAATAATTCCACAAGTGAGCTATTTTTAATTTACAACAATATAGCCTGTACACGTTGGGGTGGCAACTTTCTGATACTGTTTCCTAACAGGTTTTTTCTATGAACTGGCAAAGAGGAAGGTTTCTTCACTGATAATAGAAAGCCTTACAGATAGCTTTTTATATAACAGTTTTCAGAACACTTGTCACTCTGGGAACCGATTGTTCTACACAGTTTTGCGGAACTGAAGTATCTATGCTGCAGAGCAAGTCATCAAGAAATCAAATCAGAAGAAAATCTATGCTATATAACAAACAATGTCACTATATTTTAAAAAGGAAGTTTGGTCTTGTTTAGGGGCAATAAGTATTATGGATGGTTTATACTCCATTTCCCTACTAAGGTGTACATTCTTATAAATCTCACCAGGAAAAAAAACAAGCCCACAACTATAATTTTGATGCCAAAATACCAAAAAACCTTGAGGAGCTGAAGAAGCTTTATGTACCAATCCAGTCTACAAGGGACTAAATTCTGACTTATCTTTCTTATTATACATTGATGCTTTAGATACAGGCTTGCTTGTTTTTTTACAAAGGTGAGAAAGAGGGGAGAAATGTTAATTGTAATACCCTCAGCCTTCTGAAGGATAGGCAAAGCTCAGTACATCTGAGATCTAAAAGTTCCTAGCTGAATAATTTCTGAATACACCTGACTTCAGCACAATATTCACAACTACATTTGGACATGGCTGTCATGAATCCTGGCTACATATTTTCTCTTTCATGTGCAGGCATACATAGACTGTATCAGCGGTGGGTTGCTCCTGGTTCGGCCCTGTTCTATGAACCGGTAGCGGCGGCGGCGGGAAGCTCCGCCCGCCCACCCAGGACACTTCTGCGCATGCGCAGAAGCGTTGCGCATGCGCGAACAAGTAGCAAAGGGTTTTAGAACCCACTACTGGACTGTATGCATGAGTAATGTAGGCCTATAATCAATAAATATACCCGTTGCACTAAAACAATTAATTGTTTTTATTAATGCTATTTAATATACAATAATTGAGCTCCTTTAATGGGTTGTGGCAATAACTATTGATTTTTTAAAGTTTTGTAACTTTGATTTCTCAGGGGAAGGTGCCTATGGGCTTCCTTCCTTCCTTCCTTCCTTCCTTCCTTCCTTCCTTCCTTCCTTCCTCAGATATTCACCTACACATGAATAGAATAGAATAGAATAGAATAGAATAGAATAGAATAGAATAGAATAGAATAGAATAGAATAGAATAGAATTCTTTATTGACCATGTGTGAATGGACTCATAAGGAATTTGTCTCCAGTGCATAAGCTGTCAGTGTATATACAAACAACAAATTGATAATCATAGATACCAATAGGAGAAGGTAATAGGAAAGATGGGGAGGATAATAGTAATACAACCCTACTACATGGGTTATCCTTAGGCATAAGGTAATGCTGTTTTTATCTACCCCCTGCAACAGGATAGGGAGAATATTTTTTCTGTGGAGTATTTTACTTTGTGGGCTTAGCTAGTTTACTCTGTTTAAAATTATGGTGAATAAAAAATGGGCTAAATTGTGGTTTTTTTAATACTATATTTCCCCTTTCCCCTCAAATGTTGGATTTATCTTCTGCAGAGTTATGTGACAAATGTTCAAAGGCTAAATTCTTTGCTCAGTCCAACCTTAACTCAAAGAAGCATATTGTCCTTGTGAAAAGGACACCCACAAAATTTTCATAAAATATTTGGCAACTGTTTTTAATAACAGAAAATAATAAAATGCAATAGAAAAGGACAAAGAGAAAGTGTGAGTCACAGATCTTGGTTCAATTCAAAGTCCTAAAATTTTTCTATACAGATTCTGCCTTCACGTTTTCTAATTTTTTTCTACAATGACTGGAAAACCATTTCTATTCTAAAATTCAAAATTGCATGGGTGCTGCTGCATAGAGGCAGCAACTGATCTGCTCTTTATAATATTGTATCAATTAACTACCAATTACTATCTTCCGTCAGATTAAAAAGAAAGTATATTCTCCTCACATCCTGGACATAAATTGTTTCAACTTCTACCCTCAAAACGATGCTATAGGGCTCTGCACACCAGAACAACTAGATACAAGGACAGTTTTTTCCCTAATGCCATCACTCTGCTAAACAACTAATTCCCACAACACTGTCAAATTATTTACTAAGACTGTATTACAATTATTCTTCTCATCCTTCCTAGTACCTATCTCTTCCCACTTATGGCTATAACCATGTTGCTTGTATCTTTACAATTTATATTGTTTTATTGTTTCCCGTATGATTTGATTGGTTATTAGTATCCTATGACTATTTATTTATTTATTTATTTTGGTTTATATGCCGCCCGACTCCGCAAGGACTCTGGGCGGCTCACAACAGAAAACCAACAGAAATTGAGATAACAAAAACATCTAAAAACAAGTTAAAATATGTTTACATTAATAAAATCCTTTCAATCTGCATCTTCTCTATGTGTCACTGGTTCCAGGCCTGCCGGCAAAGCCAGGTCTTAACGACTTTCCGAAAGGCCAACAAGGTGGGGGTGATACGGATCTCGGGCGGTAGCTGGTTCCAGAGAGCCGGAACAGCCACAGAGAAGGCCCTTCCCTGTGGCCCCGCCAGCTGACATTGTTTAGCTGACGGGACCCGGAGAAGCCCAACTCTGTGGGATCTTACTGGTCTCTGGGAAGTGTGAGTTAGCAGGTGGTTTCGTAGATAATCTGGCCCTGAGCCATGTAGGGCTTTAAAGGTCATAACCAACACCTTGAATTGTGTCTGGAGACCAATAGACTATCTCTAAGTATTGTATCTTATGATTCTTGATGAATATATTTTATTTTTTCTTTATGTACACTGAGAGCATATGCACCAAAGATAAATTCCTTGTGTGTCCAATCACACTTGGCCAATAAAGAATTCTATTTATTCTATTCTATCAGGGTTTATTAACGCTATTCCGCGGTTAAATGTCTGAATATTTTCAACTATTTCTAGAACGTTTCATTTTCTTTTATTTTGCCATATAGGCAAGTGTTTTGAATATCTGAACTTTGGGAGAGCTCTTTCTCATTAGGGTAACAATTATCTGTTCCACTCGCTGATGCTTAATGCTGAACCGTGATTCATGAGAGCAGGAGATAATACTTGTAAATACTCAAATGTGTTAACAGCCAAGCCGAGGTAATATTCAAAGTCTCTAGCAATGGCTCCACACAGAACCCATCTGCCAGAAAAGGTTAGCTGGTGTCTTTCACTTGTCGAGCCCTTAGCTTAAGGGAAAATAATGCATTTAAGAAATCAGTGATTAGATTCAACTCTCGATGATTCAACTTAAACCCATAATAGAGGTTTACTGAAATTTAGAGAAGGGTTGCGGCTTTGGCAGCTGAGAAGTGAAAGCCTGAGCAAAATTAACCGAGTTACACAAACAGTTTTACTCCTCCGCCTGTAGGTCTCCTTGTTCTCCTTCTGGATAGTTTTGTGTGAATTGAGATTGCCGTGAGCGATCTGTATTTGAAAGAGCAGGCCTGCAAAAATCAACTTGAACAAAAAAGATATTTATTCTTCAGATTTAAAATTAATTTCCTGTATTCTACCGGGAAATACAGACATCCTATTTAAGCTGTAACCGTATGAGAAGAAAAAGGAAAAGGGGAAAAAAAAACCATTCTGTATACTATGTCTAATATGTGAAGCAGTCTAAAGGCAGAGAGGGTCCTGGAAATTTCCCAGCCCATCACCAGAGGAAAAGCAGTTGGCCAGAACAAGGGATCTGATGACTGTTTTAGGTTAGGTATCTTGTTCTTCTGCATGTTAGGTAATCAGATGTCATTTAGGCAGAATAAATTGGAACTGCTCAAGGAATGGGGTGAGAGTGCAGAATCTGGTTTGGATAAAAGTTTAATTCTCCCATGCTAAAGTGACACACTGCTTTACAGGAAGCAGAGCACACTAAGACGGGAGTGGCCAAATAATGAAGATGGATTCGGCTTGTTATCAGAGCGTCGTTTACAAAGGCTTGAGGCAACCTTCAGCATGGCAGAGAGCTCCATGGCACTTTCCATTAAGCCTCTAATTAATGAATAGCCGGCTCTAAATTAACAATATGCATTTTCGGATGAATTCTGAGCATTTGTTAAAACAGTGGTCTAGGTGCAGGTGGTTTGGTCTCTATATTCTGCAGTTGTGCTTGCTGGATGTTTGAACGGGAGACCCGTGGAGCTCAGCAGCTGTACATCCAAGTGCTGATCTGAAATGGACTTCATTCAGCACAGATCAGGGTAAGAGCACTTTAAGACTTGCACAGCCAACATCTGTGAAGGTAATTAAAGGAGATCAGAACCATCCCTTTATAACTGAAAATATAAATATTTGATTTCCTTACAACGTTCCCAGATTCCAACTGGATATGACACTCCTCTTCCAACACCCCCACTAATATATATATTTAGGCCTGGCCTAGTTGATTCTCTTGGGCTTCGGGGAATGTGCAGTTTTCATTCGTAAGCAATTAAAACACTGCTGGAGGTGCCTACAATATGATGGGGCACCCTCAGATACCATCAGTTTGGAGATGCAAGCTGGGAGAACAAACTCCTCCTGAAAGCTAGGCTGAGATATTTATGTGCCAATTAAGATATATTTTCCAACTACAGGAACACTAAGCATCTGATTTGTCTTATGCTACTTGGAGATGAAAAATTGTAACAAGAGCATGTGATGGCTCTATTCTGCAGCAACAAATATAATATCAGAATAGGCAGCATGATGTCTATCCCCTTTTTTGACCTTAAGAAGCCTTCTTTTTCAGGTTTCTTGGCTACACTGGAAGAGACCCACTTTTTAAAGCTACACACTGTAAACATTCTACCCAGATTTTTACAATACTCAATTTGTCAAGATACCATTAATAATATACGAGGGTGAGTCATAAAGTAATTCCATTTTCTTTAGGACAGGTATAATTACCAACACAGGAACATGTAGTATACATCAAAATGAAGCTGGTCCTCTGTGGATCACATCCCTACTTCTCAACATAGTCACCGTTTCTCTCAATAGCAATGTTCCACCTTCGAATGAGAGCATGTATCCCTGCCTCGTAAAATTTTGTTGACTGTTCTTTGAGCCACTTCTTCACTGCAGTTTTCACTTCCTCGTCACTGGAATAATGTTTGCCTCTCAAACCCTCTTTCATGGGGCTTCAGACTATCATCTCTTCGGCGGAGACAATTTCTTACACATCTGGACTTCTAGGCCTTTTTCCAAATCCAAGTAAAAAAAATATTGATTATGACCTTAAAAGACCAGAGAAGATTTGGGCTCATTGTATCTAAAGGAAATCTCTTTCATTTGCACCGGTCCAAATTATAAGACGGCTTTTAGATGAAGGTCCTTCTTTGGTAGCCTCCCCAAATGAAGTTAGATGGATGTACATCACAGGTGGGTTCCTACCGGTTCGGACCAGTTCTATAGAACTGGTAGTAACTTGGCAGCCTGGGTCGCTAGAACCGGCAGCGACCCAGGCCTGCTACACCCCCGAACCAGTTCTTTCGGCGGCGCCATAGGCGCTGCCATCTTGTTTTTGGCTTCTGCACATGCGCGGAAGCTTTTTTTAAGTACTGCGCATGCGCAATGCGCACATGAAGCATGTCCCTGAGCGAACTGGCAGCAAAACAAATCGGAACCCACCCCTGATGTACATCTAAATGCACAGGCACTCCCATGTCTTGGACTATCCTTGCAGTTTTCATATATCACACTCCTCTAACCAGTTGTCTTTTTCTCCTAGATAGCCTTTCTCAATACGGTGCGCTGCAGATGACTCGAATTGTACTAAGTGCAATTGGGTGTGATAAGGGTTGTAATCTAAAACATCTGAACAGACCGTGGTTGGAAAATATTGTTCTAGGGCCTGAATGTCCCTTAACTTCTTTCACCTTTTTGCGACCTTCAGGACTCCATCTTGACTGCTACTCATTTTGGACTGCATGGCAGGCATTTCATGAAACCATTTGGGTATGCACATTTGTTCTTAAACATTCTTCAGCTTTTGGGCAAGGCAAAATGAACATTGGGCAATGTGTTTAGTGTAAAAAGAATTAAATTGGTGGCATGATAACAGGCAGTGTTTTCATTTTTCCATGAGTTGCTATATGAATACTATCAGGGTTCAGAAAAGTTACCCTCGCTCAAACTTTGAAATATCTTATTTCAGATTTTAAAAAAAATATCTGAACAACTTTTGATCCTAATTTGATTTTCTAGCAATGGGATCTCCTAGAATCATAAGAAATTCAGAACGAGACTTTCTTCATGATAACTTCATCAGCAGGAATTGTGCAGGGGGAGAAATTGCACAACACCAACAGACTTTTTCCTGCAGACATCCTGTGAAACATGAGCATTCTTCCATCCCAGAAGAAAAGTGTATATAATTTAATTACTTGATAGGCTATCATGCATAATTGCTAATCAGGCTCAGACATTCTTGTAGAATTACAAAGAGGAACATCAGTTCGGGTCAAAGCTTGCAAAGCATCAAGAACCAGTGAACACTGTTGTGTATGAGTATTCAAGTTCCATTTATGGGCAAAATAAAGAGTTGGCGCTGCTTTTATGATTTGTTCCCACATTAGCCTTTTCAACACTTGGTTGCATATCAGTTTAAATTGTTTTGTAGGAACTGTGAAAAAGCAGTTGGGGTGAAAAACATACCCGAAAATAAGACCCTGTGTTATATTTTTTTGAACCCTGAAATAAGCCCTTGGCCTTACTGCCATGCACTCAAAAGCCTGATTGGGCTTATTATCAGGGGATGTCTTCTTTTGGGGGAAACAGGGTATTGGGATCAAATTTCAACATATTTATATATTTGAAATACTGATGGGCCTGATTTAGAGTTCTTTCATTGAGCCTTATTTAATAAAGGAAGAAGCTTATCAAAAACAAGTAAAGGACAAGTCGCTTTGATTATCAGAATATTAGTTAACTCTTTTAATCTGAATCTTATTGAAATGTAGTATAGTAATTAATACAGGATTCATTCCTCTGTGTAATGATCCATAGTGAATAAAGAAATAAATCCTTAAATGAAATTATCTCCTGATGACATCCTTCCTGTTTTGTTTTGCCGTATTATGAAATGATTTGATAACTGATTTGTTCGGGGATAATTTCTCCCAGAAGAATTTCTTTGTCCAGTTTACCATGCTGGAATTCTGTGGGTGTTCACCTTCATAGTCAGCCTTGATACCTGGCAACCATGTGGGCAGATTTGGGGGGGGGGTCACGGTGTGATTATTGCCAGTTGTATGTATATGCAGGGAGCTGCATCCCTATCCTAATATTATGGTACATTCCATTACAAGCATACCACGTGATATATTTTCTTGTACGCATGTGTGCATTCCTAAATCTCCATTCTTTCTTCTTGACTTGGCTTCGACCGAGAAGGTCGCATTTTCACTAGCAGAAATGTAAACAATCAGAATTTATTGTTTTTGTACCGAAATGACTGGTTCAAACTCATTCAGCTGGCTTTGTGCCAAGGCAGAAGTCATGGTCTCCTGGTTTTGAGTGTAGTGCCTTTAACCAAAGGCAAGATGCCCAAGGCCTTTAACTAGTCTTGCGTTCTTGGTCACCTCTCCTACTAAGGCCCTTCTCCCCTAATTGCTCAGTTTGACTGGATGACCAGATCTTGGAAGAGTCCTGGTTGTGCCAAACGTCTTCCATTTGAGAATTATGGAGGTCACTGTGCTCTTAGGAACCTTCAGTGCCGCAGAAATTCTTCTGTAGACTTCCTCAGATCTGTGCCTTTCAATAATCCTGCCTGTGAGCTCTGTAGGCAATTTTTTTTGACGTCATGACATTTGCTCTGGCATACACTGTCAACTGTGATGCCTTCTATAGAGAGGTGTGCATCTTTCCAAAATAATTCCAATCAATTTAATTTACCACAGGTCGACTCCATTCAAGGTATAGAAACAGGTCAGCCATGATCAAAAGAAATTGGGAGCCACCAGAGTTAAATTTCACGCGTTCTTGCAAAAGGTCTGAATACTTATGCTAATGTGATAGTTCAGTTTTTTTTCTTTTTAATAAATTTACAGACATTTCTAAAATTCTGTTTTCGCTTTGTCATTATGGGGTAGGGGTACTGAATGTAGATTAATGAGAAAAAATGAATTATAACGGTAAAATCAAGCTGCAGCATAAGTGAAGGGGGTCTGAATCAGGGGCGGGTTGCTCACTTACCTTGCTACTGGTGCGCTGTGCGCGCACGCTCCCTCGCACAATTTTGCTTTCGCGCATGTGCAGAAGCAAAAAATTGCTGAAAAATTCACGAAAAAAGATGGTGGCTCCTAGGCACCAGCAACTGACCGCACCGGGTCGGTAGCCTCTTGATGATGTCACCAGCCCGCCGCTACCGGTGCGATAGAATGGACTGCACCGGTAGGAACCCACCACTGGTCTGAATACTTTCTGAATGCACTGTAAGTAAGAGACCCTGTCCAATTCTGGACAAATGGCTGTCCAATCATTTCTTTAAAACCTCCAGTGATGGAGCACCCAGAACCTCTGGAACCACTTACATCTACCACTTACATCTGTTTCCTGTTTAGCATCCACAGATAAATAATCATCAAGCCAATTATAAGGGACATATATCTTTTATCATTGTAAATGTTTACAAACAAAATTTGGAGATCTGTATAGCCCTAGAAACCATGTTTTCTAGTTCTGGCTTGGGTTTATTTACCTTGCTCCCAACATCCATTGACAAGGGAAGCCTAGCTACAAACTGATGTGCCCATGCAACTTCTGCAACTCCAGGGTAACACTATCAGCCCTAGTGCTCTATGATCTTATGTGCATGTAGCAATAGGAGCATACACCTCTACTGCTAATGTTGGGCTGAATGTTAGAACATTGATGTATTGCTATGCAAGATATAACTGGGCTGGGGAGTAGAGGCTGGTAAAATCTGATATACCTGCTCTTTTAATCAGAGGAGAGTTTACAGTCAGTATCTAGCTCCTGAAATACCCATGATGTGAAATATGGCTCTTCGTGAAAGATCTATGTTCAGATGTGCTCATTATTAAAGAGTTACCCTGAATTTTTTAATCAGGCAATGGATTTTTTTTCCCCACCTGACATTCAGCATCTTTCACCTGTCATGGAACACTCACAAAATTGAGCAAGTTTGTATAATAATAATTGCAGCAACCTCCGAAACGCTGGAATTATAGTAAGTGGAAGAGTGGGAGGATTTCAATAAAAATTAAAGTAGCATCACCATTATTTTATTGCTCTGTGAAATGGTGCCTTTAGTCCAAGAAAAGGACTGTTCTTAAAATGCATTTGTTGAATCAGGAATTTCATGGGAACAACAGTAATTGACTACATATGTTGCAGACAGGCATATTTGCTCAGAACAGCACCAGTCAGAACCTGCAGGTGGAAAGCTAATCTGAAAGACAAGTTCAATGTACCTGCTTTAAGAATGTGCCAGAGAAAGCAGAAGCACGCTGCACATTTGCCAATCTTGTTTCCCCAAGACATTTTAACAGGACCTATGGGTTCTGCAGGCAAAATCATGTCACTTAATACCTACCAAAAAAGTTGCTTGCGATGGTTCTCATAATTCAGCCAGCTGATCCCAAGATCCATGCTTTTTTCAATAAATGCACTGAAGTCAGGAGAAGCTCTTCCTCATCTGTAATAAACACTTAAACAGATGTGTAACTAAGGGACTAGGAGCTCATAGGGTTAGGACACTGGGTTGGGTTGGAGGTTAGCAAGCCCATGTTTGAGTGCTGCTGCATGGTGGGGTGAGTCACCATGGGCGTCCCCTGGGCAATGGTGATATCACTAGCTAATCCTTTGAACCTGCAAGCACTTTAAAAGGTGTGGTGCCTCCAACACAAATGGGAACTAAGGAACCGTTCAATTAACTGGACTTCACGCACTGCTCTTAGAAACACATACAAAATGTTATAGATACAAGATACAAGAGTGACTCAATTACATTTTCATGTAGGCTTGACCCTGATATTTCTTCTCTTTGTTAATTTTATTAAGCACTGCTTCAGTGTAATAAACCACCACTGAAGTCAGTGGGACTTACTTTGAGCAAAGCCCCTTAGAGCTGTGCTGTTAGGCTGAATTTGATTCAGACTAAAATAATAAGAGTAATTGGATAATCATAAATATAGCAAGCAAGAGGACTTTTTCACCCACTGTTCCATTTTTAGCTCAAACATGATTTTCCTTTCATATTTCAGTTTGACAAATCCATTTAAACCACAAATTAGTGCAGTGGGGGGGGGAATTAAAAGTAGACTCTTTTTTTAATTGACACTGGCAAAACTTTTATCCAAGAACTATATGTGGCAAGTTTACTATTAACACTCAGTAGTACACATAAGCCCAAAATTAATAGGCAATTCAATCTCCTTATCTTGAGATCAAAGTACTCTTCTTGTACCAATTCCCAGCACCTATACTTTATGGAAGAACGCAGCAGAAAACAGATGTTAATAAAGTTTTCTTCCCATTTCCTTTTCTGAAAGCACTCTTAAGAACATAAGAAGGCTCTGATGAGATGAGGAAAGATTGAATCTAGCCCAGCTTCTTGTTTCCAACTACTGTAAATACCATTTGGAAGTAGGATGTGAACTATGTTCCTTCTCGTGTATTTCCAAAGAACTGGAAAATTATTCATTATGGTTAATAGCCATTGAACGATCTATTCTGCGCTGTTCTATCCCTGTTGAAGCACACACCTAAACTACAGAAAATTAACTATATTCAACAAATCGCCATTTATTCAACAGTAGATAGAAATCTGGAGAGATTGTTCTAATAATAATAACAGGAACAATAACGTTTAGTTAAAAATATAGAGATATGAAGAAGAATGATAGACAGCAGTAAGCAGCAGAGTGTTCAGCCAAACATAAGCATCGAGAAGAGCCATTTTTCCACAGTGTGTGTAAATCTGGATGTAGTTTCCAATAGAGTCTTAAAACTATCAATACATTGACCAAGTTTGAAATTAGTTCAGATTTATTTGAAAGAGTGCAGGGAAGAGCACCAAAGCTCCTATGAAGACCAGTGAAAAGAACTCAGTATATTTAACCTAACGAAGAGAAAGCTAAGGGGAGACAGAATAGGTGCCTTCCAATAGTTGAAAAGCCACCACAGGGAAAAGTGGGTAGATTCACTCTTCACAATGGTCAAGGGTAATGTCAGGGTTCCAAAAAAACACCCCCAATGAAACTCCAAGGCTAGAAGGTCCTCAAAGTTCCAATTTATTAGATATGTCATGTTGGCACATCTGGGAAAACCCGAATCTGAAGCTTCCAGGTTTTCCCCACCCAGTTGAAAGTTCACAACCCTGCCCCACACCCACAAGTTCATCACATGGTCCAATCCAATCTTCACATTCAACTGGAGACAATCCCCAGTCAGTCCCATCCAGGTGCAGGTAAATGTCCTTGACTCCCAGAGTAAATAATGTTGTTATGGCTAATTCTCCACCGCTCCAACCAAAAACCCCTCCAAATTTCCCAGGCTAAAATATGTGGCAGTTAGGAAGCTGAAAAAGAAAAGATGGTTTCCAAAACTGACAGGTAGGACAAGAAAAATGGGTGAAGCTTTACAGAGAGAAGTCCAGACCAAATAAGAAGGAATTTTCTGACTGTGAGAACTCTTAAACAGTAGAAGAATCTGCTTCCTGGAGTTATGGATGTTCTATCACTGTAGGTTTTTAAACAAAAGTTGAATAACCATATTTCTGAAATAGTCCTGGACAAGAATCTGGCTCAAAAGACCTCTAATGTCTCCTCCAACTTTGTGATTCTATGATTCTATTTCTTCTTTGATAGAAAAGATGGTTTAACTAAATAGTTTCAGTTAGATACTGGAGATACTTTGCAGCAGAAAGCAAGTGTTCTAGTCAGGGCAGTTTCCAACAATCCATAGTTCTAGTTGACTTCTTATAAACTGAGTTAATTGAAGAGAGAAATCAGAAAATATTCTCAGCCATAGTCCTTGAAGCTCAAACAAATCTTATGTCTAAATAGGCCACTCTGTGTTTGTCAGAATCCCATTTAATCTTCACTAATGTCAAGCTATACTTTTTTCCATCACTGGGGACTTCTTTTCTTCCTGAGCTTTACAACCAGAGGTTTTTGTTGGGATCACAAATGGGAAACCATCTGGTCCCAATGAAACCTCTATCTCTCGGAGGTTCTTCAATATGACAACATTGTTCTTTAATAAATAAAACAGAAGAATTTCATGTTCATCACAAAACTATATATTTTTGACTGGTGACTGAGGAGGACAAATTCAGTGCTGTCTTTCTGCCTGCATCATCGCTTCCCTTCAATTACTATGGAAGGACAGCTGGCTGTAGGGCATATATACAAACCTCCCAAGATTTGTTTCTGGCATCTTCAGCAGGGGGTGGGTTCCTCCCGGTGCGGACCAGATCGCCCGAACCGTTAGCAACCCTCTGGTGACGTGACGATGGCATCACGGATCCGGTTCGGTCGCTGCTGATCCATGGGCGCCGCCATCTTTTTTGGGAAATTTGGTGAAATTTTCCGTGTTTGGATGGCTTCTCTTCTTCTGCGGCTTGAAAAAGAGCCCTCTTGCCCACCCCCGGGTTAATACTCACCTTTATTTCTTCGCCCGAAGCACAGCTGATCAGCTCCTCAGCTGTGTTTTGGGCTGAATCCTGCTACTGAGCATGCGCGGAAGTGAAATTGCACGGGGGGAATGCTCACATGTGAAACGTCGTGATGCGAACCAGTGGCGAAGTAAGTGGAACCCACCGCTGATCTTCAGGTAGAGTTGGGGGGGGGGATCCTTGTCTCTGACTCTATATAGTAGACCAGTGGTCCACAACCTTTTGGGCACCAGGGACCAGTTCCCTGGAGAGAGGTTTTTCTGCGGACCGGAGGGAGCATGGTTTTGTGTGCTGCCTGCATCCCATGGATGGGGCTTTATTTCTTTGTGCGGCCTGGTTTCTGGCATGCCGCAGCCGGGTATATTGAAGTTTGTTGCAAAAATTAAAACCAGAAGCACACACAGATGATTGATTCAGCTGGATTCATAAACTTCTTTATAAACATAGTAACAGATGAATTTACAATACCATTAGCAGAGTTTTTCTTCAAGCAGTTACAGACAGCAGAGAACAGTTAGTTTCATTTCAGCAGCAGACAAGCACAGAGTGAGCAAGAGAGCAGAGTCGACTGAGCCACGCCCAGCCTTAAGCTAAAGTTTCAATTTTGATTCACTGCACAGACTCAGAAGTGTTTAGCTCTCATTGGCTGACTTAGTTGCTATGCCTATTCATTGGCTGACCTTGTTAACATGGGCTCTCCCAGTTCATGAATATCTTAACAGGGTACTGGTCCACGTCCTGGGGGTTGGAGACCCCTGTAGTAGATGATATGAGCTTGATGGACCAATGGTCTGTTTCAGTAAAATGCAGCTTCCAATGTTTTCTACTTTCTTCTTCCTGGTTGCCACTCAGCGGCAACAGCCAACAAGTACTATTTCCCATCACATCACCTACTGTGTTGAATAGTCCAATCTTATGCATGGTTATTCTGAAGTATGCCCCACTGGATTCAATTGTATTTATTTCCAAGGAAGCACATGTAGGCTTGCAGCATTTAAGGCTGAAAAGATCTTCAGATTATCCAGCTGGCAACCCTCTGAGTTTTCTGAAGTGTTACACAAAGGCAATGCACAAACTTCTTTATAAAAGAGAACTATTTGCTGTATGGCTTGTTCAGTTAAAGGTATGGGTTTAACTTATATACTTCCATAGGCCACAAGGAAGCAAATAAGTATCTCCCCCCCCCCAAAAAAAGTATAATCCATGGTGCCTTTGCAAGAAAAAAAACCCACCTTATTTGGCAAGCATGTGATTTGTTGCATGTAACAAATCCCCTGTGTGATGCATAGCATATTATTTTTCTTCTAACTGATCCAAGTTATATACTGATTTCTTTGCATTGGACAAGAGATGTTAATATTTATTTACACCTGTGGTCATGACAGCAGGTAAAATGTGTTTAAACACCAAATACCTGCATGTCATGCTTAATCCTAACCATGGGTTCGTGATATTTCACCCTGTCAGTATTTTCTTTTTCTGATTGCATGTATGACTCACATATTTTGTCAATCGTACTGATACAAATTATAGCAAATGTGGCATACTATGAAATAATACTGTGGTTAATTGTTCTTTAGCATCTAGATAGCTTTTATTCGATGAGCTTTGGAATTTTTCTTTTTTTTAATAATCATAAGCAATTCAGACTGGGGAAAAAAACACTTGATACTCATTGAAAGAAAAGGTTACTTATATGGTGATAAAAAGAATTCAAGACTGAAAATTGTATATTTTTAATGTGATAATTAAGTAAAAATGTAAGGTCACAAAGCAGATCCTTAAAGCTCTCTCATTTGTGGCTAATGCTTTTTAAAGTTTCAAAGAAAATGGCAGACAAATAGAAGTTGTAATTAACTTAGCCTTATGAAACTACACCTCCCAGAGTCCTCCAGAGTCCTTCATAATCATCAAGCATGCTAAGATCTTCATTTGCCCCTGTGATAGTTTCACACCACTTTGCACGTAGTTTCATCCAACATGGCATACAAGAGCCTCCCTTAGGTCTTTCAGATAAAAAACTGTCTTAAACATGTTATTATTTAAATACCAAATGTCAGTGTGGCTGCTCTAAAGAATTTAAGACTAGGTCTTGAACTGACCCAGGTTCAATTCTTCACTAGCCATGACTGACTTTGGAATTTCAGAGGCAATTATCAACACAAATAAGGCTACTTATGAAGTAAATAAAACTGAAATGTAGTGATAAAATGGGGAGAATGTGTGTGCCTTAATTAGGAAAGTCGAATCTATATAGATCAGTTCTTTTGCTGTCCCAATTAGTAATGTGGTAATTAGAAGAGCTTTTTTTTTAAAAAAAAGGAATCTGCTTTTCAAATCTGTATGTTTTCATTCTTACCCTAATACCCTCAGTTTTTGCATGTTATTTTCCCTAACATATCTCATAGTTTTGAATAGAACTTCAGTGAATTCTTTTTTAAAAAATATTCCTGTGTTGTACTTTTTACATATTAATTCCACATGTGAGCTTTTAAAATGTACATTTTCTACATGTACGTGCTTTATTTTTAAATGTAACCATTTCGGGGTGTTTTTTTTTTTTTTACAACTTTCAGAAACACATTCTTTTTTTAATTTCTTGGCGTAAAGCTCTGAGCCTTTCATTCATTTCTGATAGGTGACAGCAAAGCAACAGAGCCAATTGTTAATATTCATATTGTTCTTTTTTTAGGATAGATGCCTAAAGTTCATATTTTTCCACTAAATGTAGCATTTTCTGGATCCTGGAAAATGAATATTGCTTTGTTTCTGACTTGGGATTTTTTAGTTTTGATCTCAGACAATATGTTTTCCCTGTTAGTTTTTGACAGAATGAAGATTCAGGAAGTTAATATGCAGTAACTGAATCTCAAATGATTTGTTCCGGTAGCTCAAGGCCATTCTCTATTAATGGAATGTGTTGCCCATTTTGCCTTTATCTTTAAAATTCCCAAATATCGTATATGCAGTCATAGGTTACATTTTAATGCTCCCTCCTGCCATAAATACATTGCTCAATATAAGCAAACAAGAAATATTGTTGAAATCCTTTTGTGAAAATCAGAAAAGCTCTCAACAACTTATATATTTATGATCCAATATGAACCATTTCATAAAGTTTTCCCTTTCTAAACTATTAGCAGCAAGCATTCATCATTGCATGGTCTTAACTTAAATGTTTCAACTCCTACCCTCAAAACATCGCTATAGAGCACTGCACACCAAGACAACTAGATACAAGAACAGTTTTTTCCCGAACGCCATCACTCTGCTAAACAAATAATTCCCTCACCACTGTCAAACTATTCACTAGGCTGCATTACTATTACTATTCATTTTTCTCATTGTTCCTATCACCCAGCTCCTCCCACTTATGATTGTATGACTAACTTGTTGCTTGTATCCTTACGATTTATATTAATATTGATTGTTTCCTAATCGCTTATTTGAACCCTATGACAATCATTAAGTGTTGTACCTCATGATTCTTGACAAATGTATCTTTTCTTTTATGTACACTGAGAGCATAGGCACCAAAGACAAATTCCTTGTGTGTCCAATCACACTTGGCCAATAAAGAATTCTATTCTATTCTATTAAGTTGCTTGAATACCATGCTTACTTTTTTGTGTCTCCCCTTCTCTCCAGTACCAACTTGAGAAAAAGTCACCCTGGAGACTTCTGGCGACACAGTGGCATCAGTGGATCATCTTCTGCACAGTCCTGGTTCTCATGATCAGCACTCCATTCCTGGTCTACCGGATGATCATTGCATTTAAGGATCCCCCGCCAGGTCTACTTTTCAACCTAGCAGCCATCGGTTTTGGACTACTCACAGAGATACTTCTGACCAAGTGAGTGTGGAAATAGAGTCTGTGTTTCTTGTTGCTTTTTCTGTCATGAAGATGATCAAGGTTGTCTGGCCTTTGAAAAAAATTGGGTGGCCTGCAGAAGAACCATCTCCAGTCTGATAGACCTGAAGGCACCACTGGCTGAAAACTCAGAAATTATAGCCTCCAAATACAGGTAGTCCTTGACTTACAACAGTTTGTTTAGTGACTATTCAAAGTTACAACAGCACTGAAAAAGTGAGTTATGACCCTTTTTCACACTTACAACCATTGGTCATGTGATCAAGATTCAGAAGCTTGGCAACTGGAATGCATTTATAATGGCTGCATTTATGATGGCTGGGGTCATGTGATCACCTTTTGTGACCTTCTAACAAGCAGAGTCAATTGAGAAGCCAGGTTCACTTAACAACCATGTTACTAACTTAATCACTGCAGGGATTCACTTGACAACTGTGTCAAGAAAGGTCATAGATGGGGCAAAACTCACTTAACAACTGTCTTATTTAGCAACAGAAATGTTGGGCTCAAATGTGGCCGTGGGTTGAGGACCAGCTATATGTGGAGAGCACTACGTTGGGAATAGTTACTGCATAAATGTAGTTAACAGTTTAAATCCTATAGCTTTTCTTCCATAGCTTTTCTGAGAATGATTAGTTGTGCATCTGTATACAACAAGATACCTACATACTATGATATGTCTGCCATAAGCACTCTTCTTGTCTTTTCTATCTCAGTCCGCCCAACTAAGAATAATATTTCAGGATAATATAGTTACCTTTAAGTCTGTAGAGATTCTCAGTCATCCAGGTCATGGTTGTCCCAAATGTGCTTTTTCAGGAGGCAACTGGACTTTCTTGTTTTTTCTTTTGAAGATGTTTCGCTTCTCATCCAAGAAGCTTCTTCAGCTCTGCCAGGATAGTGGGGAATGGAAGGATTTACTGTATATGTACAGTAGCTATCTGCAAGGAATATAAATCCTTCCATTCCCCACTACCCTCTCAGAGCTGAAGAAGCTTCTTGGATGAGAAGCGAAATGTCTTCAAAAGAAAAAACAAGAAAGTCCAGTTGCCTCCTGGAAAAGCACCTTTGGGATATAGGTACCTTTGTTATACAAAACCTACTTTCTTTTTTTCTTATTCCAGTTGCTGACTAGCAAAGCACATTGAAGAAAACATAACAAGCCATAAAATGCCAGTTGGCTTCCTCTCAGATAATCACAGGGTTAAATCACATGACCAGCCATGTGTCTAATTTGACCTTTAGTTAATTATGTGATGGGCAGTTTCCAAAGTAAAATCAGGTTTGCCCTTAAATCTGTAAATGGCCATGGTGCATATTTGAATATGAAATGGAAAGTGGAACGTATTTTTTATAGTCCATATAGACTTTGGATTCAGGGCCTCTTCCAAAACCACATTTGCCTCAGCAACATCTTGCTTAATTCCTCCAAAGGCAACTGAGCCAGTGATGGTCAAATGGCAAAAATCCATGTTGTGGTTTGCAATGTGACTCTTGAGGGAGGGCTAGTGGTTTTTTTAAAAATTATTATTATTTATTTGCTGTAATTCTTGACTTGCTTCTGTACAAAACTTCCATCTTTTCCCAACTTGGGTTAAAACTGAATCTTTGGAGTTCTAACGTTCATCCATAATTAAACCCATCTTCCTTTCCTTTTCTATCAAATCAACCGGCCCCATGTTGACACAATTATCTTGAAGCTGTGATGGTCACTATTAAAATGTTGACATTTACTGTTTGAAACTAATTTATGTTACTGTGAAATTGTAGGTATGCCCTGTAAATAAGTGTCACTAACATGAATTATCTTCAGACATTTAATGTCAGCATTTTAATGATGGGCCACTCTCTCTGGTTGGTGGCTGTAATTTAGCTGCTGAGGAGTCGGAGAAGAAGTAGGGTCGGGCCTTAATGAAGTGGTTAAACAAGTGAAGAACAAAGGAAAGTAGAACGCAAACTGAAAAAGGTGGCACTAGGGGGAGGGGGATGGAATCCGGTGACATAATTTTCAGAAAGTAATCTAAATTTAAATAAGCATTTTGGCATATTATGTATTCCTTCTGGGAAGCACAAAAGCAAGAAAATGCTAATTGTATTTAATTCCCCTTGACTTCTAACCCTTTTAATCTGTCGTGTTGCTAGTTCAGTATTGCAAAACTGGCTGCTTTATAATACAATACAAACATATGTATTGAGTCATTCCAGAAAACCTGACATTTCAAAAACAAATATGAAAAAAGAGTGAGGTTGAGCTTTTCCTTATTTTAAAGCAATTGGTTAGCTTCTGTCTTAATTTGGGTCTATGGAAGCCAGGACAGAAGAATCATTAAAAGTAACATATCATCTGAATAAAAACTGCAGCAAAGCAGCTAAATATCAGCCTTTTATTTTATTTTTTTTACCCTTTCCCCAGTAGTTTGGGGCTAGGGATTGTTTTATTTTATTCTTTTAATTTCTCCTCAGTATAATACCAATTGGAAAGTTGCCCAGGGACTACTAACCCATTAGCAAATTAAGAATCTGCTTTTAATAACACAGAACTTGTAAATAATGCATTAATTGACTAGCTTGAAAGTTAGCTTGAATGCTAGAAACCCAGGCTGTAAATGTATCGTGAAAGAACGATGAAGGTTGACTTAGCTGCACAATGATTGGAACAGATTAAATATGACAGTTGATATTTGCAAAAATGGGGAGCTAATTGGAGGACACCTGCAGCTGTTTTCCAACCAAAACAACAGAAGCCGAAGATTTATCTAATTGAAGTGTATCACATTTTTATTTGGACCCAATTTTTTGCCTTCCCTGGGGTGTTCTGTGCATGTTGGGTTTGTTTGTGCTACACCTCTGTCAGGACATGAGCCTAAAGAAGCAACAAGTGTCTCTTTGACCACATGTAGCTTCTCTCAGTGTTGCAATTTGTGATGTAAAGAGTGAGTATGTGAATCCCATTTACTGAGAGCCAGGAGTGCCTACACAATATGATTCAGATGCAGGGGTGTTTATAATGTTTGATTGGGAGCCATCCAGAGTTTATTATAAGATGGGCGGCTCTATAAATGTTTTAAATCAATAAATAAATCAGAAGGAGGCTTGAATTCATGGAAATATTTGATCCTTTCCTCTGTTGTTTTCTTCATTTGCCTGTCAAAAAAAATCTCATAAGGTACTGCTTGGTTTTTGTAAAATTTATTTTAAGGTGCCGCATGTTGCACAGAATAAGAGATTTTACATTTTTATTATATTGTTCCTATGCGACTGAGAAATCTCCTTTCTTTCTACTTTCAAAAAATCTACATTTTCTTTCATTCAGCCATTGAGTGACTATTTTTAATATATATATATATATATATATATATATATATATATATATATATATATATATATATATATATATATATATATATATATATATATATATATATATATATATATATATATATATATATATATATATATATATATATATATATATATATATATATATATATATATATAAAAGCGGAAACCATTCACACCGTAATCACGAAATCTCCAGAACTGTAAAGCCTACAAACTTGAAATTTGCCACGTATGTTCCTTTTGGCTTCTAGGTGCTCACTAAGAAAGGGTTTTTCGAAATGACCATCAGAGGGGGTCGTGTGCACATGCGCGGGGAGTGGGGGTGATTAAGATGAAAAAATACCTAGGCTCCGGGTCATCAGCTAGTATTTTATATACATTTCCAGAGGAACAGATGGATCAAGTCTCTTGCAGCAAAACTACCAAAGATTCTTATGGCAACTTTATGATGAGCAAATTTGTTATTGTCTAAACTTTCACAGGTGAAGTGAATTGTGTTACATAATAATCACTTAAGCCAGTGATTCTGAAATTGTGATTCAGGAATCATTGGTGGTTGACATAACTCCACCAAGGATTCACCACATCCTTCCCTTAAGTCAGTGTTTCTCAAATAGTGGGACGGTCCCCCCTGGGGGGGGGGCGTGGAGTGATGCCAGGGGGGCGCGTGTGACCCCGGGTAACAAGCGTGGTCCCTCGATCGATTCCCCCAGACGGGGAGTGTTTTCCCAGTTGCACGCTGCTCCGAGCTTCAGTTTTCCTTTTCTTTCCAAGCTTCCATGTTTTGGAATCAATTTCCACTAGGCAATGAGGGGTCCGACCATTCTCTGTGAGTGCCCGGCAGAGGCGGCGCTTATGGGCCAGGCAGGCAACCCCAAAACATCAGCTTGATTAAGCTGGCCTGGCCCCGTGTCAAAAGAGGGCCCTAACCACGGTAGCCTATGCCTGCCTAACCGAAAACTGGCTCCACTGAGTTCAGTGTGACTTACTCCCAGGTAAGTGGGTAGAGCAGCCCTCCCCAGCCAATAGTTTGCTTGCAGCTTATAATAAGTAAAATAATAAATATTAACACTAAAATTCCATTGGGGCCCAGATCGGAGAGTTGGGGGGGGCGCAAAATGTTTACTTCTTCCTGGGGTGGGAGGGCATAACAGAAAATAATTAAGAAGCACTGCCTTAAGTCATGACCATCTCTGTTTATCTCCTCTGGGTCTTCACTGACATTTGCCTGGTCAGATCACAGTCACTTACCCACTTAGCTACTGCCTCTCCTGGTTTACTACCAGATAGCTAACCAGACGCAAGCTGTGTCTTCTCCCCGCCCATGTAGCCCTCCTTTCACCCATCAGCTTGCTAGTCAGAGTTAAAGGTTCTTGTTCCTGGTTTGAGAAAATGGATCAGTTCTTGAAATATACAAGTGATTAGTATTAATGTGAGCACTGAAAACTGAAAATAGCAAACAGATCATGAGGGCATGGCATGAGTGTCCATACTGTGCTAAAAGGTTGCTGTGTTCCTATACCAGGAACCAGTGGTGGGATTCTGTGAATAACTATTAATGTCTGTAGAATGTTCAAATTATTAAACTTATTTTTTAAAGACTGCTTTATTATTGTACTAGAGCCAGGGGTCTCCAACCTTGGCAACTTTAAGACTTGTGGACTTCAACTCCCAGAATTCAACAGCCAGCTTTGTTAGCTTTGCTGGCTGTGGAATTCTGGGAGTTGAAGTCCACAAGTCTTAAAGTTGCCAAGGTTGGAGATCCCTGTAAACCTAGACAACTTAACAAAATAAAGAAGCTTTTTAAAATAAATGCTTGCTCTGAAGAGGCCCAGTGCTATTGTATCTTCTTTTAAATATTAGAGAATAATGTATACTTCCAGAAATTTTAATTAATTTTAACAGCTCGGTACAAGTATAGTCTGAAATGTAACAGTGTCCTGTTTAGTATTAGAGTTTAGTTACCTTGGAGTAGATCTATTTAAATAATTGGGAAGAGTTAGTGTGACTACATTTAAGAAAACTTTCTGGCCTAATGTACATTTCTCCAATTCTTTGCTATTTCTATGGGTCAGGCACACATGCACAGAAATACACAGCAAACAGTGTATATCATCTGTGCTGTTTGCTGTTTGCTGTTTGGCAAACTGCTTGGAGGCAGAGGCCTTTTCCCCTTGTTTTCCTCCCCCAAAACTAAGGTGCGTCTTATACTTCGGTGCGTCTTATACTCCGAAAAATACGGTACTCAAAATTTTCGCTACCGGTTCTCCAAACTATTCAAAATTTCCACTACCGGTTCTCCAGAACTGGTCAGAACCTGTCAGGAACCCCAAAAGAAGCATAAATAGCAATAATGTAAATAGCAGTAATAACAATGGTTACCTAAAAATGGAATTTCATTGGACTCCTAGCTTCTTTATATTCAGAGTTTTTTTTTTTACTAAAGATCATTTGTGACTGGCAGGTTTGTGCTAAAGGTTGTTATTATAAAATGCATACATAAAACAATACCTGAAAAAATATGTTTTTATTTGGAAGAATAATTCATTTTAAATGTCCTTTAAAAAGGGAGCTGATAGGAAGGTAAACACAAATGTAAGTATGATTATTAATGTATTCACCAAAAAAACTAGATTTCCTGCATTCTTAAACATAGGGAAGAGGTACTTGTTTTACTATTACTGATCTCCAGATTTTCCAGATTTTCTTATTTTAGTGGCCTATGATTACAGAAAGTTTGAGAAACACTGATGTATGCAATGATATATTTGTCGATTATTAAGATGCCACAAAAGTCTTTGTTCTTTAAATAAATCTGTAACCCACCCAAAGAATTTAGGTTACTAGATGAATTTGAAATATAATAAATTATACTTAATAACAGTAATTGAATTTGAAATTTATCCTCGAGAACATCTTGTAAACAGATTTTAAATTCAGTTATTACTAATATTAATTATGTAATCCTGAATGTGTAGTTTACTAAATTGTATGGTATCATTGGTGCTGACATTAATTTTGTTGACCCACAAATACGCAAGGTAGCTTTGATAAAATCTCTCAATTGTAATATTAGTGATAGAACATATATTTTTGCTTGTCGATGATCTTAGATTGAGGAATCACTTAAAAACTCCAGTCCAAGACCCCTCAGAGTTAATCTCAGACAGTGGAGACTAGGGGTCAGCATCCTACAGCCCACAGACAGAATGTGGCCTACCACCCAATATTATTTGGCCCATGGTCCTAAAAAGAAATGGATTCACCCAGCCTGCAAGAGAGAGGAAAAGAGTACTTACATCCCCCTCAATTGTCCATTGTAGCCATTTTGATGACAACTTCACCAGCCAGCTCAACAGGCAGAACAACAAGTCCCGCAAAAGGGCAATGGCAGGGCCTCTGACTCCTCCAGAGAAGAAAGTTGCCAACCCTGGTGTAGACAGCCCTGAACTAGTTGCTCCAATGATTGATTCAGTATTCATAATAACCCTTGATAATATCATTTAAACAGCAGAACACAATATCTCATCCTCCATAGTGGTGGATATAGCATCCAGGAATGGGTTGACCTCGTCAAATAAGCTGATTGGACTGAGTCTGTCAGAGCTGTTGAGGACTCGCCTCCGTTACTATCCCTTCCAGCTTTTTGACTCAGTCACTCAGCTTGGACAGACGTTCCAACCATTCCTCCATCGTTGAAAGGATTATTCCTGGATACTATCTTCACTGCTTTCTTCACCTCGTGAGTTACCTATCTGGCTGACTCCCTAACACCAGGTCGAGTCGCTGGAGGCGGGTGTCCCCGCACCAGAGCTTAGGCTCAAGCTGCAATCCAGCAGACCTTTGGCTCAAACTGTCTCTCTATGACTTAATAGAGCTGTCGTTTTGACCTGTGGCAAAGCCTTGCCCAGCCTTTAGAGCGGTGCCTTAAAGAACTGGTCTCACTTAACTGAAACGGACTAGAGATCCCGAACTGACAGCTGGTGATCCAAGGGCTTCGGCCCGATTCAGTCAAGCGGAGCTTTGCGCTCACACAGCGATAGTTGCAGAGCCGCCATTTTACCACGCGCCCGCCTTACTTGTTGAGATTGTGGTGGAGCTTTTGTGCTCCAAAAGTGACAGTTGAGGAGCCGATTCAGCTGAGCAGAGCTACGCGCTCCCCAGACTGGCAGTTAAGGAGATGCCATTTCACCAGCACTCCCTAGTAACTTTTTGAAGCTATGGTGGAGCTCTCGCGCTCCCAAGTGACAGTTGCGAAGCCGCTATTTCAATGGCGCTTTGCCTTAACCGCTTGATCTGAGGTTGAGCTTTGAGCTCTGGTGCTGCTCGGGGAGAAGTCAAGGCTCTTGCCTCCCCCAGGTTAATACGGAACCTTGTTACTTCCATTCTAGCTGAGAGGTAGACTGTGGCATTGGAGCTCCTCTCCTACAGTGGAGTTTTCGTGCTCCCGCCTTGCCGCTGCAAGCCCAACATTTTATCTATGAGCAATCGTTCCATTGACTGCCAGGTTCAGCGGTGGCTTGCTGGGCTCAGGTCAATCCTGCTTAGCCCCAAAAGAGGAACTTCCGCGCTCCCATTTATAGCAGCTACTAGCCACGCTCCAAAAGGGTACAGCTGAGGCTTGCAAATTCAGAGTTTTCCCTCCTGAGTAATTGCGGAGCTTTCGCGCTCCCGTTTTCACCAGCAGCCTCTTTCCTCGGCAATAGCAGCCCTCCCAGAACAATAAGCCCACAGCTCCTATAAGGGTGACAGCAGCCACTACTGCACTGTGAATACTTGGCGCCAAAAAAAGTGAATAATCAAAATGGCGTCCCAGGCTGCAGCCACTATCAAGACAGCTACAGAGCCCGCTGTGAAAAACAGAAAGACCTCCTCGAAAGAGGACAGGTCCGGAAATGCCTCCAGACATTCAAAATCGGAGGAGGCACCCTCCAAAAAAGGCAAGGCTGCCACTAAGGATGAAAAGTGCAGACACAAGGCGCTGAGCAAGATCTGTGACAAGGCTGCCAGTCGGGAGGGCAACATGACAGCCCTATGTGAGGACTCCAGAATACCTCTCATTACATCCTCATAGGGCTTGTCCCCAGTGATAGCTGAGGGGCAGATCTCTCCGCTGAATTCCATTGTACCCAATACCAATGCAGACCTCTGGGGCCCAATATCTGAGCCTCCACTCTCTGTAGAGGCCCCTTACCAGTCTTCCAATAGGGTCAAAATGGTGCCTGAGGCCACGTTCACCCCTACGGCAGCTGGACTCCGGTCACACACAGAGTCTGATCCGATCCTTCTGTATCCCATGCAGTCTATTATTGCGGAAGCAATCTGTCAAGGGATATCTGCAGGACTGCAGCATTCCAGACATGACTGTTCAGTGACTTCCACAGGGTCCACCCACTCTAGGCACCTCACTGCTCCTCTTCTTCCAGGGGAATTTAGGCCTCCAACCGACCCAGCGTCCCCCATCTCTTCCCAAGCAGACCAGTCCCATTTTTCTGAGGAGGAGGGTCCACGAGATCTGGACCTATCAGATGACGATGGCATGCTACCTGATTAACCATCGTTCATGGGTCTTTTTCAACCAACTCTCTTCAAGTCTTTGTTGCATGAAGCAAAGCACGCCACTGGCCTTGCCCCCGCGAGCGTAGACACAGAACCACAGGTGGATCCTAACATGACAGATCCGCTTTTCCTGGAACATACCTGGGACCTGTCCAAAGTCTTAAATTCACTCACTGGGGGCCCCTATGAACCTTTGTGGTCGGCCAGCCTGCACTACCTTACCTGTAAGGTGGTGTTCCGTGTGGCCATCACCTCAGCCAGAAGAGTGTCTGAACTGGCTGCCCTGTCCATAAGGAAGGACTTGTGTGTCTTCCACAAGGACAGGGTGGTGTTGCGTTTGGATCCCTCCTTCGTCCCCAAGGTGAACTCTTGATTTCACAGGGTTCAAGAGCTGATTCTACCTTAACTTTTGCCCAGAACCAGTTCATCCTTTCAAAAAACAATGGCACACCTTGGATGTGAGGAGGGCTCTCCGTATCTACATCAAACGCACTGCTACCATAAGGAAGACAGAATCCTTATTTCTTGCTTTCCAGCCAGCCATATTAGGCAACAGAGTGTCACCTTCGACCGTGGGTAGATCATTGCAAAGGCCTATGAGCTGCAGGATCTTCGGCTACCTAGGGGAATTACTGCTCATTCTACCCGCAGTGCAGCCACCTCGGCAGCATGTGCTACGCAGGCTTCCATCGAAGAGGTCTGCCATGCAGCCACCTGGTCCTCCCCGTTTCCATTCATTAAACACTATAAGTTGGACGTCTTTGCTTCTGCGGAGGCGGCCTTTGGCAGACGGGTACTTCAAAAAGTGCATGAGGACCAGGCGTGATCAGACCAGACTACGACCCTTCCGTACGGACATACCAGCTTTGGTATATCCCATTCCTGGATGCTATATCCACCACTATGGAGAAGGGGCGTTGGTCTTACCTGAGACGCTCCTTCTCATGGGGGTGGATATAGCATCCAGCCCCACTCTGATAGCAGTCTGGTCAATGAGAGGTTGGAGGAGGACTTTACTTCATAGACTATTGGCACGTCAGTCCATCGTTCATCTTCGGCAAAAGCTGGAAGGGATAGCAACAGAGGCGGGTCCTTAACAGCTCTGACAGATTCAGTCCAATCAGCTTAGATGACGAGGTCAACCCATTCCTGGATGCTATATCCACCCCCACGAGAAGGAGCGTATCAGGTAAGACCAACGCCCCTTCTGCTTAAGGAATGTGTGTATGAATAGCCATTTTAATTCAGTGATTTCTTATAAGCATTCAGCTGCCTTTAAGAAATGATAGAAGTATGTTACAAAACTAAGTTACATAACTACATAACTAAGTTATGTAACTAACTTAGTTACATAACTAAGTATATAACCATACTGCCAGGTTGCTCCATTGGGAACGTGGTCCATCAACCATTTCTGGAAGGCAAAATATTTTGTCCTTTGTTTGTATCCCACTGCAAATGCAACCTATGTTTTCCTGCTCAAAAAATGCTGAAATTACTGTTTTCCAATCTGAATCAGCTCAAATATTGTGGTCTGGTTGGTGTGTTGATCTTCCTTCCTTGGCAAAAGTTTGATTGGCTACCACACTGAGAGAGGAACACTCCCTCACCTGGACTGATTCTCTTTGCCTTCTACCTCTCTAATCTCTGTTGCAACTATTTATATTAGTAGCTTGGTGGACTTGTTGGAGGAGCCAAGGACCACTGGTTTGAAATCCAGCAGAAACATTTTTTTAATTTGTTACTTCTCTTTCTCTGAATTATCTGCTTTTCATTTGGATCTTTTTGTCTTTAGTTCCATTGTATTATTATTATTATTATTATTATTATTATTATTATTATTATTATTATTATTATTATTATTATTATTATTATTATTATTATTATTATTATTATTATTATTATTATTATTATTATTATTATTATTATTATTATTCATTCTTAGTAGGTTTGGGCTTAGAAGTCCTTCTACTTTAAGTGATTGGAAGACTGATGAAATGATACACCAGTGGATTTGTTACAAATAATAAAGCAGAGAAGTAGGTAGTTGCAGGAAAAGAAAAAATGTAATAATTAAAACATTCTGCAAGGTTTGAAATAGGTGACATTCTGCATGCCAGATAAAGGGTACAACCACTATACCACTAAAAGATTTTTCTCTTACCCCCCCAAAAAACCCCACAAAGAAACCCAACAACTACCATACAAAAGTTTTTTTAAGCCAAATGTGGGAAAATGTAAGACAGGGATTTTTATTTTAAAGTGAAGTTATTCCAGCATATGTGTACATCTTGATGCCTTGACCTTGAATAATTAAAGTATACATGTTCAGCCAGACCACCCACAGATCGGAAAGCTTATTGTTAATCTCGATGGAAATATTTTGCAAGGCTAAAAGGGAATGAATACATATTAAAGTTCTTAGTGGCACAATAGAAGTCTATGTTCCTACCTTGAACTAAAATAAAACAGTAGACGAAAAGATGTTTAATATCCTTTCTGGGAAAAGAAAATGTCTAGTTCCAGTTTTATTTCCATTACTTGAGATAGAATCCTCATCATCCTCACTGTTATTGCAGTTGTTGTTGTTGTTGTTGTTGTAATTATTATTGCTGTAATATTGTAAACTCTAAAGCCTGTACACCTTCTAGGCCCATGATGGCGAACCTATGGCACACTTGCCACAAGTGGCATGCAGAGCCATAATTGGTGGGCATGCGAGCTCAGGTCCAGCTGATTTTCGGGCCTTCCCAACTTGAAACGGGCCATTTCTGGCCTCCGGAGGGTCTCGGGTGTGTGTGGGGAAGGCCGTTTTCTCCCTCCCCATGCTCCTAGAAAGGCTCTGAAGCCTGCGGAGAGCAAAAAAATGAAACTTCCGGTTCAGCCAGAAGTCGGCAAACAGAACATTTCCGGCCTCCGGAGACCCTCCGGGGGGGTGGGAAAGGCTATTTTCGCCCTTCCCAGGCTCCTAGAAAGGCTCTGAAGCTTGGGGAGAGCAAAAAAAAATGGGCCTTCCGGTTCAACCGGAAGTTGGCAAATGGGGCCATTTTCTGCTCTCTGGAGAGCCTCCACGGGGGTGGGGAAGGCCGTTTTTGCCCTCCCCAGGCTCCTAGAAAGGTTCTGAAGCCTGGGGAGAGCAAAAAACGGGTGTGCCATCATGTGCCGGGGGCGGGGGGGTCACGTGTGCATGCACGGGGTGGGCGCATGGAATTATGGGTGTGGGCACGTGTGTGACCCCCTTGCGCTCCCCTCCTTTTGGCACGCAAACCAAAAAAGCTTCGCCATCACTGTTCTAGGCATTCTTGATGTCAAGAAAGTAGCATCCATAAAATAGGAGTAGGTAGGCCAGAAATGATACTGGAAACCATAATTTATAAATTTTGGCACAAAATATGTAAATAGGAATTTTTTTTAAAAAAAAGAAACTCTGGTTTTTGAACATTAATACTTATAGTGGTACTAGATAAGAAGCACTGAGAGTGACTTTGCTAACAAGAATGCATTCTATCCCTCATCAAAAATAAGATTCTGAACAGCTGTACTGCATGCTTTCCACAATGGCTAGAAAACTGATGTAACCTGATGTGTCATTCTGTCTTTGAGATGCGGATTCAAAATACATACCTTTAGTAAAATTCATAGGAAAGATTTTAGTCTTCTTTATTGGAGAAAAGCCTGCTAACATAAGTAAAAGAATTCATGCGTTAGCGTAGTTACCAAATGTTTGACCTATAATTTACAAAGAGCAACTGCCATTTGAGTGTAGTTTTATAGTGCTCCAAGTCCAATCTGAACTGGCCCATTTTACTAGGGGTCAATGTCATGTCAGGCATATTCTATTCTACATCAGTCATATAGCCATATAGGGAGCATATGGTGTGGTTCATAAAATTAGAATATGACATCACTTCTGTTCCAAGCCTGGCTAGTATAGAGTTGGTTTGGCAGTGAATTTTTGTTGCTTTCCAACAATGGCCAACAGATATTACCAGCTTCAACTGCATATTCAACATACTTGCACTAAGCCTGACTTAGCTATGGCAATGAAATGTCTACCTTTGCCTTTATCAGAGATTGCACCAAGCAACAGATCAGTCTTTGACTTCTTCAAATTAGAAATTAGTTATTATTTGATAATTGTGTAATTTGATAATCAGTGAATGGATAACCAAACTGTTCTAGATTTAATAATGCAGAATTTGCCCTTGCATTTTTCAATGCCTTCTTCCACAGGAGTTTAAAATCTTTTGCCTTTTTAGTTAGCAGCTCTTTACAGGTGGTCCTCACTTAATGGCTGCCCTGTGTAGCAACTGTTCAAAGTTACAATAGCAGTGAGAAACGTACTTAATGACCCTCCTTGCACTTACAACTTGCACTTTATGACAAGTATTGCAGTGTTGCCACGGTCACATTGAAATTTACGTGTGACACAACTGGCAGGTGCACTTTTTTTAAAAAAAAATATTTATTTATTTATTTATTTGTATTTATTGTGGAAGGAAGGAAGGAAGGAAGGAAGGAAGGAAGGAAGGAAGGAAGGAAGGAAGGAAGGAAGGTTTTAGTTAAATAATATATGTGACTTCCAAGCTTTTTTTCAATATTTAATTACACTCTTATTAACCTTCCTCCCTCTTATATGTTATGCAAGATCCTTAACCCTGTCATTTAATTCATGTATTTCTTAATCTTCAAATCCATAAATCATCATTTTATTTCTTCCTTCTTTCAGCAAAATATCCATTAAGCCTTCCAGTCTTTTGCAAACATTTGTGCTGTTTTTTTGTCTCACCAAACAGGTTAGTTTTGCAAGTGGCAGGCACTTACGCAGTGACAGCATCCCACAGTCACAATATTGTGTGCTCCACAGCTGGCTTCCAACCAGCAGAGTCAATGGAGAAGCCAGCACTAAAGTCACAGTCACATGCCTCAACAACTGCAGGTGATTCTCCTAATGGCCCCAGTGGAATTGATGTTATAAGCCTCGCACAGTCATGAGCATTTTTTCACTTAGTGACTGCATTGCTTAGTGATGGAGTTGCCTGTCCCAATTAGGGCATTAAGCAAGGACTATCTGTAACTTCTAAGTTAGTTAAAAATAGCCAGTAATCCATTCAAAAGTCCTCCAAAGTAGCAGTGTTACACTAATCTTCATTCTTTTCCCCTTTTTATTTATATCCATTATATTTTTAAAAAAATATTCGAAAAAAAGCTTGAAGTCACATATATTATTTCACTAAAACAACCTTCCTTCCTTCCTTCCTTCCTTCCTCCCTCCCTCCCTCCCTCCCTCCCTCCCTCCCTCCCTCCCTCCCTCCCTCCCTTCCTTCCTTCCACAATTAATTTTCCTGTAGGATGCGTTAATAAACGATCTATCAGTAGCCACCTATCTGTTTTAATTTACATAATATCTATTTCCCCCACATTACATTGGAGTAGAGAAGGCATTCAAAAGAAGTGCATAATAAGAAAACTAGGGCTTCATAGTATTTTGATATAATTAAAATTCTAGATTACTCCACGGATGTCAAACTGGCCAGATGCATCACACGTGGGCCAAGCCCACCCCGGTTCCGCAAAGGCAAAAAACATCACAATACATCACGTGATGTCACATGATGCGATCGAGTTTAACACCCGTAGATTACTCACTGAGCATATTTTAACTAGAAGGGAGGACTGCTTACACAAGTATGTATGAACAAACAATTCCAACAATCTTTTTTTTCTCATTCTCCATATAAACTTTTCTTTCCTCCAAAATGTATGTATAGAGCAGCGGTTCTTAACCTTTTTAGTGGTCCGCACCTCCTTGAATCTGAAAATAAGCTCTTGCACCCCCTTAAAAAATGTGTGTATATTTTTTATTTAAGAAAAAACATTTATTGCATAAACAAATGCCGTGTTTATTTACAATATATATTACTATATAACATTATTATATTGTATATACTTCAGCAAAAAAATGTTACACACACACACAAACACACACACACACACACACACACACACACACATATATATATATATATATATACATATATATATATATATATATATATATATATATATATATATATATATATATATATATATATATATATATATATATATATATATATATATATATATATATATATATATATATATATATATATATATAGGTCTTTGGTTATTCGGGTTTTCTCCTGCGTGAAATTGGAAGTATCTTTGCAACGTTTCGACGAAGTCCCATTCGTCATCATCAGGCTGGAGTCTTCAGCTTGCTGCTTCTAGGAGCAATGTGAGATTGCAGCTGTTTCTTCCTTTTAACTGCCACTGGGGGTTTGAACTGATAGGGTGGGAGCTTGGCTGTGTTCTGATTGGGTGGAGGTGTGTTCTGATTTGTTGGGGGCTTGGCTGTGCTCTGATTGGCTGGGGGGTTGGCTGTGCTATGATTGGCTGGGGTGTCAGTTTGCTTCATGTATGGAATGGAGGGGTTTAGAGTGGCTAAAGATGCAGCTATGGTCTGGCTTCTGGTTTGTGGCCGTGCCTCATTGGTGTGGGTTTGGGTTTGCTTTTTGCATGGGTGTGTGGTGGTGACATCCTGTGTGGTTTTCGTGAGTGTGGGTCTAGTGTCATTCTTAGTGTTAGGGACTCGTTTGTCAACAAGTGCGGGTTTCCAAATGGCTGGTAGGCGGGAGGTGTCATCTCGTTTATTCATGCTTTGTGGGCGTTTCTCTATCTCAATGGCTTCTCTGATTATTCTGTTGTTAAAATGTTCAGTTTTGGCGATAGTTCTGGTCTTTTTAAAGTTAATTTCATGTCCTGTGGCTTTAAGATGTTGGACCAAGGAAGAAGTTGGTTCCTCTTTTTTGACTGAGTTCTTGTGTTCTTCAATGCGTGCACTTATTCTTCTGTTGGTTTGTCCAATGTATGTGGTGGGGCAGGCGGTGCATGGGATTTCATATACTCCTTGATTTTCTAACTCAATTTTGTCTTTGGGGTTTCTTAGGATGGTGGATATTTTTCGGTTTGTGCAGAATGCTGTCTTGATGTTGTGTTTGTGGAGGATCTTGCTGATTCTGTCTGTGGTTCCTTTTATGTATGGTAGGAGGGCTTTGCCGTTTTCTTGTTCTCTGTCTTGGATTTTAGTGGGGGTTTCTTTTTGGATTAGGTTGGTGATCTTATTTCTTTGGAATCCATTGGATACTAGTACGTTAGTGAGAGTATTTAGTTCGGTTTTTAGGTGTTGTTCGTCAGCTAGGCGTTTTGTTCTGGAGATGAGTGTCTTGGCTACGGAGTTTATCTGTGCTGGGTGGTGGTGTGAGAGTGCGTGCAGATAGCGGTTAGTGTGGGTTTTCTTCTGGTAGATGGTGTGTCCTAGGGAGCCATTGGATTTCTTGTAGACTAAGACATCCAGGAAGGGAAGTTGGTTGTTAGCTTCTGTTTCCATGGTGAACTGTATTTTGGGGTGTAGGCTGTTGAGGTGTATGAGGAAGTTGTCCAGTTTTTCTTTCCCGTGTGGCCAGATTATGAAGGTGTCATCTACATATCTGAGCCAGAGTTTGGGTTTGTGATCAGATTTTTCTAGAGCTTGGGTTTCAAAGTGTTCCATATAGAGGTTAGCAATGACAGGTGAGAGGGGTGATCCCATGGGTGCTCCTTCCATTTGTTTGTATTTTTGTCCGTTATAGATGAAGTATGTGTTGGATAGGCAGTGGTTGGTCAGATCTAGGATGTGCTTGGGGGGGTTGTATTTGTTTTGGATAGCTGTCAAGGCTTCTTTGATTGGCACTTGGGTGAAGAGGGATATGACATCGAAGCTCACGAGTAGGTCGCTGGGCTGTAAGTTTTGTTTCTTTATGATCTCTATGAACTGGAATGAGTTTTTTACATATGAGGTGATGGATTCTGCATAAGGTTGTAGTTGTTTTGCGAGAAATTTGGCTAGGTTTTGTAGAGGTGAGCCTATGGAGCTGACTATGGGTCTAAGTGGGGCTCCTTCTTTGTGTATCTTGGGGAGACCATAGAGCTTGGGGCATCTGGATGATTTCTCTCTGGGAATGATTCTTTGCTGGATCTCTTCGCTGATGGGAGAGGCTTTTATTTTGGATCTAGTGGTTTTTTCCAGGTAGGTGGTGGGGTCTGTGTTTAGGGGTTTGTATGTGGAGTCTTGGAGTAGGTTGGTTAATTTGGTTTGGTAGTCAGATGTGTTCATAACCACCGTGGCGTTGCCCTTGTCTGCTGGTAGGATTATTATGCTGGTGTCTTCTTTCAGGTTACGTAGTGCAGTCTGTTCCTCTTTGGGTAAGTTGCTTTTGGGTGGCTTGCTGGTGCAGAGGATGTTGGTGATATCGAGTCTGATTCTGTTAGCATCGTCGGGGTTGATTTTGGTCAGGCTGGTTTCAACTCCGCATATAATGGTTTCAGTGGGGATGTGTTTGGGAGCGACTGCAAAGTTGAATCCTTTGGAAAGGACATTGGTTTCGGCTTTGCTGAGGATCCTATCTGAGATGTTATGCACTGTTTGTTTCCTGTGTGGCTGTGAGGGGGGAGGGGTTTGTTTCTGCTGTTCTTGTAGTCTTCGGAGTTTGTTGGTGTGTGTGTCTGTCTTGAGGGTAGTCTGTGTTTCGGCTCTCCAGACGGCGAGTTGTTTGGATTTGTCCCAAAGTGTGGGGTGGATCTTGTTGCTGAGTTCGAGGTGTAGTGTGAGGAGATCTTTGTTGATTCGGTCTAGGAGGAATCTTTTTGTGTGAAGTTCATTTCTGATTAGGGCCAGTCCTGTTCTTTTCAGGATGCGTTTGGTGGCTGCAGAGTTGGAGTGGTATTTCAATTGGAAGCATTTGGGGATAGCATTTTGATCACGGCAGTTGCGTAGGAACGCAAGGTCACATAAAATGGAAGCTCTTTGGACTTCAAACGAGTCCCTAACACTAAGAATGACACTAGACCCACACTCACGAAAACCACACAGGATGTCACCACCACACACCCATGCAAAAAGCAAACCCAAACCCACACCAATGAGGCACGGCCACAAACCAGAAGCCAGACCATAGCTGCATCTTTAGCCACTCTAAACCCCTCCATTCCATACATGAAGCAAACTGACACCCCAGCCAATCATAGCACAGCCAACCCCCCATCCAATCAGAGCACAGCCAAGCCCCCAACAAATCAGAACACACCTCCACCCAATCAGAACACAGCCAAGCTCCCACCCTATCAGTTCAAACCCCCAGTGGCAGTTAAAAGGAAGAAACAGCTGAATCTCACATTGCTCCTAGAAGCAGCAAGCTGAAGACTCCAGCCTGATGATGACGAATGGGACTTCGTCGAAACGTTGCAAAGATACTTCCAATTTCACGCGGGAGAAAACCCGAATAACCAAAGACCTACATACAAACACCCGCGAAAACCTCAGAAAACAAATATCGTACCTCTACGGGGAGGATATCCACCATCTGACCAGGACTTATGAAAAACCTGAAGTCCAAAGAGCTTCCATTTTATGTGACCTTGCGTTCCTACGCAACTGCCGTGATCAAAATGTTATCCCCAAATGCTTCCAATTGAAATACCACTCCAACTCTGCAGCCACCAAACGCATCCTGAAAAGAACAGGACTGGCCCTAATCAGAAATGAACTTCACACAAAAAGATTCCTCCTAGACCGAATCAACAAAGATCTCCTCACACTACACCTCGAACTCAGCAACAAGATCCACCCCACACTTTGGGACAAATCCAAACAACTCGCCGTCTGGAGAGCCGAAACACAGACTACCCTCAAGACAGACACACACACCAACAAACTCCGAAGACTACAAGAACAGCAGAAACAAACCCCTCCCCCCTCACAGCCACACAGGAAACAAACAGTGCATAACATCTCAGATAGGATCCTCAGCAAAGCCGAAACCAATGTCCTTTCCAAAGGATTCAACTTTGCAGTCGCTCCCAAACACATCCCCACTGAAACCATTATATGCGGAGTTGAAACCAGCCTGACCAAAATCAACCCCGACGATGCTAACAGAATCAGACTCGATATCACCAACATCCTCTGCACCAGCAAGCCACCCAAAAGCAACTTACCCAAAGAGGAACAGACTGCACTACGTAACCTGAAAGAAGACACCAGCATAATAATCCTACCAGCAGACAAGGGCAACGCCACGGTGGTTATGAACACATCTGACTACCAAACCAAATTAACCAACCTACTCCAAGACTCCACATACAAACCCCTAAACACAGACCCCACCACCTACCTGGAAAAAACCACTAGATCCAAAATAAAAGCCTCTCCCATCAGCGAAGAGATCCAGCAAAGAATCATTCCCAGAGAGAAATCATCCAGATGCCCCAAGCTCTATGGTCTCCCCAAGATACACAAAGAAGGAGCCCCACTTAGACCCATAGTCAGCTCCATAGGCTCACCTCTACAAAACCTAGCCAAATTTCTCGCAAAACAACTACAACCTTATGCAGAATCCATCACCTCATATGTAAAAAACTCATTCCAGTTCATAGAGATCATAAAGAAACAAAACTTACAGCCCAGCGACCTACTCGTGAGCTTCGATGTCATATCCCTCTTCACCCAAGTGCCAATCAAAGAAGCCTTGACAGCTATCCAAAACAAATACAACCCCCCCAAGCACATCCTAGATCTGACCAACCACTGCCTATCCAACACATACTTCATCTATAACGGACAAAAATACAAACAAATGGAAGGAGCACCCATGGGATCACCCCTCTCACCTGTCATTGCTAACCTCTATATGGAACACTTTGAAACCCAAGCTCTAGAAAAATCTGATCACAAACCCAAACTCTGGCTCAGATATGTAGATGACACCTTCATAATCTGGCCACACGGGAAAGAAAAACTGGACAACTTCCTCATACACCTCAACAGCCTACACCCCAAAATACAGTTCACCATGGAAACAGAAGCTAACAACCAACTTCCCTTCCTGGATGTCTTAGTCTACAAGAAATCCAATGGCTCCCTAGGACACACCATCTACCAGAAGAAAACCCACACTAACCGCTATCTGCACGCACTCTCACACCACCACCCAGCACAGATAAACTCCGTAGCCAAGACACTCATCTCCAGAACAAAACGCCTAGCTGACGAACAACACCTAAAAACCGAACTAAATACTCTCACTAACGTACTAGTATCCAATGGATTCCAAAGAAATAATATCACCAACCTAATCCAAAAAGAAACCCCCACTAAAATCCAAGACAGAGAACAAGAAAACGGCAAAGCCCTCCTACCATACATAAAAGGAACCACAGACAGAATCAGCAAGATCCTCCACAAACACAACATCAAGACAGCATTCTGCACAAACCGAAAAATATCCACCATCCTAAGAAACCCCAAAGACAAAATTGAGTTAGAAAATCAAGGAGTATATGAAATCCCATGCACCGCCTGCCCCACCACATACATTGGACAAACCAACAGAAGAATAAGTGCACGCATTGAAGAACACAAGAACTCAGTCAAAAAAGAGGAACCAACTTCTTCCTTGGTCCAACATCTTAAAGCCACAGGACATGAAATTAACTTTAAAAAGACCAGAACTATCGCCAAAACTGAACATTTTAACAACAGAATAATCAGAGAAGCCATTGAGATAGAGAAACGCCCACAAAGCATGAATAAACGAGATGACACCTCCCACCTACCAGCCATTTGGAAACCAGCACTTGTTGACAAACGAGTCCCTAACACTAAGAATGACACTAGACCCACACTCACGAAAACCACACAGGATGTCACCACCACACACCCATGCAAAAAGCAAACCCAAACCCACACCAATGAGGCACGGCCACAAACCAGAAGCCAGACCATAGCTGCATCTTTAGCCACTCTAAACCCCTCCATTCCATACATGAAGCAAACTGACACCCCAGCCAATCATAGCACAGCCAACCCCCCATCCAATCAGAGCACAGCCAAGCCCCCAACAAATCAGAACACACCTCCACCCAATCAGAACACAGCCAAGCTCCCACCCTATCAGTTCAAACCCCCAGTGGCAGTTAAAAGGAAGAAACAGCTGCAATCTCACATTGCTCCTAGAAGCAGCAAGCTGAAGACTCCAGCCTGATGATGACGAATGGGACTTCGTCGAAACGTTGCAAAGATACTTCCAATTTCACGCGGGAGAAAACCCGAATAACCAAAGACCTTCATAGAAACACCCGCGAAAACCTCAGAAAACATATATATATATATATATATATATATATATATATATATATATATATATATATATATATATATATATGTGTGTGTGTGTGTGTGTGTGTGTGTGTGTGTGTGTGTGTGTGTGTGTGTGTGTGTGTGTGTGTGTGTGTGTGTGTGTGTGTGTGTGTGTGTGTGTGTGTGTTTTTCTGTCGTGTTATCCTGGTGTACCCAAATATGCGAGAGAAAGCATCACAGCTTCCTTTTTGCCTTTCAGGACCTTACTGGGACCATCCAGGCTGTTTTTTATATAGCCGACACACTAATCAATATGTGTAGGATTTTTTGCTGATAAATGCACATTTATCAGCAAAAAATCCTACATACATACATACATACATACATACATACATACATACACACACACACACACACACACACACACACACACACACACACACACACACACACACACACACACACACACATATATATATATATATATATATATATATATATATATATATATATATATATATATATATATAATATTATATTACTATATAACATAAAAGCACGGTTGCCTCGTTCATATTTTTTTTTTTAAAAAATTGAAATTTCTCTCGCACCCCTGGAAATGCTCTCTCGCACCCTCAGGGGTGCATGCACACAGGTTAAGAACCACTGGTATAGAATGATGATTAGTTTCTGCAGTGTCCATTAATGGTAAACATCATGTCTTTTTGGCTGTTGCCAAGAGATTGCCTTTTAAGCCATTACACTTTCTTCCGTTGTCTTGGTTTAGGAAGTTAGGATTTAATTGCAGTTTGGCTCTTTTGCTTTTATTAAATATAGTTTAAATAAATTGCAGAGTCCCAATTTCGTCATAATACAAACCATGGGAAATGGACTCTTGATCTCCACCTCATGGAAGAGAATGAAAACAAGGTTTCACATAGTACAAAACAAGTTTTCTTGTCACGTCTGAACTGAGCCTATAAATGTGCTATTAAAAACCAACAACAATCTGGTCTCATTCAAAAGAAAATAAGTAGCTCTTAAGTCTCATTCAAATTTAAATGCAGGTTGCTTACTTTAGTTTGGGATCAGTACGTGGAGGGAAGTCCCTTTATTGTGCATGCACTAATAACTAATTTATGCAAACACTGTTAGGAATTTTGGTTCCTGGTTTTTGTTTTTTTAAATTTCGTGAATTTGAAAACATAACCTGTAACGTCCCTAATTTAAAAAAGCACTTTAAAAAAATCTTCTCTGTACTACCCAACCTTACAAAATGCTTCAAGCTAATGTTAAATCAAAAGGCCAATCTGTGCATTTGGTCAATCCTTTCAGCTGGGTTAATGTCAGCTGATAGCAGAAGAAGAGACACTATTTATTTTATAAAGCCCTGAGAATGAGAAACCACTGTGTGAACCAAACTTTGCTCTTTTGTAAATATGATTACAAGAGGGAAATACTTACAAGCACTTTATTGGTAAACAACTGGGTTTTTCTCTGTTGTAGCTTCACAGTAGTAGAAGTCCCTTCCTGGGGAAAATATGCTTTATATTCTGTTTTTGTCCACATGATTTCCCTAACCATTCTGCTAAGGACTCACTTGTATAAGAGAAGCATAATTATTTTACTCCCTGATTTTATTCATTAAGTATAAGTGGATTTGCTAAACATGATATACTGTTTGCGCTACAGATTTCTCATTAAAAAGCAACAAACAGACTTAATGTGCTTACTGTCAGTCTTCCTAGGTAGACTAGACAGAAAACACAACTAGGTGAACTAATTTTATTTTATTGTAAGGCTACATTAACAGAATCATGCAGGTCTGAAAATACAAATCTCCCACTACCTTATAATCCAAGAAGCTAGGAATCCCTAGCTTCTTGGATTATAATCCCTGCAGGCTATTGCTGTTTCTTATTGCTGATAGTTCGCTAAGACAATCTCTTCTCTCCATCTCCCAAAGTCTTTCTCACATACCATTACATCTACTTGTTCCCAATAGGAGCCGAGGTGGCGCAGTGGTTAAAAGCAGAACTGCAACTACTTCAGTGACTGCTAGTTCAGCAGTTCAGCTGTTCAAATCTCACCAGGCTCAAGGTTGACTCAGCCTTCCATCCTTCTGAGGTCGGTAAAATGAGGACCCAGATTGTTGGGGGCAATATGCTGAACTCTGTAAACCTCTTAGAGAGGGCTGTAAAGCACTATGAAGCGGTATATAAGTCTAAGTGCTATTGCTATTGCTATTCCCCCTAAAAAACTGGAAAAACCAAAAGAAATTAATTTTTGGCTGTATCCTAGTGATATCATCCTACATTCTCCAGAGCAATCAACATAAGTTTGCTTGACCCTTCTGTTCCCATTTTGGTTTCCTCCTTAATTTATTTTGGTGAACACAGAAGTCTTATTTCTTTAAATAGTGAATTACCAAATTTGAAACAAACATGATTACAGAAAACAAATGTTTTCTTAGCAGGTGTATCATAACACAAATGTATGAATGTTGAAATATTTTACCAATGGATTTAAGAGAGGAACATGTTTTTAAAAAAATCACTTGCAGAGATCACTTCAGAGCTGGATGTGTATTTAATGTTTCCAGTAAGGTGCAGGTAAACAGAGAATTGGGGTTATGCTGAACTTTTCATAAGAGCTCTTCAAACATTTCCTCTTGAATATCTCAAGGTGTTGATTATCGTGATATTTCACTTAACTGAAAAAGTGCCTTTTGCTATGTGCAAATGCATGTCTACCAGAGAGTCTGCCTATGATATGAAATGATTGTGGCACATAGACATCTATGGTTCCTGAGCTCAGTTATCCAATTCTTTCAATTAACAACAACTTTTTTTATTGCTGTGGTATTTCTTTTGATAGCAATAGCACGTAGACTTACATACCACTTCACGGTGCTTTACAGCCGTCTCTAAGCGGTTTACAGAGTCAGCATATTGTCCCCAACAATCTGGGTCCTCATTTTACTGACTTCAGAAGGATAGAAAGGTGAGTCAACCTTGAGCCAGCCAGAATCAAACTGCTAGCAGTCGGCAGAATTAGCCTGCAATGCTGCATTCTAACCACCGCACCATCACGGTGATGCAGTGCTTACATTTGTGTATGTGAAGTCTCTGTTGGGTATTATTATATCATCTTTTGGTTGTTAGATGTGAACTTTTTAGATATATTATCAAATATTCCCCTCCCACACAGTTTTGGAAATAGAAAACAGAAAGACACTTTTTAAAAAAAGTATGTTTAATGAATGAAGTATTCCTGAAATCTGATTCCCCTGGTTTCACTACCAGAGGTAAGAGACCATCTCATCTTTTTTGGCATTTCATAAACCAGAGGTCAGAGAAGACTTATAGTTAGCTCACATTAGGTGTTGAAAAAGTTCAGTGCAATGAGCTAATGAGAGTTGGAGTTCTTTTGTGGTAGAAGGAACTGGTGGCTTTACGTAGGGGCAAAATTCCAGCAGGTAAACCCCATTAATGGCTAAATACTGCTCTAAGTAAACTTGTATTGTTAATTCTTGCTATTTAATTAGGGGATGGGAAATATTAAATCTTCAACAAAGACATGCTTTTTCCCAGCTATGAAATATAAATTAGAATGAAGTAAGCATGGATAAAAACAAAAACCACTCTGATACTTAGAAGACATGTTCCTGTCTTATGTTCTAACTATATAACTACATTTAGTTATTCTAAATTTGTAAGGGAGGGAAAGAGGGAGGGAGGGAGGGAGGGAGGAAGGAAGGAAGGAAGGAATCTAAGCTGCTTGGCAGTAGTAGATTTGTTCAGACACAATAGCAATATGATAAAAACAATCCTGAATTCACCCATTTGTTGCTCCCCACACATGTTGATTAATAATCCGAAATACCGACGTTCCAAAAGAAATGCAGGCAAACTCTGGTTCGTACTTGTTTGAAAAATAGCTATGCAAACTAGAATAAAGCCTAATTTGTTATCTTGGTTGGAGGCATTCATGGCAGAGGTGGGTTCCTGCCGGTACGCTCTTACCTGTTGGTCGCCGCAGAACCAAAGAAGCCGGTGGCGTTCACGGCACGGGGCTTTCCCCACCCGCCTAGATGCCGCCATTTGCGTTCTTTTGCCCTCTGCGCATGTGCAAAGCGTTCTGCTTGCGCAGAGGGCAAAAGAACACAAATGGCGGCGTCCAGGTGGGCGGGGGAAAGCGGGCGGGGGAAGCCCCACGCCGCGAACGCCACTGGCTTCTTCGGCTCTGCGGCGACCAACAGGTAAGAGCATACTGGCAGGAACCCACCTCTGATTCATGGCACCATTTCCTATGGGTTAAAATAATACCACTGGCATGCTTTCATGGGTCTTTAGCATATTGCCTTTATTTTAATAATTGGCAAAGGAAAGCTTTGTTCTTTGGCAATTGTTAAAAGAACAAATACTATTAGAAACAGTTAGGGAGGGGCAGTGCCATAAATACCCATGCCCTGGTCATGAAAGACTTTATAATGAGGAGGCCCAGTTACAGTACTTTGAATTGTACCCAGAAGCCAACTGGTAGCCAGTGTGGCTTGCAAAGGGCGATGGGCCATGGGCAAACCAAGGTGTGTTTATAACTCCTTATGCTGCTGAATTTTTCAGTTCTGCCTTTGCAGTCTGACTCACCAAGGAACATCTTTTACAGGCTATCTGTGTTACGTCAGAGAGATTAGCATCAATGGGAGGGCAATGTCAAAATAAAATTATATTTAATAAAAATGTCTTTTTGTAAGCATGCATTTCCATTAGATGACTTAAAGCTGCAATCTCATATGCATTTACCTGAAACGCAGCTCTGCTATTATAAGTAGTAATTTCTACGGGAAGGCCGCCTGAGTCACTTACTTTTCTTTTCTTTTTTTTTTAAATAGATCCACTATCAGAATAGAAGGAAGTTAAGGTTAGTCAGGTTGGCTAAATTGCAATTGGTGCTATTTAATTGAGATGCATCCTGCAGCTGCTATGGAGTTCTTCAGCCAGTTTCAGTTTGCAAAAACAATCCTTCAATTGAGGCAAACCAAGTATCTTAATTTGTATTGCTTAAACTGCAAGGCTGAAAGTTGTATTGACATGTGAGTATTTGTATCATAAGCCAGTGAGAAGTATGAGCTTAAAATGGTGTCCAAACCATCTTCTCTTGCCGGACGGCAGTATAGCTTAGTCTTCTGCAATTCACCTTCAATTGTCCTTGATCAGCAATTAGACATAGGAAGTCACTTACCGTATTTTTCGTAGTATAAGACGCACCTTAGTTTTGGGGGAGGAAAACAAGGAAAAAAGGCCTCTGCCTCCCAGCAATTTGCCAAACAGCAAACAGCAAACAGTACACATGATATACACTGTTTGCTGTGTATTTCTGTGCATGTGTGTCTGACCCATAGAAATAGCAAAGAATTGGAGAAATGTACATTATGGCAGTATATTAATGCCAGAAAGTTTTCTTAAATGTAATCACACTAACTCCTCCCAATTATTTAAATAGATCTACTCCAAACATGACTAAGTCAGGGTTTAACTCAGCTGCCTTATTTTAATACTAATACTTAATACTAATACTTAATACTAAAACAGGACATTTCAGATTATACTTTTACAGATCTTTAAAATTGATGTGGCTTTCTGGAAGTATTCTCTGCTATTTAAAAGAAGATACAATAGCACTGGGCCTCTTCAGAGCAAGCATTTATTTTAAAAAGCTTCTTCATTTTGTTAAGTTGTCTAGAACAATAATAAAGCAGTCTTTAAAAAATAAGTCTAATAATTTGAACACTCTACAAACATTTAACAAAATAACATATTAACAGAATCTGTCTCTACCTAGGATAGAACTCACAATCTCCTGATTGTGAGGCAAGAGCTCTACCTCTAGGCCATAGCAGTTACAGCTTACCTCCTTGCAATTTCAGCAGTGTAACATTGCCAGCAGTTCATCTCCCAGCAATTTGTCTCATTACAGCCACCATAGTTAGTTTCATTTTACCATGTGGCTTGCAAGCCTCAGTCAGCTGTAGGTCAGGAGGCTGCTAATTAGTTTCTTGTGCAAATCAGGCTCTGCTGCTGTTTGCTGCAAAGAGGTAAATTGTTGGGAGGTAGAGGCCAAAGGGTTGGGGTGGCTGAGTGGGGCTACATTCGGCGTATAAGACGCACCCAAATTTTCACCCTCTTTTTGAGGGTAAAAAGGTGTGTCTTATACTCCAAAAAATACGGTAATACCAAATCAGAACATGAGTTTTGGACTTTTTACTCTGGGACTGAGTAAGAGACTATTGGATGTGAAATTAATATTTTATCACTGACTCTGAGTTTGCTTACAACTATGGAGCCTGACACAAAGCAGTTTCAATATTCTTACGGACCTGCTTTTTCTTTGTAACTAAATAGGCCCAAGTCTTCAAATAATGCTATAACAGCCATGAAGAAATTTGTCCAGGAATTTTTGGAAGAGATAGACAAACGCACCATGGCCATTACCTGTTTCCATACCTTTTCAGCCACAAGTGCTTATGTGTTTAATGTTTTAAAAGGATACCTTAAACAGCCGTATAACGTTTCCTTCCCATTTGCTAGCCAATATCTGAAACAGGTTGAATTTAGCTCATGGTGCCTGTGCAAACCATATGTATTTGTACTGCAAATGAGAGGCGTAATAAATTGAATTAAGGACAGAGAGTCAGCTTGAACTCTGGAAATGTTCCTGCTTTGGGGGGTTTAAATTAGACCTTTGCGGTGTTATTGAAGGCATATTTTTAAGACAGGATATTTTTGTTTCTGCTTCTGAAATATTCATACCCCTTTGCATTATTCGGGAAGCAAGGTACAATTTCCCCCAGCAATAGCCTATGATCTGCCAGCCTCCTGCTGTCCATTGTCATTGTGTCTCACAGCCCACAGTGGCCTGAGGTGCAGCTTGCACTCAAGGACCCCCCTCCCACGCCCATAACTCTAAAACAACATGACATCTTAACCTTTATAAACATTCCTTCACAACAGCATTTAAAAACACCCAAATCTTGCCTGACCTTTACATCTTAGTGGAAGGCGATTTTTTTTTATTATTATTATTATTTTTAAATTGATGTTGCAATATTCCCACCCACCCCCCTGCCCCCGCCCGCCAGTTGTGGCATTTTTAAGGTACTTCAAGAGAAACTTTGCTTTACCTTTCCCATCCTGTTTCAGACCAATCATTAATCATGAAGGAAAAACACTCCAGACTTTTGCCTGACTTCACAATGTTTTTTTTTAATGTTTCTGACATTTTCTATCTATGAGCTGAAAGGAAATTCTTGTCTCTTTTCATTTAGAATCTGCTGGGTTGCTGTTTGATTCTAGCTTGACTTCCTCTTCAACTCGCTTGCTTTTTTCTTTTTCCGCAAAGGAGTGTACTGCTACTGAATATTGAAATTAAGGACACTTTATGGGAGTATCAGCAAAACAGTTATCAAAGATATTGCTGCTGGGGGGGGCTCTGCTGGGGGGGGGGTCTGTTGTCTGCCAACACAACTCTGTCGTAAGATTTTTTTGATATTTATTTGTTAGAGAGGTGGGTTGTTTTGGAGAGAATTACCTGCTAGTAAGTGTAATGAAGTATTTCAATAGCAACATGTGTCTTCCTTTCCTAAAGTTAAAGCAAAATTATTTTAAGGAAACAGCAACTCTGGCAAACACTGTCTGTACTGGTCATTACTTTTTCAAAGTACATTATAGTGATGATTGCTTTTTCAAACTACATTATAGCTGTGAAGTAGAGCTTCTATGGGGAAAAACGAATATTGCATTTATTACTGTAATTCTACATTCATAAAATATATTTCAGAGGAGGAGGAATTTACACAGGGGGTAATGTGATTTTTCCCTTTATCCATTATTTATAACTGCTTAATCCAGGTGCTGTCAGTTATTTTTTTTATATTCTCCAGTTTCACAGCTACAAAACACTTCGGTATTTCTAATTTATTTCTGCTTACTATACAGATGTTCTCAATTGTGTTCCTAACTACATTTCAGATGTTATTATTGTTTTTGTTTGTGTCAGCGTGCATGCTGAAGTGCACAATACACAATTGTCGGGACTTTAGGAGCCTGTAAAAAACCTCTGATTATTTAGTTATCAATAAATTAAAGTGTAATATCTAGGTCATTAGTGGATTTAGTCTTCAGGTGATTTCCCTGTAGCTTATATATTTCCTTGTATGAGAATTGTATATTGTCACATGAAAGTTTCATCTTTTATTTATTCAAGGGGGTCATGTGGAGGCAGCATTTGGAGAACATGTGGAATTGTGGATTGTGTTCTGTAAATCAATGTCTCGGTTCTTTGATAGAAGATTTAGTAGCTTGTATCTTACATGCCTATTTCTTAAAAGTCCCACTTGCTCATTTACTTATGAGTAAAAATGCATAGACTGCATAATGAGAAAATGCTTGACTTTGTGACCGTCCACTTTTCTATGAACAAAAACAGTGAAGAAATACATGGCTTCTGGAACGGAAGCTCCAGCCTTGAGCTGATTACTCTTTAGGGATATCTCTGTATTCCATGATTATGAAATATGAATAAATTATCTTATAATATAGTAATTTTTGAACTGTAGTGTCAACCATGAGCATTGGCATCTCCTCTGTTAATTGCTGTAGTAAGAATTTGCACAAATAACAATCGGGATGCTATAATGGACAACACCGGTACTCCAATATTCCCTTTATTAACTTATTGTTTTATTATTTTATTATTTTTCTCTTTATTACTTTTATTTCTTTTATATGGTGTTTTTATATCTGTGTAAGCCGCCTTGAGTCGCCATGTGTGAGTAGGCGGCAATATAAATTTTCTAAAATAAATGAATAAACAATAGCAACATTCAGCTTGAATCACAATTTTTCTGATTTGAAAAGCAGCCCAATTCCCCCGGGATCACTTTGGGAGACTTTCTCTTGGCTTTGCAGACTGAATCCAAATCTCCATTCGGACATCCAAAACCCAGTGCTTCCTCCTGGCTGTCCCCAGAAATGGGAAAAGTTTTATAACTGTCCTCTCCATTTTTTACTATGTTATTTTTCACACCTAGGACCATTGCAGCATCTCCATAGTTACGGTATTTTTCGGAGTATAAGACACACCTTTTTCTCCCCTAAAAGAGGCTGAAAATTTGGGTGCGTCTTATACTCGGAATGTAGCTTTTTCGAAGCTTTTTTTCCCAGCCCTAACGAGGTGCTAACGATCTTCCCGGCTTGCAGGCTTTTTCATTGCTACTTTCTCTGAAGGAGGTTTTTTCCAGCCCTAAGTCTTTGCAGGCTTGTTTTCATTGTTACTCTCTCCGAAGAAGGTTTTTTTAAGTCCTAACCAGGGGATAAAATAATGTGCTGAAGCTGACCAGACTAAGGACGCTAGCCAGATGAATACCTGGTAGGCAGATTTCCCCCCCTATTTTCCTCCCCCAAAACTAAGCTGTGTCTTATACTCTGAAAAATACGGTATGTGATCAAAAGTCAGATGCTTGGCAACTTATTTATATTTATGACGATGACAGTCACATTCCCAGGGTCGTATGAACTCTTTTTGTGACCTTCTGACAGGCAAAGTCAATGGGGAAGCCAGATTCACTTAACAACCATGTTACTGACTTAACTGAAGTGATGCACTTAACAACTGTGGCAAGAAAGGTTGTGAAATGGGGCAAAACTCACTTAACAACTTAACTCAGTGACAGAAATGTTGGGCTCAGTTATTGTCGTAAGTCAAGGGCTACCTATCATTTTATTTCTTCATAGATTTGTAGGCAATGTGCCTTCTGATGGGTACATATGCAACAAGTTTCAGGTGAATTTTTTGTTCATTTGTAATTTTGAAAGGTTTTGCAAAGAAAACTTTGTAAGAATAGAATAGAATAGAATAGAATAGAATAGAATAGAATAGAATAGAATAGAATAGAATAGAATAGAATAGAATAGAATAGAATAGAATAGAATAGAATTCTTTATTGGCCAAGTGTGGACACACAAGGAATTTGTCTTTGGTGCATATGCTCTCAGTGTACATAAAATAAAAGATACATTTGTCAAGAATCATGAGGTACAACACTTAATGATTGTCACAGGGTACAAATAAGCAATCAGGAAACAATCAATATTAATATAAATCGTAAGGATACAAGCAACAAGTTACAGTCATAAGTGGGAGGAGATGGGTGATAGGAACGATGAAAAGACTAATAGTAATAGTAATGCAGCCTTAGTGAATAGTTTTACATTGGTGAGGGAATTATGAGGGAATAATGTAGTGATTTCAAAAAGGGAAAAAAAGCACTTCTTCCCATATGGTTTTGGAGTTAATTATTATGAAAATGACTCTAGAGGTATTCAGTTAAGAATCAGTCAAAGAGACAGGTGTGGTTTATTTACTAATTTGCCTACTTATTTTTCTGGAAGCAAAATCTTCAAATTTGAGTGGAGGAAGTGATAAGCTATCATCAAACACTGCAAAACACCCCTTCAGATCTCATAGCTTATGTTGAAACTATTTTAATATTCCTGGTCCTAGGAGAGAGAACTAGCAAAGAACAACATTTATTCTACGATATATTACTTCAATATCTTTCCTGCAAAAAAAACCAATGACAGAAGAGCCTTTGTAAAATTCTTCACTGTGATTAGAAACCAGAACTGTCAGCCTCAAAACTTCTTCCCTTGTTCTTCTTTCTCACCTCTCCCTAGCCTCATATTTTTCTTACACGACGACCTGTGTAAAAGCTACCCTCAACTCTTTGTGAAGAGAAAGTAAGATGTAATTGGCAAGGGATGCGTCCAGGGGTGACATTCACATTTTTCCCCTACCTGTTCTGTGGGCATGGCTTGGTGGGCGTGGCTTGTGGTGGGGTCATGTGACTGAGTGGGCGTGGTCAACTTGATGTCACTCACGCAAGGTGGGGTGGCACCCAACCACGCCCACCAAGCCACCCCACAGAACTGACAGAAAAGTTTGGCCAAGTCATCTAGTGTTCAACCTGGCTGCTTTTTGCCTCCTTCTCATGTTTGCTCTGTGTGTATGAGCCTGAGAAGGAGTGAGTGAGAGGGGAGGGGAGGGGAGGGGCCAGTCAGTGGTGCGATTTACCGGTTTTCCGAACTGCACATAATCGCCGCCGCCGGTTCTATAGAACCTGTCCGAACCTGCTGAATTTCACCCCTGGATGTAATGTAACACATGTGTCCTCTTTGTGATGATCACACTCCAGGCATTCAGCTTCTGTGCCAGGTATGGTGACCTTAAACAAGTACAATTAAGCACTTTCAAAAGTATTTGCCACTCCACAACTCACTATAAACATCTGCTCAAACTTTGCTTGTTGAGCAGGGCAAATTAAAGAGGACTTCTTATTGAAATTTGGCTCCTTCCAATGTATATGTTCAACGGTCAGGAACATCATATGAGCCACCTTGAAAGCGGTAGGAAATGTGGGATAACTTTGACTAAAGTTTAATGCAGAAGCATCGCTGTTACTTTTCCTGCTGGAAAAAAACTTGCTAGGCCGAAAAAGAAAAAGGTGCAAAATTTCAACGCACAGGATCTGTAATTAACAGTCAGGCTTGGTTTATACAAACAGCATTTGTATATGCTGATTAATAAGATGTATAGTGCACAGTTCTGTGATCTCGAGGCATGAAATATGAGGGCCCCACAGCATTCCCATTAAATTAAATGAGAATGCCGTAAGATCTTTGCTATTGGCACCATAGAAGCCTTTCATGAATGGTAGCACTGTCATGGAAAAGCTTTCTTTAATGGCTAGGGAACATATTAACTTTCTCCCTGGACAATCTAACCTGAGTAACTTACTCTGGCAGCAATTTTCCTAATGTATTTGTTTCCTCTTTTCTCTCTCTCTTCATATCCTTAATTCTAGCATGAAACCTAGGCATGCCTCTTGTTTTTGCTGGCTGTATCTTATTCTTCTATGGGTAGGGAGAGAGTGAAACAGAGACTCTTTCATTTGCACACATTAGAAGATGGATTTAATAAAGAGCAGAATCATCCATCAGAATTGGGGAAAAAAATACTTTCATTGGGGTGAACAGAGACTAGGAAAGCAACACAAAGACAGCCTAGCTCCGTGATGGCGAACCTATGCCACGCGTGCCACAGGTGGCACATGAAGCCATATCTGAGGGCACGCGAGGCGTTGCCCTATGTCAGCTCCAGCGTGCATGTGCAAGCTGGCCAGCTGATTTTCGGCCTTCCAGAGGGTGGGGGGAGGCCATTTTTGCCCTCCCCAGGCTTCAGGAAAGCCTCCGGAGCCCATGGATGGTGAAAAATTGAGCCAACGGGCCTACCGGAATTTTTCGCCATCCACAGGCTTGGATCATTATCAGTAAAAATGTGTTACACATAGAGAAAATAGTTTGTCGTCTATAGCAACTGCCTGGATGGCCCCTGGAGGGGCCGAAAGGCAAAAGGAAGCAGTATGCTCTCTCCCATATTTGGGTATACCAGGGTGATTCGACAGAAATATATATATATATATATATATATATATATATATATATTCAGGAAATTAAGGAATCACATATATATCTTTATATATATTATACACATATAGACAATATAGTTTGTCGACTATAGAAAACTGCCTGGATGGTCCCAGGAGGGGCCGAAAGGCAAAAGGAAGCTGTGGTGTTTCCTTCCATACACCAGGATGACTCGACAGAATAAACATATATAACCCTTTCCTGGTGAAGAGCTGATAGGGAAGAGAACCTTGTGGCCTAGAGTTTAAACTTCTGCCTTACAAGCAGACTGCCCAAGTTCAATTCCTACTACGGGTATGGCTATCTGACGAGAGCAAAATAGCTCGAAATAGATCTATAATAGTCTCCCTCTATTTTCATTTATCAGCAAAAAATGTTACATACATACATACATACATACATACATACATACATACATACATACATACATACATACATACATACATACATATATATATATATATATATATATATATATATATATATATATATATATATATAAGATATACATGTGATTCCTTAATTTCTTTAGCATGGATGTTTTAATTGAGTAGTTTGTAAACTGCTGTCGGTTTTTCTTCATTTAGCAGTATACTAATAATAAATAATAATAGCAATAATAACAACTCCATCTGGCTGTTGTCAACATGCGTTACCTAGCATTTATGTACAAAAAGAGTGAACAACCATCAGGTTTAGTCTGGATAATACTCCATATGGCATGTTTTCTATTGTTTTAATGATTTTAAAAAATGGTTTGAAACATTAATTAAAGTTAAAACTTCTAATAATTCCCGAAAATATTGGATGGATGGATGGATGGATGGAAGGAAGGATAGCAAGTTATTATACACATACACCCATACAAACACCCCAAAAAAGTACCAGAAGAGAATCTGCAGTTTCTGGCTGTGAAAGGTTGCTTGCCATGATATAAAGCACACCATAGAACTGGTCAGTTCCTTACCTGTGATCACAAATGACAAAAGAATAAAAAAGCTAGATACCACATGAAAGGCACATTGCATATGGTGAAACTTCTTTTTTGAAAATATCCACAGAGATTAAAACTGGATTCCAGATGGCGAATCTAAGAAATTCTGTGTTTCTCTAGATCAGTGATGGCGAACCTTTTTTTCCTCGGGTGCCAAAATAGTGCGTGTGCGCGCTATTGCACGTGCGTGCGTGCCCACACCCATAATTCAAAGCCCTCACTTGCCCCACCCTCCTGCACATGCGTGCGCGACCCCCCCCCCACTCCCCCATTTCCTGACTTCCAGTGGGCCCGGTGGGCCCATTTTTCTCCCTCCCCAGGTTCCAGAGGCTTTTTTGGGGCTTGGGGAGGGCAAAAACACTCCCCCCCACCATCCTGGAGGCCCTCTGGAGGCCGAAATCGCCCTCCCAGAGCCTCCTCGCAAGCCAAAAATCAGCTGGCGGGCACGCACATGCGCACTGGAGCTGAGCTAGGGCAACGGCTCGCATGCCGGCAGATATGGCTCCGCGTGCCACCTGTGGCACCTGTGCCATAGGTTCGCCATCACTGCTCTAGATCATCACCCCTAATTTTGTTTTATTGTTAATAAATAATAATTTGGAAGTTGCCAAATTATTTATTTATTACTTAGATTAATATGCCACCCCATCCCAAGAGTTGTTCAGAAAAATTGGGCTTTGCATCAGTTATTGAAGATTGAAGTTCTTTCCAGATGAGGTTGGGAAATTTATATGGCTGCTTCTATCTGACTGTTCTGGTGCACGAAATGCTAGTCCTGAAATGTCGAAGTGGTTGGCAGAAGCTCTATGTGACACACATGAAGTGACATTGGCCACTGATGAAACCCTCCCATTTCCTTCCTACTGAGAGGAGCCATCAACAGAACTCAAGGTGATGTTGGAGTGAAGCTCATTGTGTTGACAAGATACGTGGGACAATGTGCTGACGATAAATAAACTAATGCCAAATGAGTTAGACTCATCAACTAGTTAATGAGCAGAAATGTCAAGTGCCCTTTTTATGTCTTCAGTAATTTTAATCTTCTGGTTGTTTACTTAAACAATTGTGCAACGCCACCTGAATGGTATGGAAGACATCTACAGGTCACTTAGGCCTCGTTCACCTATACGTGGGTATCCCATGAATCTTCTACAGATGATAAGTAGGAACTGAAGGTCTGCATAGATTCCACTAACAAGAAGGAAATGTAAATTGATTTATATGATTTTGCTGTGATGTGTGTTTGTCAAAGCAGTTTGTCAACAGTACCCAACCTTTGCAGCTTGGCCCTGGGAAGGGGAGGGAGAAGTGAACGGGGTCACGTGAGTGGTGGCCCAGCACACACATGCATGCCCACGCAGCTCGACTTGTGCAAGTTGAGCTGCACAAGTGCGTGCTGGGCTGCCACTTGCACGGCCAAGTTTGGGGACCCCTGTGTTATGTGACGCTCAAAAGACATGTTGCTGCTACACTGTTTGTGTGAAGCGACACATATTTTGCAGCTATACGCAGCTACTTCTTCTACAATAGTCTTGTACAGCTATTGAAATATGCTATTGTACTCTGCTGATTTTTCTTAAGGTTAGGACTACCACTTGCATAAATCTGAATGACCTCTGTCATTTGATTTGGGAATCTGTGGGCCAATGTATGTATGCCAGGGCAGATTTCATAAGATCTCAGCAGAAGCATCCAACAGAAGCTTGATTCCCATGTTTTGGATCTGCTGCAATTTCCAAGTTTCTTTTAAGAGCATCCCCCTATGGAGTATATTACAATATCTAATTGAGAAATAACAGGGGAATGGATAACCACAGGCCATATCAGACTCTTCCAGGAAGGGATGTAGTTGGCAAATCAATTGCAGTTAGAAATAGATGTTTCCTGTTTTACCCTGTAACATCTCATCTGCAATCTAGCAAAGAAAGTAGTCTACCAAAGAGGCTGATTTAAATGATGAAAATGAGAAGACAAAAGAGACTTGACATTTGCTTATACACTACAATTCTTGATGATCACTCTCGGAGGCTTCATGTAGATTGTAAACAAGGGCAGAATGGGACCTTGCAGATCGCTCTGGGTATTGTGTAGTGGGCTTCAGCAGGTAAGAAACAGACCATAATAGATACAACAACATTTATTGTCTGAAAACTGGAACTGAGGAACTGCAGGCAAATCCCTGTAATTTATACTCTGGGCCCACAGGGCCTTAGATTAGAATAGAATAGAATAGAATAGAATAGAATAGAATAGAATAGAATAGAATAGAATAGAATAGAATAGAATAGAATAGAATAGAATAGAATAGAATAGAATAGAATAGAATAGAATTCTTTATTGGCCAAGTGTGATTGGACACACAAGGAATTTGTCTTTGGTGCATATGCTCTCAGTGTACATAAAAGAAAAGATACATTTGTCAAGAATGGTTGTCATAGGGTTCAAGTAAGCAATCAGGAAACAATATTAATATGAATCGTAAGGATACAAGCAACAAGTTACAGTCATACAGTCATAAGTGGGAGGAGATGGGTGATAGGAACGATGAGAAAAACTAATAGTAATAGTAATGCAGCCTAGTGAATTAACCAATCATACTACTTGAAAAAGCCCGCCCAAATATGAATGTTCTAAGTTTCCCTCCAAAACAGTTGGGGTTAACAGTTACGGTCATCTAAAGGTTAGTTTCACTTTAGCAGAGCTTTACACAACTATATATATTCAATATATAACACTGGGGTCTGTGGTGTGAGGCCCCAAACCCCTAAGACAACCATTTGGAATCTGTCTCAAGGTAGGAATGGCCGCCAACCACCAACACTTTAAGGCAGTACAGGGAGATATCATGGCAGAAGGTAAAGATCCAGGCATACAGACAGAGAAATACTATCAAATTGTGCTCCTTCAACAGATCATCTATCAAATAACCAATACACCTCTATGCTTAAAATAAGCCACCTGTTTGAATATCCACCTAATAATGAATCAGGTCAAGTTTTCAATGTCCTCTCAGTAATACCCTGAGTTAAGTTTTAGTGCAGCTTAACTCTAGCTGTTGCTCCCTGCAGAAGATATACAGTATTAAAGGCTGAAGGGCCCTCTATAGACCCATCAATGATAGTGATAGGAGCATGGCATCATTACATATAGTAGCTGTGTGCATCCCTGAAATATCTGAAGAATGAAATTCTGTTTAAGTTAGATGATCAACCATGGAATTGTTATATAGAAATCAAGTAACAATGGGGCAATACTGCAGCTTTATATAACCTCTCTCCTAGAAGAGATTCAATCAGAAAGCTGACCTGTTGCATTAGATCTTATTTTAAGATTAGCATTTGAATAAATTCTGCATCTCGAGTCTTATCTATAAATATTTAATCAGATCGATATATTCTCATTAAATTCTGCTGCAACCCTACCACAGGTAGTCCTCGGTTTATGGCGGCAATTAGGAGCAGAATTGCTTTCACTAAAGTGAAAGTGTGTACTACTACTAAAGTGTAAGGTTGTAAAGTGTGGCATCATTGACTTTGCTTTTTGAAAGCCAGCAAAAAAAGTCACAAGTGGCAACCACACGTAATTGTGGAGACACTGTGATGACCAGAACTCCGAGGACCAGTCATAAGTACTATTTGCCGAGCACTGTTGGAAATTTGAATGGTTGCTGAATCACTGGTCATTAACTGTATATTGCTCACAGTCTATATCAGTGATGGCGAACCTTTTTTTCCTTGGGTGCTAAAATAGTGTGCACGTGCACTATCGCATGCGTGTGCGTGCCCACACCCATAATTCAAAGCCCCCCACTTGCCCCACCCCCCTGCGCATGCGTGCATGACACCCCCCACTCCCCCGTTTCCCAACTTCCACTCGCCCCACCCCCCTGCGCATGAGTGTGTGACCCCCCACTCCCCCGTTTCCCGACTTCCAGTGAGCCCGGTAGGCCTGTTTTTTGCCCTCTCCAGGCTCCAGAGGCTTTCTTGGAGCTTGGGAAGGATGAAAATGCTCCTCACCACCACCCCGGAGGGCCTCTGGAGGCCAAAATCACCCTCCCAGAGCCTCCGCGCCAGCCAAAAATCAGCTGGCGGGCATGCACATGCGCACTGGAGCTGAGCTAGGGCAATGGCTGGTGTGCCGGCAGATATGGCTCCGCGTGCCACCTGTGGCACCCGTGCCATAGGTTCGCCATCACTGGCCTATATGAAACCTCTGAAAACAATCATCAAGAGTTGCAAAGCTGAATGCCACGTATTGGCAGATGGCTATCAGATCTCCTCCATTCCAACTTCCATTTATTAATTTGCTGGTTGCTATCTTGTCCAAAAGAAATGGATTTTAAAGTATTCTACATTGGATGACGGATAAGTTAATTTTTCTACCCCACCCTCCACTCCCTGTAGCACAGCTTTTTCAGCTGGCCTCCTCCATCATAAGCAGGCATAGCCTAAGCACCAGAAAGCCATCTGTGTAAAGGTCATAGTAGTTGCTCAATTGCAGGCAGTCAGTTTATCTGAAATGAACACAAACACCCTGAAGATTTTAATCATCAGGTCCAAGAGATGAAGAGTTTTACAATTCCAACGGAAGGACAGAGAACGAAAGAAATAAGAGCTTAAAAACTGACCTGTGAAATGACAAATGTATTATAAATAAAGTAGTTGGTAACAAGTGTAAAACCTCCACCACTTCGCTTGAATAACCAACTGCCTTCTGCAATGACGGCTGAGCTATACTAGCTTGTATGTCTAAAGGAAACTAAACAGTAACATTAACTCAGTTACATATTTTTATCAAACCAGGAAGGCAAGGAGAAACAAATTTTGGTCTTGACAGTTCTACTTAGCTTTGTATGGGATGCCAGAGGATGTCTCCCACCATGAATGGAGTCAGATGTGGAAACTGGGCAAAGCCGTTAAAGAGAAATCAATAAATCCAATGAATAAATCAATTAAAAGCTCTCCTTGATCTTGCTTAAATGCGATCTGCAGCTATAATTCGTGATTTTAAAGCAGCACTATTTTACAACACTTTTATTAAGGCTTCCAAATCTGTGCTGCACTGAGACTTGGACAACTCTCAGTGCTACATACAGTCTGCTTTTTTAAAAAAAGTCCGATCGCCATTTTTGACCTTCCCAGCCAGCTTCGGGAAAACAAAGTGGGTGGGAAATCCGGGTTCATTTAATAAATGCATGATTCACTTAATAACTGCAGTTATTCGCTTAACGAACATGGCAGAAAAGGTCATAAGAATCAGGTGTGATACACTTGGAATTCTGGTTCCTATGTGGTAACAAGTGAAGGGCTGCTTGTATTGCCTTGTATTCTGGAGACATCCAGAATTCCATGATTTTTGAAACAAGAAACTCCAGGTGCTTTGGATGCTTTTTACATAAACTATCTACTTTGGAGATATTTCAGAGTATAAGACGCACCTTTTTACCTCCCAAAAGAGGGTGAAAACTTGGGTGCGTCTTATACACCGAATGCAGCCCCAGCTACCCCCACCCTTTGGCCTCTGTCTTCCAGCAATTTACCTGTTTGCAGCAAAGAGGGAAGAGCCTGTAAAGCCAAGCAAGTCAGTAGCAGCTTCCCGACCTACAGCTGATTAGGTTTGCCACGTGGGAAAATGAAAGTGAAACTAACTGCAAAGAGGCAAATACCTGGGAGAGACACGCAGGTTTTTATTTTTTGCTGAACTGGATGGAAGGGGGTAAGTGAATAACTATAAATGTCTGTAGAATGTTCAAATTATTAGACTTATTTTTTAAAGACTGCTTTATTATTGTTCTAGAGCCAGGGGTCTCCAACCTTGGCAACTTTAAGACTTGTGGACTTCAACTCCCAGAATTCAACAGCCAGCTTTGTTAGCTTTGCTGGCTGTGGAATTCTGGGAGTTGAAGTCCACAAGTCTTAAAGTTGCCAAGGTTGGAGATCCCTGTAAATCTAGACAACTTAACAAAATAAAGAAGCTTTTTAAAATAAATGCTTGCTCTGAAGAGGCCCAGTGCTATTGTATCTTCTTTTAAATATTAGAGAATAATGTATACTTCCAGAAATTTTAATTAATTTTAACAGCTCTGTACAAGTATAGTATGAAATGTAACAGTGTCCTGTTTAGTATTAGAGTTTAGTTACCTTGGAGTAGATCTATTTAAATAATTGGGAGGAGTTAGTGTGACTACATTTAAGAAAACTTTCTGGCCTAATGTACATTTCTCCAATTCTTTGCTATTTCTATGGGTCAGGCACACATGCACAGAAATACACAGCAAACAGTGTATATCATCTGTGCTGTTTGCTGTTTGGCAAATTGCTTGGAGGCAGAGGCCTTTTCCCCTTGTTTTCCTCCCCCAAAACTAAGGTGCGTTTTATACTCCAAAAAATACGGTAAGTCTTGTGAAAAGTAGTAAAATTTTGCTAGGCAACTTCTTTGAATGCAGCACTGTAATAAGGAGGAGCTCAACATATGGGAAGATATAGATGTGTGGTTTCCCTTTCATTGGATTTCATATTGATTTTATTAATTTTTGTGTAGTTTCATTCTATTATTATTATCAGAAGCAGTATTATGAATTTGGGTTATATGCACGGTCCAATCAGTTCCATGTTCTGTATCAGGGGTGGGTTCTGGCTTACCTCGCTGCTGGTTCGCTTCCTCACGCACCACGTGGGTGCGCCGCACATTGTGCACCACACACGCGCATGCGCAGTGCTAAAAACAGCTTATGCCCATGCGCAGAAGCAAAAAACAAGATGGCACCGGCGTAGGCGCCACTGAGAGAGCCAGTTCAGGGGGGTGTCCAGCCAGCCATTGCTGCCGGTTCAGCAAGCGGGGGGAAATTCCCACTACCGGTTCTATAGAACCAGTCCGAACCGGCAGGAACCCACCTCTGTTCCGAATGCTTCAGAAATGTCAGAATATGTGTGCCAAGGAAGTTCTCTGCTGGTATGTCTTTCTAATATGGAGATTTCTCATCCTGCTGGTTACAGAATGAAAGTTTTCATGACCTGCTATGTGCTTAACCAAAAACATTCTGCCTTCTCCTCTTCACTAGGATGGCCAAGGATAGCCCCAAACCAATATTCACCAAGAGGGAGGGCAGGAGAAGGAAAATGCTGAAAGCAACTGAAGGAGAAGAGACTCCAACATTTTAATTTTGTTCTCCTTTTTGCTAAAGAGCTATGATTTAATTAGAGCAGAAATAATCTTAGCATTGCAAACTTGGAGGGTTGTTTTAATTGCACGGCTGTTATATTAATACTGTCAACTTCTTAGTAGATATTAACTATCCACAAATAATGCAGTCACTCACTATGTAATTTTGGACGGTAGAATTGGAAGTTTGGCTCGTTCTGTTTTCTACCCTAGTCTTAATTGCTAATAAATTTAACTTTAATCAGAAGGAAGAATCGTGTTATTTGATTTCCACACACAGTGCATCCATCACACTGGGTCATGATTAACAAAGACGGGAATATTTTAGCTTTGTGAATTCTGAAATGTCCATAACTATAAGCTAGAGATGGTAACAAGGCAGCCATAAAGATACAGTATGTTGCAGTGACCTTGGGAGATAGGATGTAGAGAAGCAACCAAGATAATAATCAGATAAAGGGCAACTTAGCCCACAGCAGGAATGTGGACAGGGCAAGTAGCTCAGAAGGGACCCTCCCTAGTTTCTTGGCTGTAAAGGAGACACAGAGAGAAATGTACTTTTAGACTTGCCAGATTTGGTTAATGTAACCTTACAATAAAACAAAATTAGCTCATCTGGCCATGTTTCCTATCTGGTCTACTTCGCAAGACTCATATCAATCTTGCAAGTCTGAAAATACATTTCCCCCCCCCCCCATCACCATCACCCATCCCTTTGCAGCCCAAGAAACTTAAAAAAAAGTCTTTTCTGAGCCACTTACACTGCCCACATTCCAGTTATGGGCTAAGTTGCTTTTATCTGGCTGTTCCCTTGGCTGAGTCTCTTCGCACTGCCTGCCATAGTCATCCCCACATAACCATTACAGGAGCTCAGTTCAAAGCATGTTAGGCTGGTTAAACTACCTGTCATTACCTAGCAGTGATGAAATACCTTAAAATTACCATGGAAAATATATTAAAGCCGGAAATTTTATTTATTTTTATTTTATTTATTTTGTCAAGTACATATTGGTAATATACATAGATATAACATTGTTTATATACACAAGATGGGTACTGATAAGAGGGAACATTAGGACAGGGATGGTAGGCACACTGGTGCACTTATGCACGCCCCTTATACTTCATATTCGGTTTAGGTGATGAGTGGAGAAAGCAGAATTGTAACAGAATCCATTTTGTTCTATGTGTTATCGTGGAGGTTCCATAATCTGTCCATCCTGCTTGTCAATGTAGCTTATGAAGTTTGGACTTTTTTGTGACCCCGTTTTATTATCTCTTGCCAACATTCACCTACTCTATTAAGGAAGGATGCTGACATAAGTAAGACCCATATGGTGTGAGCTAGCCAAGTATGATATTTTCATACACTACAATAGTAACATGGAGGTACATAATTGTTTTGGTGATGACAAATCCAGTGCTCAAGTGGTGTACCAAGTAGCTGAAAGGTAAGCCCACATGATATCATCTGCCATGCTTGATTTATCGTAATAATACACAACTCAGACTGCTGAAATACATGTAGAATATCAAGATTCAGCCTATCCTGCAATGTTCTTCTTTTGAAACTGAGCAATTTTGTCCCGTGTGAACATCTGCTATTAGCACATATTTCCTACAGAAAAAGGATATATAGAGCATAACCTGATCAACCATCACAGAGAGTGAAGTTCGGAACATAGAACACATTCTTCTCACTTTGCCCTGCTGACAGATACTATAGGTGCTAATAGCAAAGTAGTTGTAACTCCTACTTTGACTTTCTGCCATTTTCCCTTTTCTAGAGGGTGAGTCTGACCATGTATAGTAAATATGTTTTCCAAGGAGATATTTCAGGATATTTCAGCCAGTGCCTCAGTAGATTCAGTAGATTCCATGTTTAGAACTCCATCCCTAACTTCATTAACTCTTATTATTATGCCAGGCATTGCCTGGGCCTGGGCCCATGAAAATTGTTGCTGGGAATAACACATCTACTAGCTAGTCTTCTCATGATTGAATCTTCTGGCAAGTCATGGCAAGAGTGATCACTTTCCAAAAACTGTAGAATAGATTTACTTACAAAATTATAAAATTGATTTCCTTAAAGCATTTATATGAGTGAAATATAATGTTATGGGATTGGACTAGGATTGAGGGGATCTAGGTTCAAATGTAACTTTGGCCACAGAAACTGGCTTTATGTTTTTGGATCAGTCATTTTCTCCCAGCCCAGCCTATTTCTGTTCTGACCTAGGCTTCCTGATAAATAAAAAGCACAAACGGAGTCCCAAAAACTTCTTTTTATTTTAACGGCTGTGAATTATGTTCATTCCCAGCTGTAATAAGTCCCAAACAATGTTAATGAGTCCGACAGAAGTCTTTCGGAAGAAGGCTGATATCACCAACCTTTATCTCTCTAGACACGCTGCCAAAGACCTAATTGGCAAGGAACTTTGCAAGGCCAAACAGAAACACGGAGTCAGAACTGAAAATGCTGAGACACGAATTGAACAAAGTTGCTTCCTGCAACGAGCACATGCGTTTGCTCCACTTTTATAGCCTATGGGAGGGGCCAATCATCTCCAAGCCTTACTCCCAAGTAGTCCTTTTCCTCCGTAACTCTTCTTGCCTTCTGGCAGCTCTGCGCATGCGCGCATTGGGAACAGGCTCCCCCTGTTCCTCTGCCCGCTCGTGTCAGCCTCTGGAGGCTCTGGAGTCAGCACAGACCTCCCAGATGACCTGGGCTGGATCTCTGCCTCTGGCACTGAGCCTTCTCCAGACTCCAGGCCTGGCCCATGTTCCTCCCCAGCTTCCTCGCTGTCCGACTCTGCTGCCAGCTCCTCAGGCCGCTGGCGGACCACAACAATTTCATTGTTTGGTTTTGCAGGGATAAATGAAGGGAGACCCCCATTTAAGCTGCCTTGAACATCTAGAAAAATGGGATGATATGAGACTAAAATAAAATACTCTTCGGCTGAAAAGATTCCCCAAGATTCCTCCTTAAAAGCCAATAAAAGCAAGACATTGCATGTTGTTAGGTATATAGAATATAGCAGCAGTCCCCAACCTTTCCAGGTCTGTGGAGTGGCAGTGGCTGCAGGGGGGGATGGTTTCGTGAGCTTCAAATGCTCACTCACGCTTGTTTAGCCCAGTTCCCAATGGACCATGGACCGGTACTGTGGACTGGGGGTTGGGTACCCTGGTCTAGGGTCTATAAAAGGAAAGGAAATGAAGGATGGAGGGCAGGGGTGGGTTCCACTTACCTTCGCCACCGGTTCGCATCGCAACATTTTGTGCACGCTTGCTCTGCTCGTGCATGTGCATGCATCCCCTCGTGGGATTTTGCTTCCGCGCATGCTCGGAAGCAGGAATTAGCCCAAAACACAGCTGAGGAGCTGGTCAGCTGTGCTTTGGGTGAAGAAATAAAGGTCAGCATTCCCTACAGGCGGGCGGGAGGGCCCTTTTTCAAGCTGCAGAAGGGGAAAAAGATGGCAGCTTGCACGGAATAGCACCGACAGTGACATCATGAGCGGATTGCTACCGGTTCTTGCAATCCAGTCCGAACCGGGAGGAACCCACCCCTGATGGACCGGGGGGTGGGGGAATAAGAAAAGTCATGAAGCACTTCTTAATATCATTAATGTTAAAAGATTATTGGAAAGATGTATAAGTTTAAAGAAAATAGGAGCAAAATACTGAGAATGATCCTCCTTCTTGTCACATATTTCCAGTTTCATGAGGTGGATACTGGATCATAACTGTGGGACAACCAAAGTTCATTTGAACCTGATATCTCAGAAGGTTAAAAGAGATCGAGAGGAGGTATCTTCATTTGCCTCGGTGTGGGAGGAAAGATTATAACTGCAATTTTTTGATAGCGCTCTCACTCCCATGGTGGCAAAGTATGTTTTCTCTCATGCCCCTTTAAGATCTAAAATAAACATATAGGCTTTAGGATGGAAGGCAAGGTGAATGTCTTTTTTTGATATTATATCAGTCAATAGAAGAACATTAGCTTATTAGTTCAATTCAGTGGAAGAATTTTAACAAACAACAACACAATCTTAATACTTTAGGACAATGAGACAATGAGACTGAAATGGATCTTTCCCATTTATCTAATGCTCTTAAAACTGATCTAATCTAAGGACCAAACTAAACTGCTTCAGCGTGAGTCAAAAGAAAAATGCCAGCAAGAACAGGGCCATCCAATGTGAAGTGCTCTGTTAATGGGGGCTATCACTAAGAAAGCCTATCACCAGGACCATACCTATTTTATTTATTTTTATTTATTTGTTTGTCAAACATGTACAAGATAGCAGCTATAGGTATAAACATAAACATAAGCAAAGTAAGTACAGATAAATGAGGACAATAGGACAGTAAGACAGGGACGGTAGGCACGATGGTGCGCTTATGCACGCCCCTTACAGACCTCTTAGGAATGGGGTGAGGTCGACTGTAGACAGTCTAAGGTTAAAGTTTTTGGGGTTTGGGGAAGAAACCACAGAGTCGGGTAGTGAATTCCAGGCATTGATCACTCTGTTGCTGAAATCGTATTTTCTACAGTCAAGTTTGCAGTGGTTTACATTGAGTCTGAATCTGTTGTGTGTTCGTGTATTGTTGTGGTTGAGGCTGAAGTAGTCATTGACAGGCAGGACATTGTGGCAGATAATTTTATGAACTACATTTAGATCAGTTCGAAGGCGACGTAGTTCTAGGTTGTCTAAGCCCAATATTTCAGGTCTGGTGGCATAAGGTATTCTGTTGCGAGCGGAGGAGTGGAGGACTCTTCTCGTGAAATATTTTTGGATTCTCTTGATTGTATTAATGTCCGAAATGCAGACAGGTGAGCTGTATTGGAGAATTGGTCTAGCGAATGTTTTGTATGCTCTAGTTAGCAGTGTAATATTGCCAGAGAAGAAACCTATGCGAAGCGGAGGACTTGCAAACAAAGTCTCTGTTCGTGGCTTGAATAGAAGATGTTGAAATCTGGCAAGGTATCGCTTGATACATCATGGAGCTCCCCATTAATCCTTTTCAAAGGTAATAACCAGAGAGCCAATTTGGTTTAGTAGTTAAGGCACCAGCAGAAAGCAGGAAAGTGTGAGTTGTAGAAACTAGCTATGTGACTTTGGTAAAGTGACCAGATTTTTTTTTCTTCAAGCGGGACACCATTGACGGGGGTGGGTTTCTCCATTTGAGTTTTGCCCTCTGCGCATGCGCAGAACGCTGTGCATGCGCAGAGGGCAAAACAGCAAATGTCGGCGTCCAGGTGAGGTGGGGGGGAAGGGGGGAGGGGGGACGCGGGAGGCCACTGTATGTCCTACCTACCTGGGACTTTTCCCGGTAGCTTCAGTCGCGTTCCTTGCTAATAGCGTCCAGAGCAGAGCAGCCCCTCCCAGAAGATCGTGAGACGTTATCTTTTGGAAGAGGCTGCTCTGCTCTGGGCGCCAATTAGCAAGGAACGCGACTGAAGCTACCGGGAAAAGTCCCAGGTAGGACGCGCGCCCCGTCCCGTCCGCCAGTCCTGCCCCGCCCCCCCAACCCCCAGCGCGAGACGCGCGTCCTACCTGGGACTTTTCCCGGTAGCTTCAGTCGCGTTCCTTGCTAATTAGCGCCCAGAGCAGAGCAGCCCCTCCCAGAAGATAACGTCTCGCGATCTTCTGGGAGGGGCTGCTCTGCTCTGGACACTATTAGCAAGGAACGCGACTGGAGCTGCTACCGGGAAAAGTCTCAGGTAGGACGCGCGCCCTGCCCCGCCCCTTTTGCCACGGCACACTTAGCATGGCCTCATGGGACAAGTGCAAAGTGGCGCTCCCCCCCCCAGGGTTCGCTCTGCCCCGCTCCGCGCCACCCTGTGAATAGAGGGGACTGAATCGGAAGCCTGTCGCTCGGGCGCGCGTCTGGCTGGAGGAAGAAGCGGGGGCTCAAAAATCGGGACTTTTTAAGAGGGCGGGCGGGACGCGGGACAAAGCATTAAAAAGCGGGTCTGTCCCGCCAAAATCGGGATGTCTGGTCACCTTAGACTTTGGGCCAGCCACTCTCTCTCTCAGGCCCAACTCAACTCACAGGATTGTTGTGGGAAAAATAGAAAAAAGAAAGTGTGCTGGATATATTTGCTGTCTTGATTTATTTATAAAAAGTAATAAAGATGGGAAATAAATTAAGTAAGTAAGTAAATAACCCAGCACTATTGCCCTTACTTTAAAAAAAACAGCACAAACCCTGAGAATTTTAAAATTACTAAATTTAAAATTTTGCATTTAAAATTTAGTGAAATCATGTTAACTCCAGAAATACTGTGTTGTAATACCTCTTATGGTAAATCCTCAAGTTCCTGACTCCTTAAGATAAGTGCATAATGTGTTTATTATATTGTTCTTGTTATCTGACTGTATGTTCTCCAGCTCAATTTTTACTGGCAGCCTTACCCTCTTTAATTTTCTAAATTTAACCTGTATATTTGACACCAATAATTCATGGTCTGTTCCACAATCTGCCCCTGAAACTGTCACAGCTGGCTGGATTTCCTTTTCACATTTTCTGTTTCCTGTATTTCTATTTCCTAACTGATAGTCCACATGATTCTGGTTTTCTATCCCGTGATATCTAAGTGTAGAGTTAGCGTTTCTGTCACTTGGAGCAGATGTTGGCAATGAACAAAGAATTGTATTCACAAAACGCTTATTGGCCTCTGTCCTAGATTATTGCATTTATCAAATCCAAGTATTCTTGTAATTATAGGCTCCTCCATTTCTCTAATTTTTCTTATTCCAATTACCATAACGAGTGCTACATTGTTTTTTGATGTTTCATTTAGCACTACTTGCAATTTGTTACAGAATTCCTCAGGATCTTCCCTCCCTGTATCTATATTAGCTTCATTAACTTCAATAACATAAGATACACACTGAATATCTACTGATTCTAATAGGAACGGAATTACATCCCTCTTAAGTCAAATCTGTACTTCTTGGAACATCTTTCTAAATAGCGGCACATTCCTCCTCTTTTGATACTGGCACCATCAAACTAATTTTGACTTTGATTGGGTCACATCATCAGTTCCAGATCTAGCTGTACAAGTCCTGTGCTTTTCCCAGAAACCCCCATACTAGAAATGTTATCATCTGGTACCCAAACTCCTCTGTAGGTTTCAGTCATAGCCATACGGTCTCTTGACAATAATACAAAATTGAATTGCTACTGCCTGAACTAGAGGGTTTCCTGCTGAGCAGGAGGTTGGACTAGATTTTACAGGGGTCTCCAACCTTGGCAACTTTAAGACTTGTGGACTTCAACTCCCAGAGTTCCTCAGCCAGCAAAGTTGGCTGAGGAATAATAATAATAATAATAATAATAATAATAATAATAATAATAATAATAATAACAACAACAACAACAACAACAACAACAACAACAACAACAACAACAACAGAGTTGGAAGGGACCTTGGAGGTCTTCTAGTCCAACCCCCTGCTTACGCAGGAAACCCTACACTACTTCAGACAGATGGTTATCCAACATCTTCTTAAAAATGTCCAGTGTTGGAGCATTCACAACTTCTGGAGGTAAGCTGTTCCACTGATTAATTGTTCTAACTGTCAGGAAATTTCTCCTTAGTTCTAAGTTGCTTCTCTCCTTGATTAGTTTCCACCCATTGCTTCTTGTTCTACCCCCAGGTGCCTTGGAGAAAAGTTTGACTCCCTCTTCTTTGTGGCGACCCCTGAGATATTGGAACACTGCTATCATGTCACCCCTGGTCCTTCTTTTCATTAAACTAGACATACCCAGTTCCTGCAACCGTTCTTCATATGTTTTAGCCTCCAGTCCCCTAATCATTTTTGTTGCTCTTCTCTGCACTCTTTCTAGAGTCTCAACATCCTTTTTACATCGTGGCGACCAAAACTGTATGCAGTATTCCAAGTGTGGCCTTACCAAGGCATTATAAAGTGGTATTAACACTTCGCGTGATCTTGATTCTATCCCTCTGTTAATGCAGCCTAGAACTGTGTTGGCTTTTTTGGCAGCTGCTGCACACTGGGAGTTCTGGAGTTGAAGTCCACAAGTCTTAAAGTTGCCAAGGTTGGAGACCCGTGGACTAGAAAACCTTCAAGGTCCCTTCCAAATCTGTTATGTTGTTATTTTGCCTTTTTTTCAGGTTGAAGTTTGTTCTACTTTGACTTTCTTGGTACTTATAAAGCCTTATCTACTGCCCCGTTGTACATTATCCTTAGCTTCACACTATTCCTCTTGACCTTACTGGAGAGGAACGGATGACCTTGCCAGTAGCTCCCATCGGTGTCACTCTTAATATCATTGAAACTATTAAGCCTTGCCACGACATCAAAGCATACACACATATACACACACACACACAAAAGAGGGAACCAATGCTATACACTAATACGATGTCCCCATCCAAGTTCAGCAGAAATAAAGGAAACGTCCATGTTCTCTTTTGCCGTTTCTTATGCCAGGATGAAAGCGTGTCACGACTTTGCCCTCTTACAAATCAGACTGAGGCAGAAGGGCTCTTTGGTTGTTCAAAGGCTTTGAAAAATGAGAGACGCAGAGCAATTTAGATTACCAGTGTCTAGGAGTAAATTGTGCAAAAATGTCAGCCTTGATGGCAAAGTTCAAGATAAAACAGTGTCTGCTAATTTAATCATTTACCATGAAAATACCGGTTATCTTAATCTTACATGAAGTTCTTAAGAGCAATGCACATAGTTTTATGTAATTGAATCATGGCTCCGAACAAAGAAAGGAAATATGAAATGCTTGCTTCTTAGCATTTTTTTTAGCAGGCACTGCAAAAACCTTTACATTCCCCTTTCAGGATTATATAAACCATTTTCCTTTTAAGTATATGAATGCATCTGACAGGTTTGAGTTTACAGAGTAATGGAGAGAAAGCTGGAAATTATTTACCACACTTACAGTATCTGGGGCTATTCCCTTGTTGAGAATGTTTGGGGGATTTGGGAACAAAATTTGGGGGTGAGGGGTGAGGCAGCAGCTGAAAAACCAGCTAAATAATTTGTCCATGTTGTTCATTTTTTCTTCAGATGCCTGATAAACTACTGCACTGGTAACCTTGAGAAAGCTCGGATGTCTTCATTTTCCATCAGAGCAAGAACTGCATAGCGTTGACACCAGAGCATCTGTGGTTTTGTGTCCAGCCAGTTGGAATCCATGAACAGCTGTGACGAGCAGAGCCAGGATGGAGGAACAGGAGGCGGCAATGTCCAACGCTGAAGCCCTCTTTCTGAATGAAGCAGAATGAGACCAGGACAGCGGAACCCTACCGTAGCAAGAGAAACTAAACAGATTGATTCTCAGTGACTCATTTAGCTTCAGGATTGGACAGATCTTTCCCCTGCTGGCAATTTGGCGAAGCATCAGTGGACCAGATACCAAGATGAATAGCTTAAAATAATTAAAGGGAGGGAGGAGGATTGAATCAAAAAAACTGCTAGCCATCCAATTCTCTTCTATGCAATGAAAGACTCTAAGCAAATTACATTTAGGTTATTAAATATTAAGTCATTGGATCTACCTCCATTTGGCCCAAAGCAGGAAACTGGAAAATATTCAGAGTCGATATTATTGTGTTGATGGGCTGTTTATCACTGAGTGACTGACTGAATTTTGGCAGGTCAGTGAGATCTTTGACGCATGAATAGAAAAGAGGCATTTGAAATCTCCCCTTCAAAAAGAGAGAGAGAGAGAGAGAGAGAGAGAAGAGAGTAATTAATTCAGCAAACATTTTTGGCGTGAATATGGATGTGTATCAACCCAAAATTGCTTGCAGCCAAGAAGGTTTTTGCTCAGCAAGTGGGACTTTTAACCTTGTGTTGACATTTGAGTTCTGCTTTGGTTCCATTGAAGAAAGTAGAAATGCATTGCTGATACACTTTCCAGGAAAAACAGAATCCCACCCTGGAAGCAAAATAGACAGTGCTTTGTATTTAAAACGTGAAACCAGAAGCAACAGGCTCATTTAGTATCAGTAAAGGTCAGTTAAAATTATAGAGACATCCTTTGGAGCAAATCCTCTGTCTTGTATTTGCATATTTATGAACTAGAGATTATGACAGCCCATTCCATTTATTAGAGCAGTGATGCTATAGTTAATAGTCTGTCAGCATTTCCATTATAAACTCCCTTTTTCAGGGTTTTAATATCCCAGCCGCTTGAAATCATGTCAAGCAAGCGAGTCACTTTTGTCGAGCCAGGTGCAATTTTTTATTCTGTTTGTTTTTCTTTAATTTAAAGTCAAAATAGATTAAAGGAGTTTGGTCTTTTCTGACTTGGAAGATAAAGTAGGTAGAGCAAAAAGAGGGGTGGTCTTGCACTTTCCTACTATCTCCTTGCTTGGGGTGTCTGTACTAAAACAGTGACTCTGTTTAAAATCTTTTTTTCTCAAAAAGCTGCCCTCCAGATAACAATTCCATTCCTAGGTCATGCTGGCTAGGAAAATCTAATATAGAGAGGGCATCGGGTTAGGAAGCAGGATCTACAACTACAGTTCTTATAGCACAAACTTTAGTAGTTTGATTTAAAAAAAAGAAAACTGTTCTGTCCCTCTAAGTTATTTGGATCCTGCAGGATAAATTTTCTACATTTTAAAACACAGATCAGTTCAAATCAGTTCTCTGATTTGAATTACACTAATAGTGCAAGCTATAGATAGATAGATAGATAGATAGATAGATAGATAGATAGATAGATAGATAGATAGATAGATAGATAGATAGATAGATAGATAGATAGATAGATAGATATAGCTATAGCTATAGCTATAGCTATAGCTATAGATAGATAGATAGATATAGATATAGATATAGATATAGATATAGATATAGATATAGATATAGATATAGATATAGATATAGATATAGATATAGATATATATACCTAGAGCCAGTTTGGTGTAGTGGTTAAGGCATCAGGCTAGAAACTGAGAGACTGTGAGTTCTAGTCTTGCCTTAGGCACAAATCCGGCTCCATGATCTTGGGCATGTCACTTTTTTTCAGCCCGCAACGGCAAAGCACTTTTGAAAAACTTGCTAAGAAAACTTCAAAGATTTATCCAGGCATTCTCAGAGAATTGGACACAATTGAACAGAAAAGTGGGGGGATCATAACTCCAGAATTATTTGCACAAAATTTACCTTTTCTCTTTAAAAGAAGAGAAAAGAAATTTAGCTTTGCAATGAAAGGGCTATATAAGGGACTCAGATTACTAACTCTGCCATGTGGACAGTCTTTTGAAAACAAGCTCATAATGAAATGTATTCATATATGCACCCTTTGATATAATCTTACGAATTACTTCCATTCCATTGCTTTGATTTTTGTCTCTCAAAGGGACACTTCAAGAGACTTATATTTATATATTCAGTTAGGCAAAATTCCTATCCTTATTCAACAGTCTCTACAAATACACATTTTTAAAAAAGAAGTAATAACAGATCAGTTGGGTAAGTTAGTACCTTCTTGTCTATTGCAGACTTTGGCAGCTAAAAATTGTAGGATAGGCATCTCTATACCTTTTCACAAAAGAGGAGAAGTCCAGAGCATTTTCCACTCAAATTGCTCATCTTAAAAGTATAGTATATACCAGTGGTGGCGAACCTTTTTAGGCTCGCGTGCCAAAAGGGGGGGGCGCGCTTGCGCGCGCTCGCGTGCCCACACCCATTCCCTCCCCCCAACGCATGCGCACAACACCCCCCATGCTGCCCCCTGCACATGCGCACACACACCCACCCCCACGCAAAGGCCTTACCGAAGCCTGGGACGACGAAACCGGCAAACCGGAAGTGCGGAAAAACACACTTCCGGTTTGCCGGTGAGCTGTTTTTTGCACTCCGGAGGGTTCGGGGAAGCTCCCTGAAGCTCCGGAATGCAAAAAACTACAAAATGGACAAACCGGAAGTGCGGAAAAGTGCACTTCCGGTTTGTCCGTTTTGTAGTTTTTTGCATTCCAGAGCTTCAGGGAGCTTCCCCGAACCCTCCGGAGTGCAAAAAACAGCTCACCGGCAAACCGGAAGTGCGTTTTTCCGCACTTCCGGTTTGCTGGTGGGAACCCTCGCGTGCCGGCCGCTATGGCTCCGCATGCCACCTGTGGCACGCGTGCCATAGGTTCGCCACCACGGGTATATACTGTACTGTATTCATGGCACAGTATTTTTGCTAGGGCTTCAGTGTTGCTGTAGGAGTGCAGTAGAAATGTCACTAAAGGGCAAAAATAACCAGACTTGCATACGGGTTCATTTTTCAAACTTTTGTACTAAAATTTTGGACAACCTTTCAATTGAATGTTTGGAAACCAGAACTTGAAAATCTGTCGGGTGCGAAGAATCAGGACCACACAATAAGTTCCAGTTAAGCTGATTTATTGCCCATGCCTATACACAAGAATTTAGTCACCTAACAGTCAGCACTAAATTGGCGCTAGACAAGAGTTAACAGAATTCAAGAGGGATTTGACTTAAATCATTTGTGGGAGCATAATGACTCCAGGCTGATTCCTCTCTTGACTCCACCCCAAGGCTCAGCCATTCCTTCTACAAAATCATAGATTTTGATCTCTAGCATTGAATTTGCAATGATGCAGCTATTAAGTTTTCTTTCTAGATTAGTTTCAATGATGTGCAGTGAGTGAGTAAGTTTTATAGACATAAAACCAGAAAGCAGATCATGCCAGCAATCTATTTAAATATATGGAGAGTATGCAATAATGTTTTATTAAAATATATTAAACCTGAAGGCAGACTTGGCTCACTATATACTTGATTTGCTGTTTTGGGTTTTTTTGCAACCAGGTGGGGAAGGGTAAGAGCATGCCAGAGAAAAAGTTAATGTGTTCTTGAAAACTAATTATTATATAATTAGTTACAACAGGATATATGCAATTGAGTAATAATGTTCTGGGTGTGTCAGGCAGTTATTGTCACTGCCAACACTCATTTGGAGAGGAATTAAGCTTACACAGGGATTTACACCCTGAGCAATTGTTGCGATAATCATAAACAGTTTAAATGCTAATTACTTTAATAAATATTTCTGTCCATATTGTAAATTAAGCCTTCTTACCAAAATGCAGTTGCTAGACATAGGATGATTACTTAAATATCTCCCATATCAAGAAGACGTATACTTATCATTTCATAATTTAAACCACACCCAACTTTACAAACTAAGCAAAATTTTGATCACAACTTCATTACTTAATTTCCAAGACTTCAGCACAAGTAGACAACTTTCTCCTTTTCCTCTCCCATTCATATAATGTATATATGTGCATCTCAATTTTCCTTCCCCTCGTCCCATCCCCACTCATTAAAAACGTCCTATTGAGATATAATTCCAGGTCAATAGGTTGGAATTAATTGGGCTGTGATTAAGTTTGAGAGAAAGTTCTAGCTTGTGAAACAAGAGCAGCTTGATGAAACACAAAAGGAGGATGACAATACTTGAAGGTGCTATTGATTACAAGTCCTCTAAGAACTAAACCTCACTACAGTTCAAGGAAATGGTCTTATCTGGCCCCCCAAAAAAATTGAATATTAGGGGAAAGAGTAGACCAATTTCCCTTTGAAACATACTTAAGTTCCGGAGACTCATATCTTAGGTCCCACTTAGAAGCTAAAACCCCATCAAGAAATATTAAAGAAGTAAATGTACTTAGGTAAAAAGAAACAACAGTCATCTATTTTTCTTCTTTAGTGCTGATAAGATATTGTAACAAAAGTATTGAACTAGTTGAACTAATACAAATTCCCATATGGCTCATTAATTTCATCTTAATCTAGCAATATGCACATTTTGTGATGTGAATTCTTGTAGAAAAGTAAAAATAACTGGAATAATTATATTATTATTATCATCAACAATAACAACTACCGCCATAGCAAAATATTTGGCAGTGAACCATAGGATACTTGAATACAGAAAGACTGGGTTGATTTTTGCTTTAACATTAGAATTGCCAAATAATGTTTTGTGACCAAGATTAAAATTTGTATTTAGCTGGTTGTCTTTTCCTTTGAGCATTAATGCAAATTGAATTGACTCTGAAGTGAAGGATAAATTTGTTTGTAACTTGTGTTGCAAATAAGAGACAGCAGGAAGATGGAGGAAGAGGAGAGGAGGAGGAGGAGGAGGAGGAGGAGGAGGAGGAGGAGGAGGAGGAGGAGGAGGAGGAGAACTATTGGCAGAAAACCCAATAAGTGTGTTTGAATGGAGAAAGAATTGAGACCACAGATTAATTCAAGAACCGCTCTTGTCCTCAAAAATGTTGTGATTGAATGTAAATCCTTAAAAGTCTCTCCAACTTGGGACGTTGATTCAAGTGTCTTTAGGAGCTCTTCAATAGCATTCAGAAAGCAAAACTATTTATTTTTTCAACATGAGTAACACAACCAGAACATATTATACAAACGCTTCTGAAAAGCTAGAAAAATAACAAGTACCTTACTTTCATACATTACTTGTTTTAAAATTCTGAGTTAGAGGATCTGAAAAGGCACATATTTTTTTCTGAAAACATAATTCTTCGTACCATCTAAGATATAAAAAAGATGTGTCTTTTGTGGCAAAAGCAGTTACTAAACTATTCTGTGACTCATGTCCTTTCTTTCTCTCATTTGAACATGCTTTTTTTTCTGAAAAATGATTAGAAATAGCATTCAGGTATAGTTTAAGAAATGTTATCTGGACTATTTGTATAGGACTTGTAACATTTCCTCTGAGAGACAAAAGCATTTGGCAAATGAGTTCTGCCCAAAAAAAACCCCAATAATTTTGAAATTGACTATCTTATATGTGGTATGTTGGCACCTAATAATCCCCTATAGTTACAGCAGGGAACGGGAGTTTATTCAGAAGAGTTAAAAGAGTCAAGATGGTGGCCTTGGCTATAAAATAAAAGCCACGTATCCATGTTATGTGCCTCACAACGCATGTAAAAAAGAGATGGAGATTGAGCATATGCTTGTGGCCATCATCTTGACTGATTTGACCCCCTTCCCCAATGGGAAACCCTTCGTGGAAGAAATGTTTAGAAAAATCAATCCGTTTGAAAGGGGTTGAGGGGTTGAGGAAAGCAGGTTTACTGTGAGAAGGTTGGGAATGTACTGTATATGTAATTGTGCGTGTGTGTGTGTGTGTGTGTATGTACAGTAAAACCACAGAAGATGGCTCAAATAATATAAATACCTCGATAATGACAGACTTTATGCTGGAAATGTGAACAGCAAGAAGGGACATTTTATCATGTTTGTGGATGAGTGAAAAAGGTAGATTCTGGATTCAAATACACATACTGATTCAGAGGATTTTAAATATGTGCAATTGACACTAGAGGTTCTTTTGGGAGGGAATAGCAATAGCAATAGCATTTCGACTTATATACCACTTTACAGTGCTTTACAGCCCTCTATAAGCGGTTTATAGAGTCAGCATATTGCCCGCAACAATCTGGGTCCTCATTTTACCCACTTCGGAAGGATAGAAGGCTGAGTCAACCTTGAGCCTGGTGGGATTTGAACTGTCAAATTGCAGGCAGCTGGCAGGCAGCAGAAGTAGCCTGCAGTACTGCACTCTAACCACTGCGCCACCGAGGCTCTTATGGACAAACAGCTGGAAAAAAGTGTTTTGTACATAATTACAGTGAGATTATTGTATGTACAAATATGAAAAGATTTGGCCTTATCCACAGTGGAGGAATGAAAATGATGGAACTTGCTATTTGCAACTATTAGAAAGCTAGTAGCATTGGTGGATAAAATGGATCAACTCATATTTTGATAAATAAAAGGAACCCTAACATTACAGCTTTAAAAGTTTACCAAAAACAGTAACTAAAGAAATTCAGACGTTTACCATTTTATGATGTGCTTCATTATCTTGTCTTGACCTTGGAGAAAACGTGCTGTCTTGTTAATCTATACACCTATACTGTGAAGCAGAATGGCCTAAGTTCATTTTAAAATGACTTTTTTAAAAAAATATTGTCATTATCTTTTGCAAGAAGAGATTTGGGGATGCTTTCTACCTAATCTTAGATAAGTAAAGACTTGGCAGTATGAGAACCATCTGTCTGCCTAAAACTGATATGCTGTCTTTTGACCTCCATTCCTTCTTCATTACATCCTTGGTTTAAAAGATATTAAAAATCTGTATTTTAATGCTGTTATTTTAACTGTTATTAAAACTTTACTGTAGTTGTTTTTTATTACTTTCTTGTGGCTGGCAAATCTTGTCCTTGGGGAATATTCTTGGCAAATGCGCATCCTTAGTCCAGAAGTATTATTTTTATTTCCCTTGGGAATTCCAATAGAATCCTTCACAGGCCCCAAGCGTTCCCTACAAATCTTGGGCAAAAAGATATGGGTGATTAAAGTACACACACACAAAAAACACGCACGTTACATGCTAAGTACTTATAAAAGACAGTATTGTTTTCACGTAGTTATTTAAAATAACAGCAAAAGCAAGAGCTGCGTTTGCCACCATAATGCAATTGCTGAATTTGTAAAGATCCATCCATTTTCCAAGTCTAACTTTTCCAGACGTAGTTTGGTTCTTCTGGAAGGGTTTTGGTCTTGTTTTGATGTGGTCAGGAGGTAAAATGGAACACTTCAGAGTTGCTTAGAGCAGAGGTTTTCATACATCACACCACCTTTGGTTTTTTTTTCTATTTACTTCTACCACTGAAAACATTTTGTTAAAGAGGTTATATAATTGTTCCCATTCACTTGTTGTGCAAATGTGATTTGGGTGATGTGGGGTTGGAATTAAATCAAGTTCCAGTCTTCTATTTAGTAAAATATAATAGATAAATTTATTTACAATCTAGAACATTGCAAAATATAGAACTGGAAGATTGCTGAGAGGTGATTCCACTTCAGCATTCAGATAGAGTTAATTACACTTAACTTGTAACAACTCTTGATAGACACTAACTCTGCCATTATCAAGGTATTTATACTATTTGAGCTCTCTTCTGAGGTTTTCTGTACTTTTTAATATTTTCTTTATTTTCACAGCAACACACTGCCAACACACTAGGTAGAGAAGTCAGGTAACATGACCAAATGAACTGAATTATTGTAAAGCTGCATTAACAACTTTAATTTTGAAAATCTTAAAGTACAAATCTCCCACTGTCTCATTTACAGTCTGAGAAACTAGGGAGAGTCCTTTCAATTTTGTCTTGTTCCCTTAATACTTTCATCTCAAATGGCCTTTTGTAGTTACAATAAGCTTCACAATCAGCACCTCTATGGTTACAGTCAGAATCATACAGTAGTCTGATTCATATTACCTTTATCTTTAAAAATCCACCAATGTTTTGCAGTCTTTAATAGTAAACAAAAAACTCCCACAATCTTGGGAGTCTATTTTAATTCCAATTTATTTTTTAAAAATCTTTCAAAAGAACTATCTTTTTTATCTGTTATAAACTTTCTTACATTTACTCTTTGTTAAGCTTTTTGCCAAAAGTTTTTAAGTCTTTCAAATCTTTTCTTCCCCTTTCTCCTTATTGTGCCATTCAGAAAATCTCTCTTCAGCTGTTACATGCAAAATTGTTTCAGAAATGGGGCTCGTGCAAACCTTAGGTCCATATATTATTAGGACACCAGTAGTTCATTATTTGTTTGTACCCATCATTTAATACCAATATCATACGTATCACACTCATTTGAGTAAGAAGATTAAATCTTAGTAAAATACTAATTTTAATTGTTGTAGTTTTACCTAGCCAAGACAATTTTCCCCAATTTGTTGTTACCCTTTTCCAAGTTGGTAAGTAGTTTTTACATAAATCCCAATTAATTTTTGTCATACAAATTCCTAGATATTTCTCCTGTTTTATAGTGATGTTAAATTCCAAAAATATGTACGGCTTTCTTTCCTCTGCCAAATTCCAGATCAACAGTTTAGTTTTACCTTTCTTAATCTAATAACCTGATATGAAATCATGTTGTAGTACACATTCCCTGAACAATACTAAGAAATCCTTCTGCTGGGTAACTGTAAATCTCATCATCAGAGTATAATTTTAGTTTATGTTCTTGAGTTGCTAATTTAACTCCTTGGATTTTATTTCCCTGACATGTTTTCATTGCTAATGGGTCTAATGCCAGTAAAAATAAAGAGAAAAAAGGGCAACCTTGTCTTGTCCACTTCAGTATATTACACTGTTGTGATAAAAGCTATTTAATACTATTTATTCTTTTATAAATGCCCATGTCCGAGTTTAAAAACAATTATTTGTGTTATGCAGAAGCCAGTTAGTTTTTAAAACAGAGAATGAAAGTTCTTGGGTTGCAAATCACACTGTCAAAGTGGCTAGCTTTTGGCTTAACACAATGATTGAACCAAGCCATCATTTATAAAGGATAGCATACACCTAGTATGACCCAAACCAACACTGTTTGAAAATAATAATAAATTATCCATGGTCTAGCATAATCATAAATCCAGCTAGGTGAATGAATGTATGGACATATTTATTCTCTGCTTTAGTTGCCTATGTTCTTTGTGGTAAGCTATTTTTATCAACGTAGTTCCAAGAAGAAATTGAAGGAAGACTCAACTTCTAAGGAATTCTAATTGCTAAGGAGGCATCACACTTTTTATATTGGGAATGCTTCTATCAATTTCACCTTGGAAAGCAAGATCTTCTATGATCAAACAGCTTGGAAATTGTTCTGCCTGAAACCCAAATGTCTCTATTGGATTCCTCCAAAGTCAAATGGGCAGTTTGATGCATTGCCTGTGACAGCTTCCTGGGGCTTTTCAGGGCTTCGAGGTATGGACAGATCATAAAAACCTCTGGGGTGCATTAGGTGAAACTCAAAATCTCACTAAGAAAACAGATGAAATCAGAAGCTGAAGAAAGCAAATGTGGATCGAAGAGGTAAGAGGCCAGATAACAAGGAGAAGAGAAGCAAGGCTGAATTGATGCTCAGAAGTGAGAGGTGCAATCTGAAATTCCAAGGAATTAAAATCAAACGGCATAAGCTGATTATTTTATTTATTTATTTATTTATTTGTCAAACATGTACAGGATAGTAGTAGTTTGTATAAATATAACATAAGTAAAAAGTAACGATAAAAGAGGACAATAGGACAGGGACGGTAAGCACAGTGGTGCGCTTATCACGCCCCTTACAGACCTCTTAGAAATGGGGAGAGGTCTACTGTAGACAGTCTAAGGTTAAAGTTTTTGGGGTTTGGGGAAGAAACCACAGAGTCAAGTAGGCATTGATCACTCTGTTGCTGAAGTCGTATTTTCTGCAGTCGAGTTTGGAGCAGTTTACATTTAGTTTGAATCTATTACGTGCTCGTGTATTGCTGCGGTTGAGGCTGAAGTAGTCATTAACAGGAAGGACATTTTGGTGTATGATTTTATGAACTACATTTAGATCAGATCGGAGGCGACGTAGTTGTAAATTGTCTAATCCCAGTATTTCAAGTCTGGTGGAATAAGGTATTTTGTTGCGAGCGGAGGAGTGAAGGACTCTTCTTGTGAAATATTTCTGGGCTCTCTCGATTGTATTTATGTCTGATTAACAATGTATGAATGAATTAATGAATTTTTTTTATAATCAGAGTTTCTCCAGCTATTCCTCCATTCCACTGTTGATCTTTCACTCTGAAACAAATGTAGACGTTTTCCGAAAACATTAGTCTTTAGTCTCAAGGACATATTCCCAGTCCAGGGTAGATGCAGATGGCAGGGATTTTTTTCTCCTTATCATCCATTGTTCTGAAATCAACCACTGATGCCTTCCTCTGTAGAAGAGACATTAGCTGGATCTGTAATAGAAAAGTGCAATGACATCAGAGAAAGCAACTGTAGTATGTCCCAGGAGATACTGCAGTGGACAGGAAGAGAAGTAACTTTGGAGAAGGAAACAAAATGGAAATTGTGAGAGTGCTTTGTCTGAAACTTATATAATAAAGTGTGTTAAGTTATAAATTATTCTGATAGCTTTATTAAGAATCCTGTAAGAAAAAAAACAGCAACACCTATAACAGCCAAATATCCTCACACATATATTAAACAAGGAAAATACCACTGCTTTTCCAAATATTAATTATCTATCTGTATCTATCAATGACACGAAGAATGAGAACAACCAAAGCTTTCAAATTACCCTCTTTATAGATCCTCTTGTAAAATATTGGCCCACAGCACTCCCATCTAAAGAAGCGGTTGACAAAGATCCTATCTATTTTTAAATGGAAAGAGAAAACGTTAACAGTGGTATAGAAGGTGATTCTTTTTATACATCCAAGACATGCATTACTTTTAAGATATTGCTATCTTTATTTCATATGCATTAATAGTATAACAATAAAGTGTGTAGGCCTAGGATCTTAACATTTGAATATCTGATGCTGATGAATTCAAGAGATTTGAAAAATTTATTTAGTGGACAATGCAATCCAGGGAGGAGAAGGAAGAGGAAAGGAAGGAAGGAAGGGCAAAATCCTGTTGAATTTATTTTAAAAAGGGAATCTAGTTGGTTGAAAGACAGATTCATTCATTCCCATTTACCTGTTTCTGAAGGTTCCCCCCCCCCTTAAATGTTAGGCACAAGCAACCAGATTCATATGTGTAGAATTCAAACTACCGTATTTTTCGGAGTATAAGATGCACCGGAGTATAAGACGCACCCTAGTTTTTGGGGAGGAAAATAGGGGGGGGAAATCTGCCTACCAGGTATTCATCTGGCTAGCGTCCTTAGTCTGGTCAGCTTCAGCACATTATTTTATCCCCTGGTTAGGACTTAAAAAAAACCTTCTTCGGAGAGAGTAACAATGAAAGAGCCTGCAAGCCAGTAAGAGCTGGGAAGATCATTAGCACCTGGTTAGGGCTAGAAAAAAACTTATTTGGAGCAAGTAGAGCAATGAAAAAAAACCTGCAAAGACTTAGGGCTGGAAAAACATTCTTCGGAGAGAGTAACAATGAAAGAGCCTGCAAGCCAGTAAGAGCTGGGAAGATAGATAGCACCTGGTTAGGGCTAGAAAAAAACTTATTCGGAGCAAGTAGAGCAATGAAAAAAACCCTTCAAAGACTTAGGGCTGGAAAAACATTCTTCGGAGAGAGTAACAATGAAAAAGCCTGCAAGGTAAGAGCTGGGAAGATCTGTTAGCACCTAGTTAGGGCTGGAAAAAAAGCTACATTCGAAGTATAGGTTGCACCCAAATTTTCAGCCACTTTTAGGGAGGAAAAAGGTGCGTTTTATACTCTGAAAAATACGGTAGCTACTTTATTGCATTCCCCCTATAGTACAGGAATCTCTCTATACTACAAAGCCTATAGTTAAGGCTCTATGGAGCTTAAGGGGGGGGGAGGGGGTGTCAGTCCTGGATCTCTTGTTGCTGTGCAACAATTCAAGGATAATTCCCTGCTTGAGTCTTCCTGCCTGCCTGATTGGGTATTTCCCATCATATATATATATATATATATATATACGGAGTGAAACTCTGATGCAAGTATGTGTATGGAGTATGTGCATAGTCCCTAAGAGATCAGAAGACAGTCACTTTGATCATCCATCTGGATCAAACTGGACATATTCCAGACCACCCCATTACTAGCAGTCAATGGCATTGCTTTAATGATATTTTATCCTCCATATTATTTCAAGAGCTTTATTCTACTTAATGAATTCCACCCTCCAAAAAGGATCTTGTTACCCTTCCAGAGCTTTCATATAGTTCAAACTGAAAGAGCTTCTAGAATGTGTCCCTTCCCCAGTATGGCGGATGGGTTGACCTCCTTCTACTGAAATTCACTGTTCAAATAAATAATTGCTCTTCTCCATTTTGTTGAGTATTTCAGTAAATAAAATTCTCTCCATGTCTCCAGTCTGTAATTTTTCACTTGCTTTTTGTTGGTGGCTTTGGAAATATACCAATGGGGGAAGAGCATCAGTCATAATGTAGCATAATTCATAATGCTTATGCAGAGAGTATGTTAATTTATAAATTTCTTTAAACTCTCCTCAATTGGCCAAATGATGTCTCTTTTACAGGAATTCACTAAGTGCTCAGGTTTAGTATTTGTTAATTGAGGTAAAACTCTTAAAGCCATTAGACAATTTAAATGTAGCTCTCTTTGAGCAATATCCTTTATTGGATTCCCCCATTATCCTTTAAATATCTTAGTGAGCAAGGGGATAAAATTAGAAAGAATTTGTTTGCTTTAAATTGCCAGCCTCTGCTTGATAAAACTATTAGCTATTTAGCTAATTGGACGGCTCTTCCATTATCATTAATTGGCAGAATTAATACAATTAAAATGGTGGCTTTATCTAAATGTTTGTGTTTATTTCAACGTGTTCCCATCAAGCTCCCTAACATGTTTTGAAAGCTTTCAATTCTCCAATTAGCTTTGTGGCTTTTCAGGGTTAGAGCTAAGATTAATTTGGAAACTCTGCAACTTCTCTTACAGTCAGCTGGGATGGCTTATTTCTGCTTGTAAACTTACTTATTATAATAAGTTATTCCCTGATACAAAGCTTCCTGTCATGGTGCCAAATGGTGAATCAAGCACATTAACCACAGGGCTAGATTAATGAGAGCAGGAAGAGCTTTTCTGAACACCGAAGTTTCTTGCACAATAATTACATAGTTGTTCTGCCAGGTCTAAACTTATCTACCCAAATTAGTAAATCTCATTTTTCCACTCTTCAAATACCATCGTTTTTCTTTTTCAGGAGTAAAATGCAATACATTGAGCCATACCATGATGCCGTGCAACAACCAATGTTGTGTGCTATTCAGTTAGTCAAACCTCATAAATCATAATTTTGTTTGTTCAAAGCACTTAGCTCACATTATCTCAGGAGCCCTTACAGTTCATAAAGTAGGCCAATCATAAGCCTCTTTTGCAATGAGAGTCCATGATTAACTTGAGGGCTAACCTAAGACAATCTACTGATCTTATGGCAGGAAAAGAATATGAACTGTAGCTTTAGGGTTCTCATTCAATCTCTCAGACCATAATCCTAAAATTGTACATTTACTTGGAAGTAAATTCCAATAACCATGATCAGATATAGATGATGATCTGCACTGTTACAAGTTATATTTGTTTATTAACATTGTTCTGACTACATCAGAGGGGGGCTCCTCCCGGTTTGGACCGGTTCTATAGAACCGGTAGTAACTTGGCGGCCTGGGTCGCTGGAACCGGCAGCAACCCAGGCCTGCCACGCCCCTGAGCCGGTTCTCTCAGCAGTACCATAGGCAGCGCCATCTTGCTTTTTACTTCTGCGCATGCGCAGCTGCTTTTTTTAAGTACTGCGCATGCGTGCGCTCGCACGGCACATCCCTGAGCGAACCGGCAGCAAAGAAAACCGGAACCCACCCCTGGACTGCATGAATTGTTATATGCTATCATTCTTATCACACTTGCTGTATACAATTAGGGCTGACTAATTAGGCTACTACAAATACCAGGTGGCCCTGAAGAAAGACAGCTTTTTCCCAGGATCACTTATTTCCTTTCTAAGCTCCATTATGATAAGAATGTACCTCTCCCATACAGTAGAACTAGTACACTATTGGTAAAACTGTGGGCTACTTTCACACATGACTTTTTCTCAGGTGGCTTTCTGCTATCAGCATCCTGCCGTGCATCCTTACAAATGTGCCCTAAGACAAGAACAGCTGGTAGTTACTCTGTCAGGCTACCCTTTCATTTTCAAGGCCTGTCCCTGACATAGAAAACACCAGCTGTCACCAAGTGTACTTAGAAACATTTTCCATGTGAAACTGACAAGCTAAAAGAATCTTGTCATGTCCCTACCTTTTTCTGGAGTAATGTGTGAATCTTTCCTAAGTGCCAGCAGAGACAGGAGTCTGACTTATGAATCAGAACATAACATAGATACTTATTCTAAACTATTGCCAAAAATTAGCATACGTCCTTTAGAACCCAGCAGGTTGTCAGGTTCTAAAAGATGCCAAAGGTATTTATTCCAGATTCAACATCAATTTATAGTAAACATAAGAAACTGGTGGCAAGGTAGAATCAATTCTTTTGGGCTTTGATTGCCTAATGATAACACTGGAGCAATTTTCTTGACATTTACTAGGTATTTGGGGATTCAACTCAAATAAGCTCCAGTCACTGTGATAAACAATTAGAAAGTGGGGAGCGTTGTAATAATGGAAGTCCAACACACCTGAAGGGCACAGGGTTGGGGAAGGTTGATTTAAAGGAAATGACCCATGCAAGAAGGCACTCTCTTGGGTGGTACAGAGCAGCATGTACTGGCTTCATAGTTGTCTCCATCTGTTATCAAATCCTTGAAGATTACCATATTTTTCGGAGTATAAGACGCACCGGAGTATAAGACACACCTTAGTTTTTGGGGAGGAAAATAGGGGGGAAATCTGCCTACCAGGTATTCATCTGGCTAGCGTCCTTAGTCTGGTCAGCTTCAGCGCATTATTTTATCCCCTGATTAGGGCTTAAAAAAACCGTATTTGGAGTGAGTAGCAATGAAAAAAAAGCCTGCAAAGACTTAGGGCTGGAAAAAAACCTCCTTCCGAGAGAATAACAATGAAAAAGCCTGTAAGAACCGGGAAGATCGTTAGTGCCTTGTTTGGGCTGGAAAAAAAAGCTTTGAAAAAGCTACATTCAAAGTATAAGACGCACCCAAATTTTCAGCCTCTTTTAGGGTGGAAAAAGGTGCGTCTTATACTCTGAAAAATGCGGTACTTTGCTGAAGTGGCATCTAAAAATCTGGTCAGTTCAGAAACCACATCAGCGAAACATGGAGGACACTGCCAGACTGGTGAGTGGTCTGTCCTGCCTTCATAAAAGCATTTGGGTCACTGCTAGATACTTGGGATAACAGTCCAATAATTCTTGACAACCAGTCCTTCCATCTTGATTGGAAACTTCTCCAGTACTGCTTTCTCTGATTAGAAAATGCCCTTAAACCCTTATTCCACATGGGCTACAAACATTCAGATAACCATTAGATGGCAACAAGGGATGTAGAAAATGCTTAACTCTTTGCTACCAATTGATGATTGTCTAGATCAGGGGTGTCGAACTTGCAGTTTCACATTGTCGTCATGTGATGTATCACGACTTTTTTCCCCTTCGCTAAACCAGGGATGGGTGTAGCCAGTGTGTGATACATCCGGTCCATGGTCCACGAGTTTGATACCCCTAGATTTTTGTCTAGATTTTTGCAACCTAGATATGGGCCCTAACTGTGGCCTACTTTTCTATCAGCATTTCCTGTCATATACAATTCTCTACATGTCTAGTTAGAAGAAGCCGAGATGGTGCAGTGGTTAAATGCAGCACTGCAGGCTACTGCTAGTTCAGCAGTTCAGCTGTTCAAATCTCACTGGCTCAAGGTTGACTCAGCCTTCCATCCTTCCGAGGTGGGTAAAATGAGGACCCAGATTGTTGGGGGCAATATGCTGAACTCTGTAAACCGCTTAGAGAGGGCTGTAAAGCACTATGAAGCGGTATATAAGTAAGTGCTATTGCTATTGCTAAATGCCACTGAATTCAGTAGGATTCACTTCTGGTTAAAGAACTATGAGGATAGCCTGTTGGGGAAACTGTGATACCCAAAGTTCTCCCCATAAACAGAACTATTTGGATTTAGAAGAAGTCCTTAGGCTCTTCACAACCGCAGGACTACTTTGGTGTTCACTGAAAGTACTCACATAATTCTTTAGGATCCTTTACAAGTAGAAAGAAAAGAAAAAGGAGATGATCGATTAAAGTTTCTCTGTTAAAAAATGTGCTTTTTGGAAGTGCATAGAACATGGGTGTCAAATTTGTGGCATCACATTGCTGTCACATGATGTTTCATGACGTTTTTTTCTCTTCACGGAGCTGGGGTGGACGTGGCCTGTGCATGAAGTTCTGGATTAAACAAAGGAGTCCTCCAAATTGCATTTCTTGCTCCAACAGAATTAATTTAAACATCTGCTTTGTTCCTTGTTTTGTAATGATAACCTTATTGCTAAATGTCATCACTTGGTGTCTGTGTGTGTGTGTGTGTGTGTGTGTGTGTGTGTGTGTGTGTGTGTGTGTGTGTGTGTGTGTGTGTGAGAGAGAGAGAGAGAGAGAGAGAGAGAGAGAGAGAGAGAGAGAGAGAGAGAGAGAGAGAGAGAGAGAGAGAGAGAGAGAGAGAGAGAGAGAAGACAGATTTTGTTTTATTATCCCCTTTATCTGTCACAAGGTTGTATTGGCCTGTATTTTGGAAAAGGTAAGCACTTGAATAGTCAGGATTTGCTCAAGGGTGAAAAATAGGGGAAAAAATGAAATGGTGATTTATGGATTTGCTGATTAAGAAAGGTTGAATATGGGACAGAAGGGAACAATTTAATGTAATTTTAGAGAGGGAGGATACTAAGTTTGTTTGTAATTGCTGAATGAAGATCAGAAGTTTCTTTAATTATCTTTTTCTATGTGTATTGCTTTTCACAATTTTCCTTTTTTCTCTTTTTCTTAATTTTCTCTGTTTATCTGTTATTTCTTTAAAAAAAATTCTAGTAAAAATCATATATTAAAAAATAGTTTTGGTGAAGGGTGAGAAAGGTTTCCCCTGAGAAAGGAGTTGTCGGGGCCCAGCACCCAAATGGTTTTGGTGCCAACATCTCTATCTTGAAACACCTCATGTACAGGTATTGTAGTTCAAGTAGCTCTTGATTTACGACTAGTTCACTTAAGGATAATTTGCATTTATGATGGCTATGGAATGAGGGCATTATGGCCCATAGAACACCCCTCCAAGGTCACATGACTGCATGTGAGGTGCTTAGTAATCGGTCGCCTTTACAACGGGTTGAAGAATTCCAGTCACATGACTGCAATTCATGACAGTTTTTGCTAGTTTCCAACAAAAAAATGCCCATTCAAATGAATGGATTCACACTTATGACTGTCATATTCACGTCATGATTTCTGTAAAAAAGGCCATGAAATTATTTCCAATCATGTGGGCACCTTGACTTATGACTGGCGTGAATAATGATCGGATTTCCAGTCCCAGTTCCAATCATCAATTCTTTTTAAGACCGAATGCTACATACAGTATGTTCCAGTCAAAAGCATGTATAGTCTCATTTGACTTCTTGAGGACTACCTACGATATAATGACAGGAATGTAGGAAACTACTTTATATTGACTCTGAAATTAGCCCTCTGGAATTCCTATCTGGTATGTTTACAACCCTCTGAAGATTTCAAGAACTGAAGCTGAGATCTGTTCTACATTGAGTTAGAACCTGGTTCCATATGCTTCTGAGCTGATGCACAATCGGCTGTCCATAGCACAGCCACAGAAGTGAAGTGACAACCATGCAATCTTCCTTACATGCATCACCATGCACATAAACAAGGGATGTGACTTTGATTGCATCCTTGTGGCTGCCATTTTAACTTTTTTTCCTCAAACTGCCAAGATGTCAATGCACAATAATATTCACTTTCATTTGAGTAATCCCTTCTTACCCTTTCAAGGTACTTTTACAATGTCAGGTTTAGAGAGACTATAACTTGGGCTACCAAATTAGGAAATGTTCTCCATCACTGGAGGCTTTTAAGAGGAGACTAGACAGCCATTTGTCTGAAATGGTATAGGGCAGGGGTGTCAAACACAGGATGGCCCGCGGAGCCATCCTGGAAAATATAAGACGCCAGCCAGCATGGCTTCAGCCCGGTCTACCCAATGCGAAGAGGAAACATCAGACCAGCGTGGCTTTGGCCCGGTCTACCCAATGCAAAGAGGAAACATGCCAGCAGTTTGGGAAACGATGTCAAGCTGGCCACGCCCACCCAGTCAGCCACACCCACCCAGTCGGCCACACTCACCCAGTCGGCCACACCTGCCCAGCCCCCCCGAAGTCAGCCACAGCCCTGATACGGCCCTCAATGAAATTGAGTTTGACACCCCTGGTATAGGGTGTTCTGCTTAAGCAGGAGGTTGGATTAGAAGACCTCCAAGGTCCCTTTCAACTCTGTTATTCTGTTATATTAGGAAATGTTGTCCATCTCCTTGCTGTTGACTAGCCCAGTAGCCCAGTTAAGGTAGCTCTAAATCCAGAGCTGGTTTGTTGTGTTTTAGAAAATACACCTTATATTTTGAGATTTTACAAAGTATTCTTTTAAGATGAAAATTGCATGCCTCTAATTACTGAGGGATATGATGGCATCATCTATGCTTCCACCCACATTCAGTCTTCTTGAAGAAGAAACAATGAGGAAAAATTAGGTGGCAATTTCACCAGGGATATCTCCTTTGTGCTTTCAAACCTGCTTTACAAGCACACATGCATTTTAAGGCCAATCTGTGATAAATATGCTTGTTATTATCTCAAAGGCCTTCCCTGTTTGCTCTCTGCTTCTCTGTTTATGAAATGCCATAACAAAAGTGAACTCACGCTTATGTGATTCTTCAGGGTGATGTTCCTGTGTGCCAGATGGGCACTTTCAGGCCTGTATGAGCGTGGATTATTTCATTTCCTGCATCTGGGACTCCAAATGGCTGTGCAAAATGGAACAAGAGAAAAGGCCTGGCTTTTTAAAGGGGTCTCTTTAGATCGGAGAACCTAAAGCAAAAGGCATGCTGTGTGTCGGTCATGCACAACACATGCACAGGTCTGAAGCGAAAACCTTTATCTCTGGGAACAAGGTAAAAATAAACAGTAACCAATATTAAGTGTCAGCTACAGAGAATGGGAAAGAGAAAAGAAAAAAATAAACTAGTCGCAATTTTTGGCTGGCTGTAGAAAATGAGTTTGAAATACTGGATTGTTATGGTGGGAAAGCTTTTCAGACTGAATTCCTAAGGAATCAGGCATGGCCCATGAGAAATGACTCAAAAGTCCTGGCATGGACCATATTGCCTTGACTTCCTTTGGATTGATCTAGCTGGAAAGTCTTATCAGAATCCATAATGGCCTCCTGCAGGTACATTTCAACTTGGATAACTTTATCCCTCTCACCTTGGTTTTCAAAGGTAGAGTAGCAAGCCTATTCTGCAAAGCAGTGCTCCCGTGGCAAACTCTGCTCAGTTTAGTAGAATCTGCTGGGAGACATAGCATTACCTAGCAGACCATGTTAGCATGTTTTACCAAGTGCTCTCATCTCAACTCATAAGTGAATTGGAAGTGAGTGATTGAGAACCTGCTACGCATCTAGAAATGTCATACTCAGTCCCCACTATATGCAGGTTCGGTTGGGCAGACTTTTATTCCTGATGATACCTCCAGAAGTCATAGAAGACTATGATCCCCATTGTCCTCAGCCAGCAGATCATGATAGATAAGGAGAAAAGTAGCAGCAGTCCAATATGTTTAGAGAGTACCAAAAAACCCAAAAATCTATCATTTCAGGACTGGGCAATGCAGATCAGCAATTTATGCAATGAACAACAACTCCAAATCAAGTATGGTTCTCTTGGAAGCCATTTTTTTCAATTAATTTAGAGTTGTTCCAAGAATATTGGCAATACTATGGAATTCTCTACATTGCGAGATCTTGGACAGTTTGCTGTGGTTCCATATGGATTATGGGAGCTATGGAATCCCCTGTGAATGATGAAGCTAAGCTCTATCCAAACTTGAGATTCAATAGGAGGGCAGTATTTACCCATAACTGAAATGTACCCTGTAGTCATTTCCATATAACAACTTTTAGCATCTAGAGCAGAGGTGGGATCCTGCCGGTGCAGTTAATAGCTGTTGTTTGGCGCAGAGCCGAAGACGCTGCTGCTGTTCGCGGAGCGGGAGCTTTCCCCGGGCGCTTTCCCCGCCCGCATGGATGCCGCCAATTGCGTTCTTTTGCCCTCTGCGCATGTGCAAAGCGTTCCGCATGCGCAGAGGGCAAAAGAACGCAATTGACGGCATCCATGCGGGCGGGGAAAGCGCCCGGGGAAAGCTCCCGCTCCACGAACGGCAGCAGCGTCTTCGGCTCTGCGCCGAACAACAGCTATTAACCGCACCGGCAATCAGAGGCAGGAACCCACCTCTGATCTAGAGCCATCCAACCTCTATTGAGGAAAAATAACAGTAGTGTAACAAACTTTACAACACTGCAATGATGGCTATCAAACTATTCCTCATAACTCTCTCATGAGGGAACGGCTTATGACTGTAATCCAATTCAAAGAAGATAGCTGGGCTCACACAAAGAATTTGCACTAACTGAAGCCATGCTATAGTTGCTAATTTTGGTCTTTGTACCCCAACATTAATTCATAAATCAAGATTTCAGAATTTCTTTCAGGATTAAAAGCACTTTGCCAGGTTGCTTTAAGAATATAGCAGGGTTCTTTTTGGGGGAAATGTATTCCTAATGTAGTTTCGTAGCTTTCTGGATCATGTCTAAGGATAACCTTGTGTAATAAAACTAAAATGTAAAAACAAATGGGAAACATAAGCAAATTTTGCAAAGGTTTATGAGTGACTGATTATCTTTTCTGGAAATGGGGGAGGAGCCAAACAGAGGGGAAAATGCAATTTTTACCTTGAATCTGTAAGTGTTAAAGCTAAAGTACCAAAAAGTGATAATTTTAGGATAGTATCATCTTTTAATCTGAGAAGGGCAAAAAAGAAGAAGAAGAAGAAGCAAGAAAAACAACATAAACACTTTCTGAAAAGAATTTGTGACAGAGTAAAATAATAAACAGCAGTTGCCTTCACGGTTTTGCATAAGATATTTACAAAGCGGAGCATATCAATGTTTGCTTTATGCATTTTCACATCCTGCTCAGTTTAAAGCAGCGATTTTCTGCAAGGACAACAGAGGGAAAAAACATGCTTTACACTGCTTATATTAATTACATTTTCATTACCCGTCATGTTTTCTACAGGCTTATGTATTATTACTGCAAAATGTAATGAAACAGAAAAGGGGAGGGAGGGGAGAAGAGAGGGAAAGAATGGACTTCTGGGAAAATTTCCAATTCTTGAAATGCAATGTTAATTGAGAGCTATTTTTAGGGCAGTGCAGAGAGTGTGGGACCCAGTGCCATCCGTCACAGGATGGGTATAAGCCAGAAGCTGTTGTGCTTCATTGGATGTGGTGCTCTCACTGATGGGAGGAGAAGGAGAAGGAGAAGGAGAAGGAGAAGGAGAAGGAGAAGGAGAAGAAGGAGGGAATTGGAAAAGAGAAGTACTGTCCTAGATATCTTCCCCATTCAATGGTTCTGTGCAAAGGCCGCAAAGCCAGCAGGCAAAGAAAGGATGCAGCTATGGACTCGTGCCAAAACCCAACAGGTCTGAGCTGTAAAGAGTTGAAGAAAGAGGCTGCCATGACAAGAGGTTAGATCAAATCAAAGCGAGCAGCTCCCTTCTCTTCCGTGGCCAACTTCCAGCTCTGCGAGGGAGCAGTGGTTCCAAATCAACATGCCGTCCGGAGCCCTGGATTGGAAATGTGATCCTTTAAATTTATATATCTTTCTCAAAGTCTGCCAAAAATCAATTATTTTAATTTGTATATAGCACAGGCATGTACTGATTCAAGTTTTCTTTTGAAGTAGGGTTTAAACAGCCAGCAAACAAAGCTCCTCACTCTTCTAAATGCAATAAAGAGGGAAAGGGAGGGGGGGGTTTCAAACGTGGAAAAGACCACAAGTTCTTGCTGTTGTCTTTGATCCCAGCAAGAAGACCCACAGAGCCAGTTCAAGCAAAACCAGGAACCCCTCGCCCAGCCATTTGACTGGAATTCCTGGAGTCAGCAAACACGTGACCCACCATTCTTCCTTCTTCAGGCATTTTGTTGCCATCTTGAAAGGCAGCTCTGTACCGGCTTGCTTCCCCCCTCCCCTTAAAAATCCCTATGGAATTATGGGCAACTTTGAACTATGAAGGAAAAACACAAATCCAGCAAATTTTTTGCATGGGAAATCTAGATACTTTTAGTTAGAAGTACTACGCTTATTCCCTGATAGGTCCTTGTGGGAGCTTACTTTTAGCATTTCTGGCTTGACCCCTGGAAGCCACCAGTGATATATACATGACATCTTCTTGGCTACAAGGTGTGGCCTCCCGCTGCCTTCTGTAGGATCTTTCTTCAACTTCCCACTTTACCTGTGGCATTTGCAGGTAGTCTCCCATCAGGGGCGGGTTCCTAAATTTTTTACTACCACTCTGTGGGCATGGCTTATTTTGTGGGTGTGGCTTGCCAGCCATGTGACTGGGTGGGTGTGGCTTCTCAGACTGCTGAAGGGAGGGGAACTGAGATAGGTCCTGCCACCCATTCCTCCTCCCCTCAGCAGCTCGAGAAGCCTCGAACGTGCGAAAATGCCTGGGATCATCACTGGCGTTCATGGCTTCTCGGACTGCTGAAGGGTGGGGAATGGAGATAGCTCCTGCCGCCCGTTCTTTCAGCGTCTCATGCGCTCCCTCAGCCATCCTCCCCTGCTTGGACTCACTGTGGGGTAGGAAGGCAGCGCATGCGCAGTGCTGGAAGCTCGGCTTCTGGGCATGAGCAGAAGAAATTTTTTTTTAAAAAATTATTTTTTTAAAAAAATGGCGGCACCCAGGCACCGGCAACCGACCGCACCGGTACTGTGACGTCACCAGCGGGCCGCTACCGGTGCTATAGAGTGGACCACACCGGTAGGAACCCACCACTGTCTCCCATCCAAGTGATAACCATTTTCTAAGAGTGCATTTGGGGCCAGAAGCATTGAGGGAATAATTGCTAGATAACAATTGCTTAGATTGTTTTAAATCAGCCTAGGTCAGCTGGCTGAAAATTGTTTTGCTGGATTGGGTCAGAGCCTAATGCCGACTCCCTAACCCAGTGTTTCTCAACCTTGACAATTTGAAGACAGGTGGACTTCAATACCCAGGATTCCCCACCTAGCATAGCTTGCTGGGGGATTCTGGGAGTTGAAGTCCACATATGTTCAAGTTGCCAAGGTTGAACAACACTGGCCTAACATAGCCCTTGGGGATGATAATGTGCCTGTTGGAAAAGATTTGTCACCTAATTGTAAAAGGTTATTTTAATATTTTTTTTAAAAAAAGGAGTACAAGGCCCCAGCCATACCTGTTTCCCACAATGCTTCTGGACCACACAGAAGCCCCAAATGCATTCTTAGAAAATAGCATGGTCGGTGGCTGCAGTCCAGTGTTCGGCTTGCCTTCTGTTAAATTGGTGTTTTGTGATTTGCCACAGCCACCATGGTACCATTTTGCTAGAGTACCCATAAAAATACTCTGAAAACTCCATATGTGTTCGCTGGCCCCCAAAGTTTAGGGCCTCTGGTCCAGCTTTCCAGCAGAAAGTGCAATCTACCTTATATTCACATGTTTGGCACTATGTAAACCCATTCCACCTTCCCCCAGAGAACAGTTAAATCAAGAAAAACGTTTACCGCAAATGCTAGACACACGTAGCACGCAATTCAGTTTTATGCTATTTTTCCCAAGTATATATATATATATATATATATATATATATATATATATATATATATATATATATATATATATATATATATATATATATATATATATATATATATATATATATATATATATATATATATTCTCTCTCCTCTCCTTCACTGGAAGGCGTTTTTATTTTAGAAAAATACTTGGAACGATCTAGGCTCTCCAATATATTTGTGTGCCAAATCTTTTTGTTTTGTTTTGTTTTCATTAAAAATACCATTTTCCTTAAGATAGCTGAAAACCTTAGATAGAGAATCTCCATTTCTGTGTGCAAAAGGTGGATTTCGTTCCCGCTGCCTTTCCTCCCCATCAGCGATCAGACTGTTTAGGGAGCTTCCAAACAAGCATTTTATTTTGGGCAATTGTTCTGCTTCATTCACAATTTTTTTTTTACAGGAAATGCTGATGTCCAAGTCTTACATTTGTAGCTCTCCTGTGATTTCTTATTGCTGTCTCATTCTTTTTTCCCCCAAAAAAGAAAAAGGTAGAAAATAAACAAAGCAACTGGAGATGTTTTATTTGGTAATGCTAAGAACTGTCTGTCCAGAAGGGCAAAAAATAAAGCATTTCTATGTAAATGTTGTGGTATTCCAGCAGAACCTATACCAGTGATGGCGAACCTATGGCACGGGTGCCACAAGTGGCACACGGAGCCATATCTGCCGGCACGCGAGCCGTTGCCCTAGCTCAGCTCCAGTGCGCATGTGAGTGCCTGCCAGCTGATTTTTGGCTCGTGCGGAGGCTCTGGGAGGGCAATTTCGGCCTCCGGAGGGCGTCCGGGATGGCAGGGGGAGCGTTTTTGCCCTCCCCAAGCTCCAAGAAAGCCTCTGGAGCCTGGGGAGGGCAAAAAATTGGACTACTGGGCCCACTGGAAGTCGGGAAACGGGGAAGTGGGGGGTCACGCATGCATGTGCAGGCAAGTGGGGGGCTTTGAATTATGGGTGTGGGCACGCAAGCACGTGCGATAGTGCGTGCGCGCACTATTTCGGCACCCGAGGAAAAAAAGGTTCGCCATCACTGACCTATACCCTGCCTGCTGCAGGTCAACACAATGGAAAAAGATTCTATTCCTACATGGTTTTCTGTTGAAACTGTTTGATTTCATCATCCAATTCTTTGAACTCAAGACTACATTAACACACTTTTCAGAATTACATAATTTCTACTTGTGGACTATTTCAAATCTGCCATAGCAACCTGAAGGTCCCAGTTCCAAAGCAGATGGGCCAAGCTTTTAAGAATTTTAAAGGGTAAAATAGGGTTGTTAAGCAGATGTAGATCCAGGAACCCTTTCTTTAACCACACCTCATCCCAAACTGATAAGTGTTAAGGAGTTATTGTGCTGTTGAGCACATACACAGCGAAATAGTGATTGTGGTTGTGGTGTCGCAGTTTGATATGAATGCTATTCAGTCAATAAACAGATAGGTTTAGTATTTACAAATAGTTTACTTAAAGTAGTAGCAAATTTCAAATAGGAAGTCCAAGTCATACACAGTAAATCAGTCAATGCGAAGAATCTTCTTCTTACCTATCTTTGTTTTAACTAACAATCAAAGATTACAGCTAACAATCAAATCTACACTATCACAGATAGTTACTCTTTTCACACAGCATCTCTTCACAGTAATTTAACACAGTCACAAAGACAATTACTCAACAGTGAAGCAGCAGAGATATTCAGCAGAGAGTCAGCACTCCGGAACACACCTTCATCAATCATCAAAAACAGACAGCAGCATTAGTCACCATTCTGAGCATACTCTCTTGCTTCCTTATATAGTAATCAGCCTTCAATGCAGTTAAAGCAATACACACACAACATTGATTTGTGGCTTGTTCATATATTAGTAAACCCAATCGTTTGAACAGGGTTCTAACAATAAGGATGCAAAAGGAACATCCTATTGTGGGAAGCCACTCCCTCCCAGAAGAATGAAATATTTTAGGAAATATTAAAAACATTTCTCCTTTAGAGAAATATTAGAAATATTTCCCTAAAGGAGAAATAGAGAAACATGCTCTTGGAGGCAGAAAGCAGTCCCCAAGTCTTTCTTAATAGCCCAGCAGATATTTTGTGCCCATTGAGAAAGATTGGGCCAGCCTCTCTACAAAACAAAAGACCTCCAGATCCAGGATGATGGGATTAAGACATGACCCCTCAGGACATAATAGGATTAACCCACTACAATCTAGCAGCAGAGCTTACCACATTACACAATCTCCTGGGGACATTGCATCACACTCCAGGCTTCAACCAAACTTAGCTCAGACAACCTACAGAGCCAGCTATGACCCCTACAACAGCCAATAGAATACATGTTCTTGCACAGGAACAGGAAGTTCAAGTGCAAAGCCCAAGAGAAGGTATAAAAGCCCCTCACTCTCAACTCCATGTGGTCAGTTACCCAGAACCCATGTGCTTCTGCTTCATCATTAAACCATCTTTCCAATCAGCCTCCATGTTTCCAGTGTCTTTCTCCTGGCTTGGAACTCAACCAGATGGCTATTTCTTCCCACACTATCTTACCTGATTGGAGGTTTCTACACATCAATAAACGAATAATAGTGAGTCAGATTCTGGACACTTTTGGGCCTCTGTGATTTAAACTTTAGGCTAAGCTTTAGGTGGGAATTTTTGACTTCTTAAAATCCAAAGATCTTCCTTCTCAACTCCCATCAGAGCCTTTATTGTATTGATGGAGGTTGATGTAAAACCACAAAATATGTTGGACCCTTGGGTCATAGACTGAGGCGTATTGGAATAAAGTACTACTGATTTTAAAGTACCGTATTTTCCAGAGTATAAGACGCACCTTAGTTTTTGGGGAGGAAAATAGGGGAAAAAAAACCTACCTACCAGGTATTCATCTGACTAGCGTCCTTAGTCTGGTCAGTTTCAGCACATTATTTTATCCCTTGGTTAGGGCTGAAAAAAATCTTCTTCGGAGGGAGTAGCAATGAAAACAAGCCTGCAAAGACTTAGGACTGGAAAAAAACTTCTTCGGAGGGAATAGCAATGAAAAAATCCTGCAAGGCGGGATGATCATTAGCACCTCGCTAGGGCTGAAAAAACCTTTTTCAGAGGGAGTAGCAATGAAAACAAGCCTGCAAAGAGCTGGGAAGATCATTAGCACCTCGTTAGGGCTGAGGAAAAAAGCTTTGAAAAAGCTACATTCGGAGTTTAAGACGCACCCAAATTTTCAGACTCTTTTAGGGGGGGAAGGTGCGTCTTATACTCTGAAAAATACGGTAGATCAAGACCATTCTGGATCACCAGGATGCTTATATAAAGAAAATTCAAATAATATCTAACTGATCTTGAAAAGCAATGGCAGGATTGAACCAAGTTAATGCTTAGTAGGAAGATTACTAGGAAATATAGCAGAGTTGTGGCTAGACTAGGAAGCAGTCCAGAAAAGTAAGGCAATGGCCACTATATTGACAAGAATACTATTTGGGGTCAATCTGAAGGAAACGTGACTCTTTGTTTTCTACACTGATATGCCCATAAGAATAATAATTTCATATAAACTGGAATTAAAATTACTTCTGAGCATCCAAACAAATGGATTCTAATGCTTCATTTGAAATCTGTAGGCCTTTTAAGGCTGAAATTGTATACCTATCCATCAGGGTACAAGTTCCATTGAACATAACAAATCTTACTCTTAGATAGGTTTATGCTGTCAATGGGCTGGTTCACCATATTTTCAAGCAGTAACACCTGGATAAAGTTTATGATCAGCAACTATGTGCAAAGAGGGCATGAATCCACCTACTGCAAAAGTCCCCTTTGTCCAAGCAAGCAAAATGCACACAAGAGACCCATACTCCCCCGCCAAATGGTGCATGCAAGTTTAGTCATTTAAAACCTTGCATCCTTTGCTTGTTTTCGATGCCAAAACTCATACTTCTCTTTGCGGGGTGTCCACAGCCTACATTCTGGGAATTTTTGTCAGCCGGAGGAGATGTCCAAGTTGGAAGGGAAAAGCAGAATAATCTTGGTCACATCTAGATATATGATAAGCATGGCTCTAAAATGCTTAGCTTTAGATGGATTGTGACTCCCAGATAGCATGTAAGCTAAAATTTATACCATCACAAAGAGCATATATCAGATTTAGAACCATGCTTCTTTTATTTTAAAAATGCATGGAATGTCCACTGCCTAGACTCTTTGGCCCACCCCTAATGATCTTGGGCATACCTTTAATTCTTAGACTTCTTCTGCTTTATACAACCACAACATCCACCAGCATGCAATAAATGTTCAACATGGGAAATAGAGCCTCCAAATACCCGTGCAGAGATGGATCAGTCAAAAGCACCTTGTTGTAATGTTAGAGGCCCATGAATCACCTACATAATGTTTTTTTTATTTCTCACTAGCAAAGAGCTAGTGTGGGTTTTACCTGACTATTCCTGTTAGATTAAAAAGAAGAACTACTTTCCCAACATCTCTGGAGCTTAGATAGGAGCGATAAATCATAAATACATTCTAACATGATTTCCTCTTATCTGACACAGTGAATTAAGACTGTTGAGCACAAACATTTATAGCTGAAAATGACAAACGTTTCCTTTTAGGTATGCAGCATCAAAACCATTAAGTTTTATGGCAAAGCACATTTAAAGCTAACACAAGCAATATATATTCGTATAGTAAGTTACAGTTGCATGCATGTGAATGCACTGAACGTATGAACAGTCAGAGTTGTATGAGGCTTGCAAATATGTAGCAAGACAACAGTTTATAGGCTGTAGTAGAGTGTGTTTGGATAGCATCAAGTAATGGCAAACCATAGGAATAAACTTAGTTTGCCCTCCAGGTTCATGATATCTTCATTTTCACTCTCACATGTGACCACAAGAAAAAACTAGAGGCATTCAGTTCCCTATTAGTTAAGGGCAGTTTCTCACATTATCCAAATCAAAACCAATTGTGGTTGGGTGTGTATGCCTTTGAGTCAGTGACTCCTTACTCTACCGGCATTTTGTGTAGTGGTTAAGACATCTGATTAGGAATCAGGAGACCATAGGCACAAAGCCAACTGGGTGACTTTGGGCCAGTCATTCTCTCATAGCCCTGGAAGCTCAGGCAATCATCTCTGGAAAAACTTTTCCATTAAATCTGTAGTTCAAGCAGTTGCCAGAAATCAACACTGACTTGAAGGCAGGTTAATATAGATGTGGAGTGGAAGAGGCCTTATGCCATATAGGCCACAACCTTTTCTGCACTGCCACAACATCAGAAGTTTCACAGCTCTTTCCTAAGTTTCGTAAGGATACAGCTTGTATCCTTACAATTTATATTAATATTGTTTCCTGATTGCTTATCTGTACCCTATGACAATCATTAAGTGTTGTACCTCATGATTCTTGACAAATGTATCTTTTCTTTTATGCACACTGAGAGCATATGCACCAAAGACAAATTCCTTGTGTGTCCAATCACACTTGGCCAATAAAGAATTCTATTCTATTCTATTCTATTCTATTCTATTCTATTCTATTCTATTCTATTCTATTCTATTCTATTCTATTCTATTCTATTCTATTCTATTCATCATCTACTGCAGGGGTGTCAAACTCACATCATTACGGCGGCGTCACGTGATGTATTGGGACTTTTCCCCCCCTTCACTAAACCAGGCATGGGCGTGGCCAGCGTGTGACACATCCGGTCCGCGGTCCAGGAGTTTGACAGCCGTGATCTACTGTGTTCCCTACATATATTGTATTAACAAGTGATTGCTTGTTGTTGTTGTTGTTGTTGTTAGTCAACTTTAACTCTCTGTGTTGTTTTTCTAGAACCATCGCAGGATAGAGATGGTCCATACTAACATAGGCAAATCATGTCCTTGGCCATAGGGTTTGTGCCTTCTCCACAAAATGGAGACATTACAGATAGTGGCAGAAGCTCCTTCTCCAATTTCCATTGCTCTTCTACACCCATGTGTTTCTCAGCAAACATTAGTTACAGTTTGGACACAATGCTAAAAGATGTGCAGTTACCTCAGAGAAAAGTGAGAAATACCCCAAAGCAATGTCACTTTATAGGCCCCAGTATGACATTTAAGAAGAGATGAAGCTCAATCCAGTAAGAACAAAACAGAGCTATTGTATCATCCCTTTTGATCAAGTAGAAGTCCTGCAACAAACTGCAGATTGGAATGAAATCTTGCAAATAAATTACAGCAGTAGTTGACTTTGTAGGTGAAAAGGGATTTAGATCTGATGCTGAAAATTTTAATTTGCTCACTTTCTGTTCCACAGCACAACAGATGTCTTAGGGTTTATGAATCTAACAATTAATAGGAAGAATAAGCAATCTTCTGGAAAATTCCATCCCAACTAAGAACCTTAATTTAAATCAACACTTATCGCTGAGTTATATCTTCAGCTGAAAAATGCCCAGGGCAGGAATTCTGAATTACCTTCCACCTGAAGTCCTTTCCAGCTGCTGATGAAGAAACTGATACGATTACAAAGCAATAATCACTAATGTTCTGTCCCAAGGCAAGAATGAAATTTAAATGTTTGCACTGTGACATTCTCACTGTGCCTTTAGTTTATTAGAGTTATGGATCCCAGTATCATTACTGGGACTGGTCTGGGTTCATTACTTGCTACTGGATAGCAGATTGAGGCCATAAGATCTGGAGGATCAGAAATGAGGCCGGTGAGAAGCTGCTGTCGATGACCATCTTGGTTCCTTCGTGACATTTTATTCTACGGTGACGTTTTATACCACAATCCATAGCATAATCCAAATAGTGTTTATTTGGGGATAACTTTATTTAAGATTGCTGTGGCTTCAAATATTCAAAAGCAGATAATACTGTTGGAGTGAATAGGCAGGTTTTAAAGCCTCTTATTTACAACCATAAACAGTAGTTCCAAATATACAGGACTGATTGATGTGATTCTTCGTTTAGTTAAGACACTACCGATTTTTCAATCAGGGAACAATCTATGGACCCTCCAAATATTCTGCACTGCACCTCCTAGTTGTGCCAGCCAACATATCTTTCTGAAATATGTTTCCTTCTCCGTCATTGTTTGATTTCACTAGCAGCACAGTATTATAAATATATAATAATAATAACAACAACAACAACAACAACAACAACAACAGAGTTGGAAGGGACCTTGGAGGTCTTCTAGTCCAACCCCCTGCTTAGGCAGGAAACCCTACATTACTTCAGACAAATAGTTATCCAACACCTTCTTAAAAACTTCCAGTGTTGGAGCATTCACAATTTCTGGAGGCAAGCTGTTCCACTGATTAATTGTTCTGTCAGGAAATTTGTCCTTAGTTCTAAGTTGCTTCTCTCCTTGTTTAGTTTCCACCCATTGCTTCTTCTTCTACCTATCAGCTGTAGGTCAGCTGCGGCGCTATCAGATGACATGACGTCAAACGCCGCCAAAGCCAACTGACAGCTGGGAGTTGGCTACTGATCTATTGGATGACGTCAGACGCCGGCACACCCGAGGAGCAGCTGGGTGTTGGCTATGGAGATTCTGGAAGAGGATTTAACTACGGATTGGCGAACTGCTAATCACCTGGGTGTGCGCGCGATAGTTAAAGGTGGTGGGGTGCTCACAGCGCACAGATTTAACACAGATTACATTTTGTTTCGCAAGTGTTTATCAGTGCCGGAGAAGTCAAGTAAAGAAGATTGCAAACCAGCATTGTGTTTGTGGTTCTTGTTACTGAGGCTTATTCTGGAACCTGACAGAGTGTTAAACCTGCGCGCTGTGTGCACCACACCACCTTTAACTATCGCGCTCACACCCATGCATGTATGTACATGGATCTTACTGGATTGGTATTTATATATACAAAGCTGAAGCACACATCCTGACAGACATACAGTATATACAGACACAAGCACTAGCTTTAAATAAAAATTCCTCTCTCGTATTTTCCCAGCTTTTCCTCAACAAACTTTATTTATTATTTATTTATCAAATTGAGAAACCCTTTCTCCTACAGAGGGACTCTGGGTGCTGACTCTCTTACTGTAGTCCTTTCTCAGCAGCATGGCGGTTTTAACCCTTGATATTCGGAACTCCATTGATTGAAAAACCCAATACAAATTTCTCTTTGAGTTATTATTTTTCTTCCCCCAAGCTGCCGGTCTCATCCTTTATGCAGGCATTTGAGACGAGAAGAGATTCAGTTCAGCTCCTAAAGAGACCGAGTGGTGACCTTACTAAGAAACTCAGGCAAGGGGGCTCTTCTGTCTCTGCAGAGCAGCTGATCAAAGTACAGGGATGGCCTAAAAAGGTGAAGCACAACAGGCAAACCAAGCAGCCACACACAGGCCAACAACACATACACTAGAAAACAGACTTTCAACTCAGAGCAGAAAAAAATATGGGTTCGACTGTATGGGCGGTGCAGCAAAGAGAAGACGGTGTCATCTCATCGTCCTGCACTCCACAGTTTGTGGCCCACAGTCACAACAGCGCAGATATGGTCTAAAACTGGCTCAGTTCCTAAAAATGCTGCCTTGGATTCTGGGAAAGGCTGTTTATAGAAACGCAACAAATCTATCATCAAGAAATTAAAAGGAATAACGGGAGGGGGTTTTATTATAAAGGGAAATTGGAAACCTAGCTAGGGTCTTCTTTTTTTTCTCATTGCGATCTATCCCTTCTTTTGGTGAGATGAGCTTGTGGAACTGGTACTGTTTGGCAATTCTGAGATCATCACATCATTGTGTCCAGGGGCGGGTTCCTCTTACCTGCCTACCGGTGCACTGCACGCACATCATCACGTTTTGCGTGCATGCACGCTCGTTACGCGTGTGCGTCCCCTCACGTGATTTTGCTTCTGCGCATACGCAGGAAGCAAAAAATCACCAAAATCTCACGCGCACGCACGTCCCCTTGCAAGATTTTGCTTCCGTGCGTGCGCAGGAAGCAAAAAAAGGCCAAAAACTCAGAAAAAAAAGATGGTGCCGCGCGACGGACCGGCGAAGACGGTACCAGAGCCGTCACGCGCAAATTGCGCAATCGGAGGGCCGGTACCGGAACGACAGAGTGGACCGCACCAGTAGGAACCCACCCCTGGTTGTGTCTGTGATTCTGTGCTCCATTACATTGGTTTTATGCCTCTCTAATTCCAGTATGTTTTATAGCTTACACCTCCCCATAAGAAGTTTATAACTGATGGTTTCATAACGCAGACATGTCCCATAGATATAGTGGCATTTCCCTTGCCCTGCTCTAGCTGATAGGCTTTTTTAAAAAAAAATTAAAGTGGCCTTTGTTTTTAAGATCTCCATTATCTCTTAAATCCAGAATGCTGTGACCGTCATCAGTCTTTTTAAAAAAAATTACGCAGAATTTACCAAGCACGTATAACTGTGGGTCAAAGAGAGAGGGAGGGAGCATTAACTTGAGGTCAAAACCTTTCCTTTTGCGACTTGTTTGGCATGAAGTCTGTTGACACTGGCGTGAATTCAGTAGAAACTGCATTTAAAAGTCTTCTTTAAGGAAGAGCTTTCCAAGGGTACAGTCATCATTCAGGATCCAATGCATCTCTTGGAAAAAAATCAAGTCAAATCAAATCCTCCACATAGAATGCTGTACTTTGTGGGATAGAAGAATTGATTGTCCTGGTCTTTCTGAATGGTTCCTTGAAGAGGCCTTCATTTCAAACCCTGCTTCTCTCATGCCAGAAGGGACCCACAATGATTAACACATTGTGTGTAGTGGGGGATAGACGGGGGAGGGGGGGTGAGAGCAATTAGCCCAGAATGTAACAAATCTAAAAATAAATTGGCTTCATTTTTTTGTCTCTCTTGCACCAGTGTAGGCAGAGCAGTATTAATTAGAGTAATAGGACAATAGGAATTAAATTGGCTTCATCACCGGAATTTTTTTTTTTAAATTTTTTTTTGCAGGACTGTTCTGCTGCTGGTATTGCTATCCAACTTCAAAGATTTGGAAAGACGTTGCTGCAAATGCTGAATGCTGGAGAATAGAAACCTGTTTTTCATCAACCAGGCCGGCCTGACAAATTAAGTCTGTGGAGCCATTAGATTAAGATAAGAGCTTATCTCCCCGACTGACATTTATTCAGAGGTTTTTATACTGCTCGACTAGTAATTAGGGTTGTTGAATTTTTAACACTGCTTTGTCCAGCCACTTGACAATTCAGAGTCCAAAAATATAGTTGGAAAATGTGAAATATATATATAAATGCATTTCACATATATATATATATATATAGCAAAGTAATTAGCCTGGAAAAGTTTCCTCTTTGTTTCTGCAAAAATATCATTATGTTAAAGCAGGCAGGCAGGTTTTAAGTGATTCCGCCATGTAATCACTTGCATTCAGAATGTGGCAGTCCCTTTACATTAAGCCTTTAGGTAGCAACGCTTAGATATCTTTTCTCCCCAGGATCTATAATTTCTTTCAACCCATACATCTTGCAGATTCTAACATATTATGAGGGCATAATCAAAACGGTGGCCCTAGTTATTAATGACTGCCCGCTGTTTTAACCCACCTAATTTGGTGCACAGGCTGTGATTTCACGGGAGACTTTCAAAAAGAACTTTGCTTCATGTGGCTGATTTCACTGCATAAGGTTTATTTTTCCTGCCCTAATTTTTTGTTATAATAGCCAACTGATTGCTCCACAATAGGCTGATATATTTGATTTGGATGCCAGCTTTGAAGACTGCTTTAGATTAGTAGAACTTACGTGTGTGTTTTAAGCAGCTCATTTTCGGTAATTTGAAAATCAGAATTGGAATAATAAATTAGTAGTTAAATGGGTGATGTGTTATTTATGGAAATTTCAATGGCTTGTTATGACTGCATTCCTTTAAGGATACCCAATATATTGTTTACACCCTTCACTCACCCTGCTAACTTTCTTGTCTTTAATATTCCACCCCCAGCGAGCATGCACACATATGCACACACCATGTCAGGGAGCACTTGATATACAGAAATACAAGTCCATTCAGTGGACTTATGTGCGTTCGAACCATTTCTCTTATCTACCGGTAAGAGGCTTTATTGGAAAGCATTGTATCTCCTTAAGTGTGTCTCCTTTTAAATTGCATAGGTTACAGCATCAGGTAACCATTGATAGTTTCAAGGATGTGCATTTGCTTAGGAGCCTGATGACGATAAAGAGTAAATGATTTATCAGCATCCTCACTCAGACAGTGGCTTTGTGAGCTGGTCATCTGAGGAAGGAATTTTATCACAACCCAATGGTCTGGCTTGGGCTAGATCAGGAGTCAGCAACCTTAAACACTCAAAGAGCCACAAAGATCCTATCCGGAAGCCCCCCGTTCAATTCTGGAGCCGACCGGAAGTCCGTTTCCCCCACCATAGAGTCTCCTCCTAGCGCGGCATCCTTTTTCCTCTACCAGTCCTAACCAGAAGCCCTATCAATTGTGGAGCTGACCGGAAAACCCGCCCCTTTCCATAGTGTCTCCTCTTGGCACGCCTGCTTCCCCACTCCCGCAACTGGAAGCTCCTCTCACAATTGTGGTGCCGACCGGCGACAGGGAGCCGCAGCAGAAGGATGAAAGAGCCACATGCGGCTCCAGAGCCGCAGGTTGCTGACCCCTGGGCTAGATCAACCCAAGAAGAAATTGCCATTTAGTTAGGGGTCTCATTCAGCAATCTTGAGCCAAGCATCCCCCCCCCCAGGCTAATCTTAGAGGATTGTTGTCTGGATACAATAAAGGATCACGAATATATAATTGATTGTGGAATAACAAATTAAACCCCATTTTAATTATTCGATATTTGAAGGGAGGTTGGAGAACATTCAGTCCAACCTCATGCCTATTGCAGAAAACCTCTACTACAGCAACCTCAACAGATACTATCCCCAAACCACCTCTTCCCCAATCAGTCTCTTCCACTGCTGAACAACTCTTATCCTTAGGAAAATGTTTCCTAAAGTCAAAACTAAATCTACGTCTTGCAATTCAAGCTCTTGTTCTGTCTTCTGGAACTATTCTGAATAAGTCTACTTTGTCCCCTGCATGATAGCCATTTAGATACTTGAAGACAAGTATGATGTCACCCTGTAGCTGTTCTCTTATCCAGGCTAAACATACCGATCTCCTCCTGTTTCTTTTGACTGTTTTCTTCCAGGCCTTATGTCAGGTTTTGGGTTGGCTCCAGACTGTCAAAACCTTCCTAACATGCAGAGCCCAGAACTGAATGCAATATTCTAGGTATGGTCTGAGCAACACAGAATAGAGAGGAACCCTTCTCTTTTCTCTTCTATGGATATAAGTGACTGGTACTTCCATCATTCATTTCCTATACATGCCCCTTTTAATTCTTAGCTTAATTGATTACCGTACTTCCTATGTTCACAAGGATTTCCTAAACTGACTACTTTTTTATTGGAATATTGGGCAACCAATATCCAATTATCTTATTTTTTCTGATGTTCCCAACTCTTCCGCATTCTCTTTATCCTGAGGATTTCTGTCCATGTATTTCTGTGCTCGTGTTTGTGTGTGTGTGTGCCTTTGAGTCAATCTTGACTCCGGGCAATTGTGTGGGTAAATCCCTGCAGTTTTCTTGGAAGTGATTTGTCATTGCCTCCTTCCTATGACTGAGAAAGAGGACTGGCCCAAAGTCACCCTGTTGCTTTTGTATTGGGGCAGGACTACTTACTGTAGCCAGCTCAGCGAGCCTGGCTCACCACTGCCAGCTCGCCATCACCAAGTTGCCTCTGCCAGCTTACCACTGCCAAGTCACCACAGAACAACACCCCACGGCAAACTTGACATGGGGACAACTTGCTGCGGGTGGTGGGAGGCAGAACTGGGTGGGTGGGTGAGTAGATGGGCATAGCGCAGAGCAATGGTGGCAGCCAAGGGGTTCCCATGTTCACGCCCCTTGCCACCACTGCAGCTGCACCCAGCTCTGGGCTGAAGAGGCCAGGGATAGTGGCAGCAATTCTGATGGGCATGGCGGGTGGTGGGGAGGTGTGGCAGCAGGCAGGTAGTGGCCAGTGGTGTTTCATTTTCACACCACCGCCATCACCACTGCTTGGACTCAGTCTGGAGTTCAGTGTGGTGGCAGTGTGTGTGTGTGAAAATGGGACTCCCCCATCCTCCACCACTGCCCACCCCACACACCGGCACTGGCATTTTCAGTCTGGAGTTTGGCATGGCAGCAGTGGCATCAGCAGCTGTGGAGGTGTATGAAAATGGGATGCACCTGGCCACCACTGCCTCCCCGCCACTTGCCCCAATCACTGCCACCCTGTTTCCATCCCAAGCCCCTTTGGCCTGAAACTCAGTGCAGCGGCGGTGGCAGCAGCAGTGCCAGGGAATGTGAAAATGGGAAGCCCCCGGTCACCGTTATTTTAGACTCCGCCCACCCACTCTCTCGCCCACCAGGCTCTCCCTCCAGCTTCCCGCAATAAGTTGTCCCAGCAGCAAGTTGGCCATATGGAGTTGTCCTGCAATGGTTTGGCAGCAGTGAATCAACAGTCTTGGCAGTAGCAAAGTGGCAGCGGTAAGCTGGCTACAGCGAGTTATCCCATTCTGGGAGTACAATTCCTAGTCTAGGGTAGTTTCTAGACCAGTGTCTTTAACCATCTTAAGCACCAAACTAACTTGACTCTCTGGTTAAAACGGACTGTCCTGAAATCTAGTGTGCATATTTATTTATTTTATTTTATTTATTTATTTGTCAAACATGTATAGGATAGTAGTAGTTTGTATAAACATAAGTAAAAAGTAACAATAAAAAAGGACAATAGGACAGTAGGACAGGGACGGTAGGCACGGTGGTGCACTTATGCACGCCCCTTACAGACCTCTTAGAAACGGGGAGAGGTCGACTGTAGACAGTCTAAGGTTAAAGTTTTGATTTCTCTTTCTGTAGAATCTTAAACCCCAGAAGGATGTGGCCACTTCTTCCCAAAGTTCCCAGTGCTTTTACGTTTTCAACCAGCCCTTCCATATTGGTTAGGTTCAGATCTAGGACAGCTGATTCCATTGTCTCACATTCAGACTTCTGAAAAATGAAATCGTCAGCAAGGCTACTCAACAATTTTTTTTGCAACCCTGCAATTTTGATTGAGTTGGTTTTCTGAGAGATGTCTGAGTAGTTAAAGTCTCCCATTTTTCTGGATCTCTCCTCTCTGACATTTTTGTAATCTGGTCCAGGATTACATTATCCAGCTCTCTTGACTGGCTTGGCATACTTTGTGAATTTATGCAGAGACATGAAATTCTTGGTCATATACTTTGACCTGTTCCTCCCTATATTCACATGCTCATTTGGAGTATGTGTGCACATCTTGCATCCTCTTCCAAATCCTGTTCATAGGACTGAGCACTACACTATTTTTGGACCTCCCTGCTACAAGATTCAGTGTAAAAAGTCCTCCAGATTAGATTTGCCATCTAAACACATTTGGAGTATGTGTGCACATCTTGCATCCTCTTCCAAATCCTGTTCATAGGACTGAGCACTACACTATTTTTGGACCTCCCTGCTACAAGATTCAGTGTAAAAAGTCCTCCAGATTAGATTTGCCATCTAAACACATTGTGAGAGGACAGGCTGCTTAGAACATAGCCAGCACCTGTGCTGCTGTTGTCCTGTCTCTTTAAGCACTCTCCACAGCCAGACCAGCAACCTTGGTTATAGCTGTCTTGTAGCTTGGCTGTGTTGTTGTGGTAGTGTTGGTGTGTGTGTGTGCGTGTGGGCGAGAATAAAGCAGCTAGAAAGAGATATTTTTCTCCAATAGTAGGATTCACAAGGTGTAAAAGTTGGAGGAGCAGTAGAAAGAGATGTAGTATCAGTGGGAAAGAGTGAAGTAGTGCTGAGTAGTGAGTACTTGCCTGTGAATGCATGTATGTCTGTAGCTTAGGTACCTGTGTTGTTGTGTTGGTTCTCATGTGTTTTGGAACCCACTGACTTGGATATACTTAAAAGAATCTGTGACAAATTGGTGATAATAGTGGAATATCCAAAAAGGGTTATCCACAAGGAGGAGAAATATCCAGAAGGTGCAATATCCCATTGCAAAATATCCCATAAAAAGTGGGATATCCAACACAGGGGCAGCAATGTAAGTGGAGGTAACTTAAACGCAAGGAGTTCGTTAAATATTTCATTAAAAAAAGCAAGCTTTGGCTGGAAAGGGGGCTGCAAAAGAAAGTAGTTTAAGCCCTCGCAGAGTTCAGACTTTGCAGGAATTAGTCAACATTTGAGCTGCAAAAACCAGAACTCTTACCAGAGGCTAACCAAACAGACAGACAGACAGGGAAAAGGCAGAAAGGACAAATTCTCCCTTTAGAAGAGGGCTACTACTTTGGTAGACACAGATATCCACCATAGACCTGTAGTTAAACCAAAGCAAAAGCTAATACCAGCCAGAAACTGGGCTAGGCCTAGATACTTGGACCATTACATTACATAGATGTTAAAGCCACAGCAAGGATAAAGGCTTTGATTAATTAAGTGGAAGAAGAGCAACTTTGGGGGGACACAGAAAGGAGAAGATAGGCTAGAATGGGAAAGGAGTGAAGAGAGACGAGAAGAGAGGAGAGTCTATGGTGCTGTTAGAGCTACTTAAAGGCATATATAGTCACCAGAAGGACATATTCAGCTTTATAAAGTTTTCAGAACATGTAGAGGTGGTCCCAAAGTGTCAGAGGTGAAAATTAATCTCACAAAGGAGAAATAGATCTTTTCCCAGACATCAGACATTAGAAAAGAAACCGCAGTTTAAAGTCTAAGTAAAAACGTTTATTTCGGTACAAAACAATAAATCCTCATTATTCTACATCTCTGATATAAAAGGTAGGTCTTGCTTCAATGGAAGCCAGGAATAGAAGGAGAGACTGGAATGCATACATGCGTACAAGAACATACCAATCACGTGCTCAGGAATAAACCATTATAATGAATAGGGATGCATCTCCCTGCATATACATATAACAGGCAATAAAAAATCACTGCGTGACACAAAGATTTAAAAAATAATAATTTCCAGATTGACAGAGGAAGAAGACACAAAAGCCTATTTTATCCTGATTGAAAGAGTTTCTCCTCCTTTTTAAGTGCCTAAGAGTGAACAAGTGGCCAGATGTTTAACAGGAAAGGCTTTTCTTGCCAAGGTTTCTCAGAAGTGGGTTGCCATTGCTTCTTTTCTATGGCTGAGAAAAAGTGACTGGCCCAGGGCCACTCAACCAGCTTTGTGCCTAACGTATGACTAAAACTCAGCTTCCCAGTTTCTATCCTGAAGCCTTAACCACTATGCCAAACTACTCTCTCGAGTTCCATTACACCCAGTCTATTACTATTATATTCCTTTTATTTTCCTTGTCTAAAACTAAAGAACCCGAAGGTGGCATTTCATCGACTTTCCACCCAATTGTCTCCTCCACAAATCCACAAAAAGGACAAACTTTTTTGTAATTTGGCAAGTTTCTTAATAAGGTGCTACCCTACAAGCTTTGTATTTTCATGGAAATGTTCACCAACAAATTAGGATTTAATAACATTTTTACAACTGCAAAGCTGTCAAGATTCCCGACACTGAGTCTATGATTACTCTTTAAAATAAGTTACAGATGTTTGTGAGAAGGTCTACACTTCCAAACTTGCTTTAATTTGATCTGAATCCAACTGGGTACTCTCAGGGGGGGATTAAATTTGGCTTATTCATCCATTCACTGAATCAGGGCCCAGACCTAATTTTATAACTGGTACAACTCCCCGCCATCCATATGAGTTTTTGTTGCAGTAGAATAATTTGACTATCCACCCACCACCCAACTGTATTAATAACAAAAAAGAGTGAGAATGTTATTTCTGTTTTTTTTTCCTAAGATTTTTAATAAAAGCTCATAAGCAATTGGATGGGTGGCTCCAGCTAAAAGTTGGCAAATAATATGCTGGAACTATTTATACAGGAACTCCTTTTATCAAGCTATAAGCAATACAGGGGTACACATAGTCCTCAATTTATGACCACAATTGAGCCCAAAATGTATGTTAATAGATGAGATGTTTGTTAAGTGAGTTTTGCCCCATTTTTACGACCTACCTTGCCACAGATGTTAAGTGAATCATTGCAGTGGTTAGGTTAGTAACATGGTTATTAAGTGAATCTGGCTGTTGTGACCCAGCACCGCAACCCCCCAGAAACACACACACACAGTCGTTGGGAGGCAAACAAAAAGGTTCCTTTTACTAATAAAGTTTCTTAGTAAAACTCAGAGGGTTTAGAAGTCCAAAACAACACAAACGGAAAGTCTTCAGGAATAAGGTTCTTTGGGTTACGTGAGGGTTAAATAGCACACAGACAAAAGTTCAAAGCAAGACTCATTAATTCTTATCTGAACAACTTGGCTGGCTTCCCGGAATAAAGCTGGCAGAAGCTGGTGATAAGATTCCCAAACAGACGTAGAAACGAAACTCTGGATATGCTGCGGTCAGTGAATTGTTGTTCTCAGCAATGAGCACTAATTACCATGGCCTAATATAGCCACTGAAGGGCGTGGCCCAATTAGCCCTCACTGCTTCCTCCTATTGGACCGACGCTTACTCAGCCAGTCCTGTCTTCTGGCTGCTCTGCGTGCTCTGGCATTCAGCATGAGTTCTTCATCTCCTGATGAAGAACTCTGCTGCGCAGGTGCAGAAGGTCCTGGGAGATCGTCCTGCTCTGGCACCGAGTCCTCATCACCAGCCGTCTCTGGTGCCAGGCACATAGGCTGGTACTGCTGCACCATGAGCGGCTCCGCGTCCTCCGGATCCTCCAGACTCGGCGCCGGACGCGGCCAAGGCACAACACTGGCTTCCCTTTTGACTTTGCTTGTCAGAAAGTCACAAAAACTCAATGCATGACCCCAGGATACTGCAACCGTCATATATATGAACAAATTGCCAAGCATCTGAATTTTGATCATAAGAACCATGGGGATGCTACAACGGTCATTAAGTGTGAAAAGCGGTCATAAGTCACTGCTGTTGTAACTTTGAATGGTCATTAAATGAACTGTTGTAAATTGAGGACTACCTGTATTTGTTTTAACTTCATTTTGCTGCTTCCCACCCCACCTAAATCTTCCTTTTTATTTTACCAATTTTATGGAAGGGAGCTCTGGGTTTCTGTACCAGTGGTGGGTTGCTACCGGTTCACCCCGGTTTGCGTGAACTGGTAGCGGCGGGACGCTTCACCCACCCACCCGGACGTCATCACGGACAATCTGCGCATGCACAGAAGCTTCTACGAACCGGTAGCAAAGGTAAGTGAAACCCATTACTGTCCAGTACAGTATTCAAAATGCGGTTGCTGACCAAAGAATAAGTCTCTTACACCCACTGGGAGATATTGCTAAGTTAGCATGCTGAAAATTGCAGGGTTTGAAAGTTTTCCCCACACAGTGATTAATATCTACGCTGGAAAAAAATAATTTGCAAAGTGGCCCTTACTGAGGCAGTGTGTTATTATGGAGTCATTGTATCAGCCCCGTACTTCAGTGGCAAAAGATAATGGGGCACAACGAAATACACCTGTAGAAAAGTCATTTAAAGGATGGCATTCACATCAATACTCCTGGCTTGAGAGGGGAAACGGTGCCGCTACAGGATTTTCAAAAAGGAATATCAACCCGTGTAATCCAAGCTGCAATATAAAAATCGCCATTGAACAAGTTTTCATTCTGCGCAAATATCACCCAGACACTGAAGTGCGGATGATTTTCAAGCAATTTCCTTCTCTGCCTTCGCTAGATGAAATGTAACCAAATTCATCCATCCCATCTTGTTTGGAATAATAGATGGCAAAATAATAATAATAATAAAAAAACCCTTGTTGGTGGATTTAACCACAACTAAAAGTGGAAATAGCCGAAGCAGGGGAAGGAAGATTTAAAGCATATAGATGAAGTTAAATATAATTTGGTAAAGGATCCATTTGCACCTTCTCAACTAAGTCTCTCCATTTGAGGAGAATAATATATAAAGAGTATTACAAGCCCATTCCATTCAATATAAGATGGCTTTTTAATAATATAAACAAACTTTGTAGAATATTTCACAGAGTTAGATAGTCCTTGTGTTACAACTGTAATCGAGCTTGGCAATTTTACGACCTTTTTCATGGCAGTCATTAAGCGAATGCCGTGGTTGTTAAGCAAACGCCATTGATCTCTGTGGGGCAGTTTTTGCTAGAAACCAGAAGTGAATACTGATGTCCAGCAAAATCATCATAAGTCATGGACACAGGGCGCTGCAAATATGCATAAATGCCAAGCGCCCAAAATGTCATATGACTGGGGTGTATGTGTGTCAGAACTTCAAAAATGGGTCATAAGTAGCTTTTGGGGAGTCTGTCGTTAACTTGAACACTAAGTGACTATAAGTTGAGGATTACCTATATAAATCCACAACACTGCATAACAAAATAAGAGTCCTGCAAATCTGGATCAGAGATCAACTTAATCTTACTTTCTGTTAGCTTGGGTAGTTGAGAAGTTGATCAACAGTTTCCCTATTCCTGGCATCTAGTATCTGGTGCTCAAGATATACTGCCTTTAAACATGGAGGCTCAATTCAAGAATAGACTTACCTACCTTGACTGATTTAGCAAATAGCCTGATATCAGAAAAGAACACCATGAGAAAATTTACTTCTCCTTTTTTCTGTAGTGGAGAGCTCTCACTTAGAAAAACAATCTCCCCCTTCTTTGTAAATTGTAATGTGAAGAAAGAATAGGCAACAGTCCTTTTCATATCTGTCATTCCCATACCTGCCAAATGAGGTCTTTTCAATTACCACCAGAAGAGAAAACATGATGAAATAAACGTTGATCCTAGCTGCTAATCTGGATCAAGTATTGCCCCGTTTCCTACTTTTGCACAAATGCATGCATGCTAACTTTTCTTCTTCTTCTTTCCCTTTTTAACCAGTTATTAAAATGCTTCCCAGCCATTCAAATATTTCCATCTTAACAGTCATGGAACAGTGCTTTCTGTTTTTAAATCTGAGCTCCTTTTGCTTTGATATAAAGTAAATCAAATGCGTCGCCGTACTAGGTGATAGATATATCATACAAACTTCCTATGCAATATGTAGCTGGCAATTTGTTTTTCACTACAGTAGTTTCTCTCCCAGTCTTAACTCAGATGGAACACGCAAAGATTGCTTGGTGAGAAATGCAAAGTGATGTAAAAAAAAAAGAGGGGGGGGGGAAGAGAGGGAGATACCCTTTCTCTTCAGAGAGATGAAAGGCTGATCCATATCGATGTAAATTCACACCATGATATATTTATTGCTGGGTCTTCTCCCAAGGCAATTTGATGGCATGTATACTATATTAAGCAGGCTCAGCCTTCCCCAGAACTGAATTCTTCTGGATAAATATGGGCTGGACAATCAACACCACCCTTAGTTGTGGTTAATTGGATTTATGTCCCACCTTTCTGCCCTTATGGCATTCAACATAGGTTTCTATGAGCCTTTTTACTTGCTTCCGGGGAATTATCTGCAGACTGAGCAATGGAAGGGTGAGGCCAGGTCCCCAGCTTCTTCGGTTCTGAGAGAGAGAGAGAGAGAGAGAGATAGCTTCATTTGTTCAGTGCAACATGGGATACCCTACAGCTGAAGAAACTCCCTTCAGGTTGACACCATAAAGGCAAAGGTGGAGCCATAGCTAATGTCACAATCCCATTCACACCTTTTGCAAAGCCATGAAGAAAACCAGAAGGAGCTACTGTGTGAATTTTGTGCAGATCTTGCTTCCTCACAACGCAAGCTTCAGGTTTAAAACAAAACAATGGCTTGGGACAAGGTTACCTGAGGGATCATCTTTTTCCAAGAGGTTCTACCCACCCAACCCAATCCAACATATTGGGCATGCTGCAGATCCTGTCAACCAAAGAGTGACATCTGGCAGGAACTAGAACAGTGATGGCGAACCTTTTTTGGTTCGCGTGCCAAAGGTGGGGGGAATGCGGGGGATCACGTGTGTGCGTGCCCACACTCATAATTCCATGCATCCCCGCACACGCACGCATGACCCCCCCCTGCTCCCAGCATGCAATGGCATGCCCATTTTTCGCTCTCCCCAGGCTCCAGAGCCTTTCTAGGAGCCTGGGGAGGGCGAAAACGGCCTTCCCCACCCCCTCTGGAGGCTGGAAACAGCCTGTTTCTCGACTCCCAGTGGGCCCAGAAGGCCCGAAAATCAGCCGGCTGGTGCACACATGCACGCCGGACCTTAGCTCGCGTGCCCACCGATATGGCTCCGCGTGCCACTTGTGGCACCCGTGCCATAGGTTCGCCATCACGGAACTAGAAGATGAACTTTCTTTGCTGTAGCTCCTGCTCTTGTGGAATATTTCCCTCCTTCCAAGATAAGAATGGCCCCAACCTTATTGGTCTTTTGAAAATTTTAAAGATTTGGCTGGGTACCCAGGACTTAGAATGTGCTAAGAGCTCCATTTCTTGGCTTTATTATTAGCAATAGCACTTCGACTTATATACTGCTTTGCAGTGCTTTATAGCCCTCTCTAAGCGATTTTACAGAGTCAGCATATTGCCCCCAACAATTTGGGTCCTCATTTTACCCACCTCGGAAGGATAGAAGGCTGAGTCAACCTTGAGCCTGGTGAGATTTGAACTGCCAAATTGCAGTCAGCCGGCAGTCAGCAGAAGTAGCCTGCAGTACTGCACTCTAACCACTGCACCCACCGTGTCTCATATTAGTTGATTAATCATCAAGGCTGCTGTTTAATTTATTTTGTGGCTGTTTTTAATTTTGTGTTTGTGTGTTTTATAATTTTAGAACTGTAAGCCGCCCAGAGTCACATGGTTGAATTGGGCGGCTATAGAAATTGAATACATACATAAATACGCATGATGCAAGGAAGGAAGAGTAGTAGTTTTGCCATGCCTTCAGTCAGAAAAGGATCTGAAATTCATAGTGATGGACAGGGATCTCCTTTGTATGGACCCTCCTTTCCTGTACATTCCCCAAACAAATAGCAGATAGCTGGTTAGCAGGCACATCCGCAATATGCCTCCACATTTCTGCAATAGACATCTGCAGGTAGAATTCAATACAAGTACTCTAGGCATACCTTCATACCATTCAAGAAACCTGGAAAAATTGAGATCTTACTTATTTCTTATCAGTTACATCCCACCTTTATTTTTACAATTTAAGACAGAGTACATACTGTTCCTGCCTCCTACTCCCCCCCCCCACAAAGTCATCCAGCTGGATTTCATGCCTGAGGGAGGACTAGAATTCATGGTTCC